>VZQC01009288.1:461956-878674 GCA_009823505.1 Rhizomys pruinosus | reverse complement strand
TGTTGTGTGTTTGTTTGTTGTTTCCAAGAATGCATTACGCCCAACTGCTGTTGTCAAAAGAAACTTCAGGGGGCCCACACAAGAAAATGCTTACAATATGGTATATTTGGCACTAGCATCCACAGATGAGGCATTACCATTTGGTCGTTTTGTTTTTTTCGGACTGTGTTACTATCAACTCAGCAATGATGTCCCTCCTAGCTACCAGCCATTTTCCTGCAAAGAAAGGGCAGCATCTTAACAGCCATGCTTTCAGTCCCACCACTACGGGAGGCAAGCAGGCACGGTGGACTCTCTGTGAGTTCAAGGCCAAGCCTGCTCTACAGAGCAAGCTCCCCAGGCCAGCTGGGACTAAAGGGAGACCCTGTCTCAAAAATACCACAAAAAAAAAAAAAAAAAAAAAAAAAAAAAAAAGCATCCATCTTAACAGCTGAACCATCTCTCCAGCCCTTAAAAAGCAAATATACTAACACATTAGCAAGCACTCTTCTTTTTTTCTGTTTCTTTGAGACACAGTCTCCCTGTAGATCCAGGTAGCCTGGAACTCTCCATGTAGACCAGGCTGCCCTTAATCTCACTGAGATCCACCTGCCTCCCAAATGCTGGGATTAATGGCATGTCCAATCCCCCCAGCACCAATCAATATCTTTTTACAGCTCAGGAGATAATCAGATCAAAGAAATGTAATTCCTATCTGCAATAAATCATACCACTACTAGTCATCACTAAGCACTAAAGGCCTGCAGGCTTTTGCTTTCCATATTGACTCAAAAGGGTCACAGAAAGGAGGTGGAAAAATGCAGCTGGTGTTTGACTGACATCTTTGGGGACTTGAAGTCCTCCGCCCACCAGCCCAGGACTTGATGTAATATGGACAGACTTGATTTCCCGTCCCTTTGATATGGAGCCTCTACCTCACTCAGCCCTCTGTTAAAGAAAACAGTGGGCCCTGGCAGAATTGGAATATGATTGTGCCCCTCAGAGTCCAGGGTCGTGGGGAAAGACTGGCAGGGGTTCTTTCTTCTTGGAGTTTGATACATCCTTCCTTCAACTGCTTCTTGCAATCGACGGCTAAGAAAAGGAGAGAAAGGGGCAGGAGGGAGAGCCCGAGACCCTCCGGAAATCGCTTTTCCTCCCTTCCCTTTGCAGGTCGCTCCAAGGACTGGAGACTTCCACCTGCCCCCACTGATGGGATTGGTTACTCTCTAGGAACCCTCCTGGGTGTCAGCCGCTGCTCACTTCCTCCTCTTCCTGCTCTCAACATCTAGCCCTCTAGCCTCCTGTGGCTTCACAGCTAAATGCCACTAACTCAGGAAGAGAGAACTGGAACTCACTAATGACGAGCAAGCAGCCTTCTCTCTGTCAACCCCATGAACACAGCAGCCCCTACCACATCCCTAAAAACACCGTATGGCTTCAAAGACAGCTGTAGCATACATAGTCCTCTTTCTGTTAATGGATAATATTCAAGTATGTTAGCAGGAAGCACTTTATAACATATTTGCAAACCATTTGTAATTGATTTTGAATGTGCATTTCTTCTGCCTTTTGCTGGGGTCAAACTGTTACAGGAACCAAAACTTTGGACTGGCTGTTTATATACCAGAAGAAAGGAAACCCTCACCCACCCATTCTCATCTGTATGTGTGCACACTCGTGTGTGTACATGTCTGCACATACATGTGGAGACCAGAGGTCAGTATGGTCTTTCTCAATCGCTCTCTACCTTTTTCTTTTAACATCTCACTTTTATGTAATTTCAGAATTACAGAAGTGATAAATAAGAAAGAATTCTCATGTGCTCTTTTTCATTATTAAATTTATTCATTGACAATTTCATGCATACAATAGGGGGTCTCTCATTGAACTGAAGTTCACTGATTGAGCTAGGCCAGCTGGCCAGTCAGCCCCAGGGCTTCCCCAGGCTCTGTTCCTCCCAGCGCTGGACTTACTGACATATGTCATCATTGTAGTCAGATTTTATAACACATACCAATGCTGGGATGCTGGAGCTCACACTCAGGTCCTCACGCTTGCTGGTAAGCACTTTACTGTCCAAGCCGTCTCTGAGGCCCCATGCACTCTTTTCTGTAACTACATAGTGATTTGTTTTTGCCAGGCACCTTACTGGCCTCTGCAGAGTGATACTCCAGGCTGATCACTCTCAGTTCTCTGCACCCCAAGACTGGGCAATACCCCAAGTAAAGCACTTCCATTTTAAAGGGGTCATTTGCCTGTTTTCCTTTCTGATACAGTTGAACACTGGGGGCAGTTGGAGTCCTCTATTAGAATACTTATAGTGCTTATGATTTTCTGGGGTACACCCCCTCACTGTCAATCACTTTCCTTGTGTTTCAGGGTTACATATCGACCCCCCATCCTGCCCAGTTGTCTCACCCATGTGCGTCCTAAGAGGCCCTGGGGCAAGAAGTATAGATAGCCCAACACAGCCACAGCTTCTATCTGAGAAAAACAACTCAAAGGGCATGTCCTGCATAAAGCAGAACGCCATCAGGGGCAGACATAATTACAGGCACTAAATTAGCACGCTCTCAGCCAGGGGCTAATCTAAGCCAGACCTTTCGTAATGCTGGGCCAGGAGCATATCGCAGCTACAATTAAAAAAGAAAATCCACCCCGGATTCCTGAAACTTTTATTTTTAACATGGCAGGTCCTTAGAAATAATATCAGGTACTGAGTCATGCAGAATGAATGGGGAAAGGCAATTTGGGTTAATTGTCTTTGAAAGCCTAAAAGGATTTTTCAAGGTACATCTACAGGGCCAAGCCCTGGGCATGGTCTACTTTCCCTGACTTCAATCACATCCATCTCCTCTATTAAAACACGTTGGATGAGCCAGGCGTGGTGGCGCACGCCTTTAATCTTAGCACTCGGGAGGCAGAGGCAGGCGGATCTTTGTGAGTTCAAGGCCGACCTGGTCTACAGAGTGAGTTCCAGGACAGCTGGGGCTACAGGGAGACCCTGTCTCGAAAAGACCAAAATATAAAAAATAATTAAAAAATGAATAAATAATAAAAATAAAACACGTTGGTGATACCCTCCATGCATGGCCACCATATCTGGTGGTACAACCAAATGCTCCTACAGTTGTTCCTGTTGTATGTGCGTGTCAGTTCATGTGTTCACTTAAATATGGGAATGGGTATGCTCTCGAATGTGTGTGTATGCTTGTAGAAGCTGGAGGACAACATTGGGTATTGTTCCTAGAGAGCCACCCACATTTTTTAAATGGTGTCTCTCTGGCCTAGAGCTCACAGGAGGTTGTGGAACCCTAAGGATCAGCCCATCTCTACCCCATGCATGCATCATTACAACTGGCTTTTTTATATGGGTTCTAGGGATTGAACTCAGGTCCCTGTGATTTAGCACCTTACAGCCTGAGCTTTGTTTCCGGTCTCTTGCAACAGTTGTTTATATTGGATCACCCTACCGCCCCGACCACCCAATGGGCTATTTTGGGTCCCATCTCTTCTAGGTTTTCCTAGTAAGCAGTAGATCCTACACTTCCCCACACACTACTCCTTATCTCATTTTGTAAACCTTACTTCTTTTTTTTTTTTGTCTTTTTGAGACAGGCCTTCCCTGTAACCCCAGCTGTCCTGGAACTCGCTCTGTAGATCAGGCTGGCCTTGAACTCACAAAGATCTTCCTGCTTCTGCCTCCCAAGTGCTAGGATTAAAGGCGTGCACCACCCCTGCCAGCTATAAAGCTTACTTCTATAGAAGCTATAAATCAAAGCTGAGAGGTGAAAATATGGCCCTTTTTGGTACCAGGGTTATGAATGGTATTCTTCTCTATGTGTGGTAAACATTGATTAATTCTGCATTAAAATGTGTGTAGGTTTCTGTCAGCAAATCAAAACTACAAACATACCAAGACTGATATACTGCCCTACTAAACAGTCTTGGAACAAAATCCCATACCCTGCTCCATTCCTAACAGCAAAACTCTACACTGGCTCAATCTGTCTCTGATTCTAGGAGAATATGCCCAAAGAACTTTCTGGAAATGGGAGGGGAATGCTCTCCTGGGATTAGCAGGATGATCTCTCTTTTTTTATATGAGCCTTTTGAGCTTTTCAAATCAAAGGGAACAGCCCAGACTCTGATAGTTTTCTCAGCTTGACAGAACCTGGAATCACTTGGGAAGGGAGTCTCAATGAAGGACTATCCAGCTCAGACTGACTTGTGGACTGTCTTGATTGCCTTCATTGGTGGGGGAAGACCCAGCTTGATACCGGGCTGTGCCATTCACTGCTCTGGGGCTCTGGACTGCGCAGGAGTGAAGAAAGGCAGCTCAGCCCTAGGCAGGCATCCACTCATCCCTCTGTGGCTCTGACTAGTTTCTAAAAGCTCCTGCCTGGACCTCACCACTGTGATGGGCTGTAACCCTGGAACTGTGAGCTGACAAACCCCTTCTCCCCCAAGCTGCTCCGTCAGGGCATTCTCTCTCACCAACTGGACAGGAAACTAAGACACAGATTCATCCGTCTCTGGTATGGCGGTTCTGCCAAGAGTGCATTTCTACAGGCAGGATGGGAGGCGTGCTGGTTAGTTTCAGTTGTCACTTGACACACCTGGGAAAAGGGCACCTCAACTGAGTAATTTCCTCTGTAGGATTGCCCTGTGGGCCTGTCTGTGAGGCCCTGTCTTGATAATTGGGTGATTTTGGTTGTATAAAGCTGAGCACAGGTCAGAGGGGCCACCCAGTAGGCTTGCTGTGGCCTCTGCTTCAGCTCCTGCGTCCAGGTTCCCACCCTGTTTGAGTTCCTGCCTTGGGTTCCTGCACTGATGGACTGTGATCTGGACCAGCGATCCAAATAAACACTTTCTTCCTCCAGTGAGTGTTAGTTAGGGTTTCATCCCAGAACACTGGCTAGGACAGGAGGCTGCTGTTTGTTAGTGTCATTTGGATCTGGGGAAAAACTGTCTTGATAACACTTGGGCTTTTCCTGGGTGGGACCTCATAACCCCTCAGCTGTGTGCAGTGGATCATGGATCAAATACTAAACTTTCCCAGGGATCTCACCTTTTTAAATTTTTAGAATGAATAGCCTATCAGTGGGCTCATGGGAAACTTTTGATCATACAGATAAACTCATTGGAATAGCAATGCACAGCATGGTCTTCTGCTAATCTGATGACTTAATAAAGATATTTGGTATATTAATTGGACTATTGGGCCAAGCATTTTTAACAATGAGATCACCTACATGCAGGATGTACTAGCAAAATCTCCTCTCTAGGCTTAGAAGAACTCTCCATCTCTCTTATTTACAGTTGACATTATTATTCTTAACTAAAAACCCTCCTGATGTCGATGCAGTGAACAATGCTCTGCCCTATCATGAGGTGTTCCAAACAGGCCAAAATTGCTTAAAAGCAAAAGACAAATGACAAAAAAATGAATGTGTTAAGTAGAGAGAGCAGTGTGTCTGGATAACGAAGCCCCACCTCTGGGTTTTCTCTGAGACGAATGGTTTTAAAAGTCTAAGTCTTGTTTCATTTGAACAGAACATGAATGCAGAGCCTGAAACCCTCACAATGAATAACTTCTATGCTGATAAAGTTGAAGAAATCCTGAAAGATTAACGGGATACAGGCAGAAAAGGGGGGGGTGTATAGGCAGGAGGGGAATGCATTGTGAAGGTCAAGTGGGAAAATTAGCAGTGCATTTTTTTTTTAATTTTTCATGTATTTATTTTTGGTCTGTGTGGAGGTCACAGGACAACTTGCAGGAGTCAGTTCTTTTCTTCCACCGCGTGGTCACCAGAGGATCAAACTGGGGTGGTCAGGCTTGGTAGTGAGTGCCTTTACCCACAGAGCCATCTCACTGGCTGGAACAAGGCAAGTGTATTCTATTCGATGGGCCATGCAGAAGTCTGTCTTTCTTTAAAAGTTTCAGTAGCTACTTACTACAAGACACCCCTTTAACTGTGTTTTCTGGTCTGTTGCTGCCCGAGTTCTAATCCCACCAGAGGCAACCTCTTCCCCAGGCAGCTAAGTGATCCGCCTTTCTGCTGCTTCTTCCTCTGGGATAATGTGCTAATTCCCCATCTTTCTATGTTACCAGCTGGTTTTCTATCCTTGATAGTGGCTTAAACAGTGCCAGTTAATGATTGAGACAAAAAGGCACACTGTGGAGTCCAACCTTCAGACAAGGCAACATGAATGTCATTTACAAAGTTCAGACTTGCTCATAGTGGAGTCATAAAAAAATAATTACCAAAAAAAAAAAAACATGGTTTTTAATGTAAGTTTATGATTTTTCTGTTGGCTTTTATTCACAGCTATCCTGGGGGGGCATGTAGCCTGCCCAGCCACTGGTTGGGCACCCCAGATTGCAGAGTTCTTGCTGAGCTCAGTCTGCAGTGCCAGGGTGGTGGAGAAGACAAAAGTTTCAGATCTATCACACTCCCGCTCCCTATGCGGGTCACCCAAGAAGGAACTGCATAATTTGTTTACACAAATGGCTCCACCAGACCTTGAACAGTCTCGCACCAAGTCTGTCTACAATTCTCTTTCTGGCTTAATGTTCTCATTTAAGCGTCTTTGTTTCAAAGAAGAAGAGGGGGGGTCGTCGATTCTCTTCCTTCTTTGACCACTGGAAGAAAGGTAGAGAAAAAGAAGAAGAAAATTAACAGAGAGGACCCATGTCCCTCCTCCTTCCTCCTCTTCTCCCCATCCACAGGCAAAAATCTAATAAAGATGATTAAATTACATCTCTTCCCCCCCTCCTGCCCCATTGAAATCTACTGCATACTATTCAAATATTAGGACTCAGGAAATAAGGCCCTCATGAAACCTTAGAAGGGAGCAGAGAGGTCTGAGCTGGAGGGCTGCCTGGTTGGGCAGCTCTAATTAAGAAATCACCCTGCTGAGAAGAACTTAATCTAAATAAAATATAAAAAGGAATCTGGTGAAAACCATTACCTCTCCACCCCACCTCCCCACATACTTCAGTTCAGAGACTCCTTCCCTACCCTGTTACTGAGTTCCATGTTGCTTTGTGTGTACAATCCAGCGTAAAGACCCACCCAACCCACGGAAAAAGAGCTGGGTCTATGCTGGACACCAGCTGATGCTTGGGCAGACTTTCCTAAGGCAGAGTGAGTCTGCATTGTTTGGGTTTGAATTGGGACAGGGGTTAGGGTTTTGATCAAAGATTGATTCCCAGGCCTACTCAGCTCTTCCAGCTTGGACGAAATGAAATGCCAACCTATTACCTCTCTGTGGCTTGCCTCTCCCTGCCCCCGTCAGCTACTTTAGATGAAGCAGTTATTTGAAAACAAAGATCCAATCAGCTGAACTTTGCTTAGTTTAATATTCTTGAACTGGTTAATGCTGTATATTGTACTGGGTCAGCCCCAGAACTCAGATCCACCCAAGCACTGGAGTGTCTCTCTGACATGCTAGGACATTCCTGTGTATTTTCTCTTATGACTCATAGAACTCTGTTTTCTATTCTCACTGCTATAACTACCATTGACCCCCATAGGTGGTATTGATCTCTACTCCATCTACGTCTGTGACTTCGAATGGACCACCACGACTACCCACAATAGTGATCCTTAAACTATTGAAAACCCATTGAGGAGATGTGATAGAGAGATGACCCAGTCAGTGAAGTGTTTGTCATACAATTCTGAGAACCCGAGCTCAGTTCCCAGAACTCGGGTACAATGGTGTACACTTGTAAACCAGGTTCTGAGGAGGCAGTAGCAAGCAAGTCTCTGGGGCTAACTGAAAAGTCAGCCTAGCCTACTTGGTGATCACCAGGCCAATAAGAAACTAACGTTGGTTGTCAACTTGACACTCTGGAGAAGAGGGAACATCCGTAAAGGAATCTCCTCCTGTGGGACATTTTCTTAATTGGTGTAGGAGGGCTCAGCCCACTTTGAGTGGTGTCATCCCTAGGCAGGTAGGCCTGAGCTACATAAGAAAGGCATCTGAACAAGCCAGGGGGAGCAAGCCAGTAATCAGTGTTCCTCCTCAGTCTCTGCTTCACCTCCTGCCTTGAGTTCCTGTCCTGGTTTCCCTCGCCTATAGACTGTAACCTGTAAGCCAAGCAAGCTCTTTCCTCCCCAAGCTGGTTTTGATCAGTGTTTGATCACAGCGGCAGAAAGAAGCTGTTTCAAAAGAAAAGATGCCTGAAGAAGGATAGCCAAGATTCTCCTGCCATCCATGAGAACACATGTGTACCTACGTGTACTCACAAGTGCACAGACATGCACATACATGCAGAAAACCTCTTGAAAGAGATGGACCATCTTCCTAAGTGTGGAGAAACTCACATACACCCATAAACACCGGTGTTCGTATCCACTTCAAGGAGCACCACACCCTCTAAGTGTCGTAATGATTGGCTCAAGAGCCCTTGAAGCACCTTGTTCTTCTTTTTCCCTCTGCTTTGAGAAAGCTTCTACTTGTCCTCAAGGAGTCCTCTGCGAAGGCTGCAACCCCTCTGCTCCCACCCCAATGGCCCTGGTACCTAGTATTGTCTCATTACTCTGCAACAATGTTCATCTTCCTCTGGGGTCAGAGGTAGACAAACCTTCCCTAGGGTCAGCGAGTGTCTCAGTCTTTGTGAAACATACAGTCTCTATGGCAATTGTTCAACTTGGTGATTTTAGCACAGACAAGGACTTAAGTCTATTGGGCTGTTGTAGAAAAAAGCCATCGATTTGGTGATCTATAAACAACAAAAATAACTTTCCCATTGGTCCAGTGGCTGGGGGGCGGCGGGAACAAGCATTCACTGGGACCATTTCTGTAAGGGTCCACTCTTTTCTAGGTGGTGACTTCATACCATGTCTTCACGTGGAAGACAGAAAGAGACAGTTCTTTCAGGTCTCTTACCAGAGGGCTAACATCATGCATGAGGACCCTACCCTCACAACCTGGTTGCCTGTGTAATCAAGGTACCAACTTCTGTTCTCTACTGAAGAGAGTCACAAAAGTATGGCTTGCTTTGGATCATTATCTAGTTCCTTCAAGGGGAATCTTGTTTCGTTTCACTATTTGGGATTATGAGACACATAAAGTGGCTGAGTATGCAAATTAAATAACGTTTAAAGGTTTCCTAAGGCAAAGATTGAATAAGACAGCTATTAACATGAAGATGGGGACACAAAGGAGGATCTGTCGAAGTGGGTAGCTACCAAGGCTCCAAGTCAGACCAGGCTTTTCCACTAATCACAGAGTAAGGTATCAAAACCTAGAATAGGCAAGTTTCAGGATATTCATAAAAATCATTCTTTCAAAGGTGAGATTTTGGGCTACAGGGATGGCTCAGAAGTGAAGAGCACTGACTGCTGGGTCCAAATCCCAGCACTGATGTGGCAGCTAACTGCCTGTAACTCCAATTCCAGGGGATCTTTTGTACTCTGCAGGTATTGCATGACACCATGACATAGATGTACTTACATACATGCAGGCAATACACACATACACATAAAATTAAAATAATAAATAAATAAAAATGATAAATAAATAAAAATAATAAGTATAAATAATAAATATAAAAATAATAAATAAAATAAGGTGAGATTTTTTTTCCATACCAGGGATTGAATCTATGGCCTCATATATGCTAGCTATGCATTCCACCTTTTACCTACATCTCTAACCTTACTCTACCTTTCTTTTTAAAATTTTAAGACAGGGTTTTGTTAAATTGGCCAGGCTGGCCTTGAACTTGTGATCCTTGGGCCTCAAACTCCTAAGAAGCTGGGTTTGCATGCCTACCTGAGCCATCAGGCCAGCAAAGATGATTTCTTTACCAATCCCTAAGCTTAAGGAATCACAGTGTCTTTGTTGCCCTTCTATCATGAACCAATGTTCGAGGAAGTTCTTAAAACTGATGTACCACAAGGGCAGGACTGATGGTTGTTTGGGCTTGCAAAGGAGGAGCCTTCAAACACTTCCTTAAAGAAAACATGACATCTTTCAGCCTAATAAAGAAAAAAAAGAAATTATAAGCTGAAGATGCTAAAACCTATGATGTCATAATCTATCTTATATGTGTGTGTGTCATGCATATATGCATATTTTGGAGTGATGCAAATTGGAAGGAACAACAACAACAAAGACTGGGTCAAAGAACTGACTGAAATGTGAACTTCTGCCTGAAACAGTAAACTTCTGCATCAAAATTTTAAGAGACTGAGAAAAAGATGAAAAATGTGTTTAGCAGAAGGCATGAGCTCTGGTGGGGTGGGGAGGTGGGGGAAGGAAGGTGGAATGGGTGTAGATTCGATTGAGAAATTTTGTATGGAATGCACAAAGCTTCAATGAAAATTGGCTTTGGGGAAAAACAAACAAACAAACAAACAAATAAACCAATGTACAAGGCAGCTTCTGATCTGGCTTTCAGACATCTTCTAGTACCCAAGACCTGGGGGAATGTGCTCTGAATGTAAGCTGGACAAAATGGATTTTAAACAAAAGAATACACACAGTGATCAGCTGCTACCTACAAAATAGGTCTACAAAGTTATAACAAAAATAGTTTTGATTTATTTTTATTGTATGTGTATGAGTGTTTGCCCATGTGTAATGTGCACCCATGGCTGTAATCCCTGCAGAGGCCATAAGAGGGCATTAGATCCCCTGGAACTGGTGTTACCAATGATTGTGAGCCACCATGTGGCTACTGGGCACAGAACCCAGGTTCTCTGGAAGAGCAGCCAGTGCTCTTAACTGAGCCATCTCTCTAGCCCCTAGTTATAGCTTATTTTTTACTTTATTTAGTTTGCTGTGTGTGAGTCACAGGGCATGTATGGAGGTCAGAGAACAACTTACAGGAGTCGGTTCTCCCCTTCTACTCTGTGGGTAACAGGAATAGACCTCATGCCCTCACCTTTGGCAGAAGTGCCTTTACCAGCTGAGCCATCTCACTAGACTCCTGAATTTTGTTACCAAGCTCTCTCACTTGCCTTCTCAGACTTACTACTTTGTTGAAGCAATCTGCAGTATAAGAAAGTCATATGGTGCGGCTGGAGAGATGGCCTAGCGGTTAAGAGCGCCGACCGCTCTTACAGAGGACCCGGGTTCGATCCCCAGCACCCACATGGCGGCCGAGAACCGTCTGAAACTCCAATTCCAGGAGAACTCCAGTTCCAGGGGAATCTGAGACCCTCTTCTGACCTCCGCGGCATTGCATGACACGGGTGCACAGACCTGCATGCAGACAGTACATTGATACACATACGGAAATAAATAAATGCCGGGCGTGGTGGCGCACGCCTTTAATCCTAGCACTTGGGAGGCAGAGGCACGCGGATCTCTGTGAGTTCGAGGCCAGCCTGGTCTACGGAGTGAGTTCCAGGACAGCCTGAGCTACAGGGAGACCCTGTCTCAAAAAGACAAAAAAAAATAAAAATAAAAAAAGAAAGTCACATGGTAAGAGCCAAAGGTGGCCTCCGACCTGTGAGGCACCAGGACCCACAAATAAAAACTATCCAGGAGCTACATCCTGCCAACAGCCACATGGGTGAGCTCAGAAGTTTATCTTTCTTGGTTGAAGCTTAAGATGGTACAAGATACCCTAGATCTTCACCCTTGTGAGAAACTTTGTTACACAGGCTCAGAGAAGCCAGGGTCAGATTCTCAATTCATGGGAACCATAAGCTGATTAGGGATGAGCTTAAGTCACTCTTTCAGGCTAACTTGTTACACAGCAAGGGATAACCGACACATCTCCTTGCAATGGCAATTAGACATCTACTTACCTTCCACCAAATCCATCTGGGCGGAGGTGACATATGCTCAGCTTGGTATCTCTAGCAATAATATATAGTTCAGCCAAGATCTAGAGTTAACTAAAGTTTGTGAGATTGAAATTTGCATTTTGAGCTTCAATGGCTCAACTAACAAATAGTTTTTTAAATATGTACCGACAGTAGAGCAAAACAGACAGACAGCTAGTGACAGGAAGTTGCTGTTGTGGATTTTGATTGTGGGGAGTAGGAATTATTTGGATCTGAATCTTGTTGTACCCTGTTTATGTTTCAAAAACTTCCAGGGGCTTTTCATTCTCTTATAAAAGACTTCAAAATGATATCCACTTATTATACTAAAGAATTCTTTGCTCTTTTAGAGCCTAAATACACAGAATTGCCCAGGGAGTGGTCAACCCAATTATTCAGACAATTCTTGGCTTTACTTACCTCTTTCCACATTTTACATGGGCAGTAAGAAATATCATAAGGGGGATATAAATAGAAAGGACTGTGCAAAAGTTGAAGCTAATACAGAAAGGACAGAAATAGAGAAGAAAGAAAAGACAGAGCAAAACATGGAGCCAAGGGCTGCCAAGATGGTTCTGTAGGTAACTGTGCTACACACAACCACACACACACACACACACACACACACACACACACGCCCGGATGACCCAAGTCCCAAGTTATTTCCCTAGAACCTTACCATAGGTTCTGAGAACAAACTACTTTTTTATTTTTATTTTTTTTTTTTGTCTCCCTGTAGCCCCAGCTGTCCTGGAACTCACTCCGTAGACCAGGCTGGCCTTGAACTCACAAAGATCCGCCTGCCTCTGCCTCCCAAGTGCTAGGATTAAAGGTGTGCGCCACCACGCCCAGGAGAACAAACTCTTAAATGTTGTCCTCTGACCTCCACATGTGTGTCCTGGCAGGAAAATAAACAGAGAGAGAGAGAGAGAGAGAGAGAGAGAGAGAGAGAGAGAGAGAGAGAGAGAGAAGAAATTGAGTCAAACATTTAGACCAGGAACAGAGAAATGACTCAAAAGAAAAAGTCTGATTCTTTCATCTCTAATCATAAATATTTTGACAAGCAACTTTGGCATTTATCAGAACAGGGAAAAAAAAAAAAACACACAGAAGTCGTCTTCCAAAGGACCCAACACACTTGGAATTCAATGACCTAATTCTGTCTACAGATGTGATAGAGGGATTGTCTCTGTCTGAATCTCATGGCATTGGGGCCCCTGTTTTCTCAATGCTCCATGCCACAGCCCTACCAGACATGAGGAAGAACAGAGGATGTGGGAAAACAGCCTAAACACTAGATACTAAGCGAGGAAACATATTTTTAAATCAGTATAGATTCTCACTCTATCGCACTGGTTACTTATCTTCTCGGTTAGGTCAACTTTTCATTACTTTAGCAGACATTATATACTATCTGCTGCCTCTACTCCAGCCACCAGCTGTTAGCCAGCCTGGTTCCAGAATAGAATGGGGGCTGGGTTGACTGGAACTGAATAACTTTCGTACTGACACTTAGGGGAACCAACTCCCAGGCAGTAAACAAATCTAAAATGTTTGTATTGATCAGAGGACCCAATACATCTCAAGTAAGAAATTTGAATACACACAGAGTTCAAAACAATTAGAGCTAGTTCCTTATTTTTATATATTTATTTATTGTATGTGTACATGCGTATTATTTATTTATTGTGGGGGAGGGGCATGTGTGTGCCATAGTGGACATATGGAGGTCAGAGGACAGCTTGCAAGGGTCAGTTCTCTCCTTCTACAGTGTAACTTTGGGGAATCAAATTTAAGTCGTGAGACCTGGCAGCAAGCGCATTTACCCCTGAACCATCTTGCTAATCCCCCAGAACTGGTTTCCTTAGACTTACAGGTTCTCCTCTATAAAATGAGGCTCACATAGTTCTTTGGAAGATTAAATATGTGTTAAAGCTTACCGTAAGTTCATCAAACCTTTAATACCTATTGACATTTTAAGTGGGATTATTCTTTGCTAGAGACTTGATACTGGCTTTGACCTATGAACTATGTTATGTTTTGTTTTGGAAACAGAGTTTCATATATCCCAGGCTGATCATCCTGCCTCTACCTCCGGAGTGAGAGGATAACGAGCATGTATAATAAGCATGTGTAATTTACAGTGTGAGGGATCAAACCTTCCTGCGTGCTAGGCAAGTACTCTACCAACTGAGCCACATCCCTAGCACCTAGAGGCTGTTTAGAAGCATCCCTAGCTTACACCCACTAGCTAAGAGCAACTTATCCATAGACCACTACTCTATTTTCATCACAGTTATATATATAATATATACATATATATTATATATGTATATATATGATCTCGCCAGACATTTCCATATGTGTGCAGGAGACTAAAATCACTTCTGGTCAAGAACTACTGTTCAAGCGCCTGGCATCTGGCAGCTGTGCCATAGATATTAGATACTACCCTTGTTACCCTTCTCCATCAGCCTCACCCACCTGGCATGGAGATGGCTCCTCTGTCTGTTGGTCCCTGAATTGGCCGTTATATTTTTACATCCTTCCCTTTAAAAAGAAGAGTTGGGGGGGGAGGAATCCTGTCGTCTTTGTCTTTATCTTTGTCTTGCGCAAGGGCTGCCATTTTTTTCACCCATGGGAGCCAGCTGACCCATTGGCCCTTGTTGGTGAGATGCTACAGATTTCTCTCTTGGTATAAATTCTCCAGATATAGTGATTGCTGTGCTTTTAGATCTCCAAAGCTCAGCCACACTTACCTGTGGAAGGAAGGAAAGAGATGTTTAAAAAAGGAGCCATTTTAAACAGGAGTTGGTCCCTTAGCTGTTTATGTGGTTTTGTGCTTATTTGGGTTTACAAGTGTGTTTTCTTTTCCCCAAAAAATTGCTCTTGCATATTCTAATGGTGTTTGCTTTCGGTGTTTTGATACCACGCTGTTTTCAAGGTGCAAATGTTTTTCATGGCATGTGTCATTAAGTGAACAAACTGAGAGGTGAAGATTGGTGATTGAAAAGAACACAGTATTCCTTAAAGTTTTTAACCAAATAAATTCAAAGCAGAAAGTGAAATGAAATTTCTAGGGGTCCAGTAGTAGCCAACAGATGAGAGAAAAATATCTTTATTAGCTCCTCGTTTTAAAATTAGCAACAGCTTTACCGTCTGTGCTAAAATAGGATTTCATCTTTTCCAAAGTAAAAAATTGACATTATGTTGGGCTGTATTTATCTTGTGACTTTCTCTCTCTCTCTTCCATATATATATACATAATTATATATATATATATATATATTATAATATATGCATAATGGATGAATGACAAGGGTATAATGTCAGAATGTTCAGATGTCATTTCTCAATCTTTCACCCATTCTTAATATTTTGAACAGGTCTTCTCAGGCAGAACCATAACACCAATCAAGCTAGACCAGCTGCACGCAAGCCTGGGCTCTCCTCTGTTGCCTCCCTCTTCAACACACACACACACACACACACACAAGTGTGCAGGAGATCAAACTACGGCTTTCACGCTTGCATGGTAAGCACTTTAATAACTGAGCTATCTCCCCAGCCCCCTAAAATAATGTTTCATTTTTCCCAAGGTAAAATACATAAATTGACTTTCCACGTTGATCCCAGTTTGTCCTGTGGCTTTTTCTAGACCTCAGTGCATTTGCAACAGAAGTGAATTCTAGTCCTGCCTTTTCCCTGGGATAGTCTGGGTGCATTGAGTATAATGCTTAATCCCGGGGAGCCTCAACTTCCAGATCTAATGGAAAGTGATCAGAAATTACCTACCCTAAGCACTATTATCAGAAGGAGAAACTATGTGTTGTTAATGACATAGCAAAGCTACCTGTATATGGGCTGTGCTGCACCGTCAACAGGTGACGTGATTGTTAGAAGGAGGAGTGGGCTTTGATGTAACAGCCACAGGGTCATGTTTTTCATGAATGGGAAATAAAAACAGTAGGCCGCATCCACCTCCCACTCTCCATCCTGCAACACATGCCTAACATGTACCTGTGACGGAAGCAACTAAACTCCTATGAAATTTTACCATGGGAGAGTTCACCCCAGCTCTCTCACTTGTCCAGACATCTCCTGTGTGAAGACAGTCTATCACTTTCCCATGACTCTGAATTACATTGACTCTGAGCCCCACATCAAAATCAGGAATGTTGCCTGTTCATGCTAGAATTTGTCTGGCTTATGTTCAAGAACTTCCTAGCCCTCTTCAGAAGATTCTGATTGGGTTAATGTGGGTAGAGGCTGCTTATGTTTTTAACAAGCCCTAGATATTTCCTCTGATCATAAGAGTTGGCAGATCATGAGTCATGCCATCTGTTTCAATTACTTCTAAGACCCAGAAGACATCTCCAGACACCCAGAAGTACACAAGAAGGTACAAGATCTAAAAATTACTGAATGTGGTAAATATCTATCAGAATACTCATGTGTGCCCTCCTTGACCCAATTTTAAGAGTTCATATTACGCCAGCAGTCAAGAGGCAGGGGCAGGTGGATCTCTGTGAGTTCAAGGCCAGCCTGCTCTACATAGTGAGTTCCAGGCCAGCTGAGCCTAAAGGGAGAGCCTGTCTCAAAAAGACCCCCCCCAAAAAAGAATTCATATTATAAGTATACTTGCAGAGCAGGAGAGGTGGATCAGTAGCTTGGTGGGGTTGTTGCCTAGCCTGATGACTTGAGGTCAATCCCTGGAACCCACATGATGGAAGGAGAAGTCTGACTCTAGAAAGTTGTCATCTGACCTCATCAACACATGTACTATGGCATGCATGCACTTCACCCCTATACATACAACATACATATATAAACAAATACATATCCAAAGATACTTGCTAGTACACAGAAAAAGAAATCATGTCATGCCTGGGATGGTTAATCTTGTCAACTTGACTGAAGCAATGTAAAAATTATATTGAGCCTGTAAATCGCTCCATGACTAGACTTCATTGTCATCTTAATATATTCTTTGCATGTACATATATATGCACATAGGTGTGTATATATGTGTGTGATTATGTGACCTATGCAATACAAATTATGGGAATGGGCAGCTTTGGAGTATCTATCCCATAATTCTTATTTCAGGAATAGTTGCAGTATTTACACAGCAGCATTTCTTCTCAGGCTTTTATTGGGTGCTGTTGCTTGCTATGTATGAAGAGAAATGTGTCAAACAGTTTAGTGTGTACTGGGGAAGGGTGTGAACATCAGTGTTCATGGGCTTTTCGAATGCTTTTCACTCTCAGTCCTTGTAACAGCTGTTCAATACCTAAAACAAATTCAAATATCAATATTATAGCCTAGTAGAAGTGATATTTTCAAGTTATCATGGCACATTATGATTGTAAATGTCTCTCGGTTTTAACAGTAAGTCTGTAGGAGTCCCGTGAAGATTCCTGAAATGTCTGTAGTAATTGTTAGTTATGTCTGGATAAGTGTAGTATGAACAAAGTATTTTATTGCACAGGGTTAACAAACTATGTTGCTAGCTGAGGCTTCTGCTGTTTTATTACAACATTACCTCTTGTTTTTATAAAATGTACCAAGATTTAAATTGATAACTTTATTTTACATGTAAAAAAAACAGTTTCTTTTATCACCCGTGTTAGAGTTGTCTTCTGTTTCTTTTTTGTTTTGTTTTGGTTTTTGCTTTGTTTTTTTCTTAGCCAAAGAGTAAACAGAAGAAGATTCTTAAAAAAAAAAAAAAGACATGCCTGTGCGTGGAACCTGGGGAGGTGGCTTGGTCATTAAAGTACTTGGTGTAAAACATAAAGAATTGAGTTCATATTCTGCACTCCAGATGCTGGAGAGGCACAGGCAGGAAGATCCCTGGGGCTTCCTGGGAAAACAGCCTAACCAAACCCGTGAGCTGCAGGTTCAATGAGAGAAAATGAGGAAGACACCTCACATAGACCTCTGACCTCCGCATGCACATGCACATGTGAGCACATACATGAACATATGCACACACATATACAAAAAGAAATGCCTAGAAGATTAGTAAAGCACACTTCTGGGTGTGCTTGTAAGGGCCGTGTCTATTGGTAAGTAGATTATAAGAGCTCCAGCTGAATCAGAAAATTAATATCCTGACAGACAGATTCTGTGACTACAGTATTAGAAGAAGATGAAAGATAGGAGCTGGGACCTGATTGGAGGAAGTGAATCACTGGGCTGGGAGAAGGTGTCCTTGGGAGACTTGACTTGACTTGTTCTTGTATCCCACCTTCCCCTGCTTCCCGCCCTTCATGATGAGAACTCTGATCCTTTCTCCCTCCCACAGTGATAAACTAATACCTCTGAAAATATTAGTCAAAATAAATGGTTCCCTCTTTTACATTTCTGTCAGTTTTTTTTCATAACGATTACTAAAATAACACATATAACTGCATTTTTTTTACTAAATTTTTTATTTTATGTGAATGAGTATATTGCCTACATGTGTGTTAGTGCACCCGTGCTGTGAAATGCCCACGGATATAAGAAGAGGGTGTCATATGTCCTGGAATTGAAGTTACAGACAGTTATTAGCCACCATATGGGTGCTGGGAATTAAACCTGGGTCCTCTCTCTCTACAAGAGCAGCCAGTGTTCTTAACCACTGAGCCATCTCTCCAACCCCCAACGGCATTGTTTTTAATAGATGAATGTTGGGAACTCTAACTGTCCACCAAAGGAGGGAGGAAGTTCATAGAAGAGCTGCTGCATGATAGAATGTTAAGGAGCTGTAAAGTCGCAGGTCTGGGGACCAGTATGAAAAGGAGCGTGTGCTGAGGGGTAGGTACAGGGGTTTGGCAAGTTGATATAAAAGGGCCTTCTGGCTTTGCTTTAAATAAAAACTCTC
Source organism: Rhizomys pruinosus (assembly GCA_009823505.1). NCBI lineage: Eukaryota > Metazoa > Chordata > Mammalia > Rodentia > Spalacidae > Rhizomys > Rhizomys pruinosus. The sequence continues at coordinate 860,035 of VZQC01009288.1, read as the reverse complement.
AAGGTAACTGTGTGTAGTCATCTGTACAGCTTATTTCTCTCTTCTATTTCTCTCTCTACAATGTGAACCCACACACTCTCCAGATGTATACAGAACTTCTAACCACTGATGCCTACAGGGTGAAAGGGGGGACCTACTAAATCCCAGGGAAGAAGAGGGTGAGCTTCCCACAGTACCCCTTGCAGAGCTTTTGACTTTTGTTTTTGGGTCTTTTTGAGACAGGGTCTCCCTTTAGTCCCAGCTGTCCTGGAGCTCGCTCTGTAGACCAGGCTGGCCTTGCACTCGCAGAGATCCGCCTGCCTCTACCTCCTGAGTGCTGGGATTAAAGGTGTGCACCACCACGCCCAGCTTGCTTTGACTTTTGTATCGTGCACAAGTTTTACCAGTATGGAGAATTCGATTTGAAGAAATGACTCAACTGAGGATCTTGCACATCCGGCCTGTGTTCCTCATTCCAAAGCTTTTCTCTTCCTTCTAAAGGAGGAAGATCCTTCCTTCATTTTTATTTTTAAATGTACATTGACAAATTATGCCCACACATGTTTGCAGGATAAAAAAAGAACATCATGATTTATGGATTCAGTGTGGAATAATCCAATCAAGCTAATTAACATATTTACAACTTCAAATACTATGTCTTGTGATGAGAGCATTTGAAATTTACTCTCTGGACGACTTTGAAATGTACAGTTATTTCAGATAGTCACTCTACTGTGAGGTATCTATCAGAGTAAAGGGCTTTGCGCTCTTTTCAACAACCATCTCTCCATCTCTACAGCCAAGTTACAGAATGGCTAAAGAGCACGTCACATAGACTCCAGGGAATGTTCTTCACTCTTTAAAAGAAAAAAATGAATTGCATGCACCTGATTGGAGTTAGAAGGCCTGCTAAGAGAATCTAATTCTCTCTTCCCTTGGCTGCACCATCCCCCTACTCCCTCTTCCTTCCTGGAAACCTGAGACCTTCAAGTTCCCTGAAAGCTGCTTTGAATCTAAATAGACCTGAGGGTTTCCCCAATAACACAGCACCATCCTTCCTGTGAATCCAAGCATACAAAGTCAAGTGAAGGGTTCATAAAAATGCCTTTAAAATTGTTCTCTTCACTGCTAAGATATCTTCTTTCAGATTTTAAATGTTTACAACTTTTCAGTGTACGGCTAATAGAGTGGTCTCTTTGAATCTGGCCAATATAATTTGCATATCAAAAATCATAAATTTCACCAGGCCTGGTGGCACACATCTTTATGCTCAGCACTCTGGAGGCAGAGGCAAGTGGATCTCTGTGAGATTGAGGCCAGCCTGGTTAAGTTTCAAACTGGCTGAGGCTGCAGGGAGAATTTATCTCAAACAAAACAAAACAAAACAAAACATGAATTTCTTAGTCCCTATTTATGACATAATAAAATATAAGCAAAACCTAACTATAATTTCTCCTAGTGATCTAAGGAGGGAATCCCATCCTTCTCCACTCTGATTTCCCCTTAGTAATTGCTACAGGATTGGGGACATTAAAAATCTGTAGGAAGTGATCGTTAAATGAGTCTGAACAAGTAAATGTGCTCTTCTAACTTGATCCCTCAAGCATCTGACTATTTGGGGAGAAGTTCGAAAGGTTTAAGAGATGGTCAATATCAGGGCTGGAGAGATGGCCTAGCAACCGTTAAGAGCACCGACAGCTCTTACAGAGGACCCGGGTTCGATCCCCAGCACCCACATGGCGGCCGAGAACCATCTGAAACTCCAATTCCAGGAGAACTCCAGTTCCAAGGGAATCCAACACCCTCTTCTGACCTCTGCGGCATTGCACGATACGGGTGCACAAACTTGCATGCAGACAGTACATTCATACGCATACAGAAATAAGTAAAAAAATAAAAAAAAAAGAGATGGTCAATATCATCGCCTGGTGTGGTGGTGCACACCTTTAATCCCAGCACTCCGGAGGCAGAGGCAGGCAGATCTCTGTGAGTTCAAGGCCAGCCTGATCTACATAGTGAGTTCCAGGACAGCTGGGACTAAAGGGAGACCCTATCTTAAAAGACCAAAAAAAATTTTTACTTTATATATTTTCTTAATCTTAAGTTTGTTTCTGTGTATGAGTACATTGCCTATATGTATGTAAATGTGCCCATGTTGTGCAATGCCCTTGGAGGTCTAAAGAGGGCATTGTATCCCCTGGAACAGGAGTTATGGATGGTTCTTAGCATCCATGTAGGTGCTGGGAATTGAACCCAGGTCTTCTACAAAAGCATCCAGTGCTCGTAATCACTCAGCCATCTCTCCAGACCCCACAAATGAATTTTTAAAAGTTGTAAGGTAACTGAGGAATGATACCTGAGGTTGTCTTTTGTTGGTGCACACATATGAACACACAGACAGAAGGACAACTGCTTTGGCACAGGGCATTTACCGCTGGGTAGAACTATAGTTAGAATACAGTCCCTATTTCTGAATAGAACTATTATATGTTTAGAACCATTATGTAGATAGAATTTAAGTATGAGTCAAATGAACAAGGAGTCTTCTTAGGGACTCTCAGCTCTAGATACGACTCCCTTTTCCCTGAAAAAAAAAAAAAAAATAGAGCTACCCTCAGATGTGTAATCAAAAGCTCAAGAGAGTTAGTCTAAAGGAAGAACTCTCCAGTCTTACCTTGCCCAGAGCCAGGGTCAAGCTACCTCATCTGGTTCATAAGGCAGATATGGTGCTGTTGGGTAAGTTGAAAGGCATCATTTATGCAAATTCTACCCAAGGGTTTGCTACACAATTGTGCAACAAACGTGTCATGCGTGCAAAAAAGTCTTATACTCAGGGTTGGAGAGTTGGCTCAGCAGTTAAGAGCACTGCTAGTCTTGCAAAGGACCTGGATTCGATTCTCCGCACCTAACAACCTTCTGTAACTCTAGTTCCAGGGGAATCCAATGCCCTCGCCCACTTCTGACCTCTGCAGGCATTGCACAATATTGGTGCACTTACATGTAAGCGATACATTCATACATATTAAATAAAAATAATAAAAAATTTTTGGTCTTTTTGAGACAGGGTCTCCTCCTTGTAGCCCCAGCTGGCCTGGAACTCTCTATGTAGACCAGGCTGGCCTTGAACTCACAGAGATCCACCTGACTCTGCCTACTGAATGCTGGGATTAAAGGCCTGCATCACCATGCTCAGCAATAAAATTTTAAAGAAAGGGGGAGGGGCTGGTAATCACCCATCCAAGCTCAGCTCCATAGAATGGCTCACTTTTCCACTAAATGAGTCAGGGCTAGCCAAGAGACCCAACCCTGCAAAAAGTCAGCGGAGTACCTTCTTGCAAAGTCACCCGTGGAAGGTGACAAATTACATCTTCATCAGGAGGATCTGAGTAGATTTGCCTGCATCCTGAAATTGGCTCTTTCCCTCTTAAATAACTATCCACTTGGTCATTTTGTGGCCAGTGGACTAAGAAACAGAAGGCAGTTGGTGTCAGCCTCCACATCTGCCCTATGAAGATTTTCCCCAGGTTTCTGGGTGAGTTTTTTCAGCTACCACCTTTGCAAGGGAAGCAGACCCTCTATACCGCAGGCCTCCAGGAGACAAGGCTTCTATGGTATTTTTGAAAAGTCAGTATCACTCTCTGACGATAAAGGAGCATTCAGAGTGGGCAAAGGCACTCTACAGAAAGGGGTGGGGCCGGGCTACCAGGCAGGCCCAGCACTGACTTTGCAGAGGGATTGCTATTTTCCATGTCTCTGGACTTGAACAGAAGCCAGGGGAGCTAATAGTCTTAGGAGACACCCGTAGGCCCAGATAGCAAGCCCCCAGCTTTTCCATGGAATTTAGCAGCAGCTACCAGGGGCGTCATCACAGAGCATTCATTTTTTCCCTCGCCTGGTTTCCCACATTCTGTGACCACCTTGGTTGGTGCCAGGGAAAATATCGAAAGCCTAGGTAAACGAAGGGGAACCCAACATTCACCAGTCCAGCCTTAAAATAGCCAGCGGAACGCCCCCATCCCAAAGAGTACACAGGCTCTGACTGCAGCTAGTGTGTTCAAGGCCCCGCCCAGCCCACCCCAAGGGCTCACCCCATCCCCTGAAAGCCTATCTGAGAGTGGACAGCAAGGGAGCCGAGCGTTGGCTGCTGCCTCTTTCCAGCTTGGCCCCTGGGACTTAGGCGAATGTTAATGAGCTTCAAGTGACCAGATGCAAACCAGCACGCGCCACTGGGCAGGGTGTGGACACTGGCAAAACATATGTCTGGAGTAGGGTGTAGGACTGAGTCCAGCAAATGGGGAGAGCCAGGAGGGGGATGTTCGTGGAGGAAAGAGGAGGCTCCAGAAGTCACTGGCTGTGCCTAAGACAGAGAAAGAAAAGGTCCCCCAGCCGACTGGTGAGCCACCCGATTTGTAGCATCTCGGGGGGGCCACAAGTTGGACTTTCTAGGAGTACTCAGAGCAAGGAGGGAGAGGGGTGGGGAATATAAAGATTAGTTTAAAATGTCAGCTTGCCTGCCACAACCCAGAATCACCTGGGAAGCGAGTCTCAAGTGAGAAATAATCTAGCTCAGATTGGCCAGTGGGCATGTCTAGAGGGGATTGTCTTGATTGTTAATTGGCCCACCCATGGTGGTGATACCAGTCCCTAGGCTGGGCCCTGAGCTACTGAAGAGGGAAGAAAACAGCAAGCAAGCAAGCAAGCAAGGATAGATGTATTCATTTCTCTCTGCTCTCGACTATGACTAGCTTCCTAAGTTCCTGCCTTGAATTCCTCCACCCCAAGTCGGCTGTAACCTGGAATTATAAACTAAAAGGAAACCCTTTCCTAAGTTGTGATTGGGCAGGGTATTTTATCTTAGCAACAAAATAAAACCAGGACAAGGGAGGCCTGGGGGAGAGACCACTGTGACTAAGGAAAAAGAAGAGTGAATCACATCTAAGCTTTTCAGGGTTTCCCAAAAAGGGTCCCCCTTTGAAAAGTTGCCTAGTTTTGAAAACCTTCAAGCTACTCAGTGAAATCTGAAGCTAAGATCAACATGGAAATACACTTTTCTGAATAAAGAAGTCCCCTTCAGTATTACATATGTCATGAAGGGAAGTATGTTCCATGCAACATTTGGACATTGATTCTTTTTTATATTGTATTTGTTATTATTCTTATGTGTATGAGTGTACTGCCTGCATGTATGCAACTGCACTCACGTTATGCAATGTCCATAGACAATGTCCATAGACTGGACTTATGAATGGTTGTTTGCCACCATGTGGGAGCCGGCAACTACAAGAGCAGTCAGTGCTCTTAATCACTGAGCCATCTCTCTAGCCACTGGACATATTATTCTGTTTGTTTCTTTCTGTTTGTCTGTTTTGAGACAGGGTCTCCCTGTAGCTCCAGCTGTCCTGGAACTCACTATGTAGACCAGGCTGGCCTTGAACTTGCAGAGGTCTGCCTGTCTCTGCCTCCCAAGTGCTGGGATTAAAGGTGTGTACCACCACACCTGGCCTGGACATATTCTTTAAAAAAAATAATGCCATTTCACAATGTTAACTAAACCTAACATTCAATTAAACTTGAGTTGGACTACAAAAGAAGTCTGAGTAAAAGTATATCCCATATAATATTTGACACAATATATTCAGTGTTTATTGATAATTTGAGTATAAGTGGGCTGTGCCATAGTTGCCTGCATTTTACGCTCTCCCATGCCTCACCCTCTTCACTGAAGTGAAAAAATCAAAGTTCAAGACTGTTTCTGCCATGTTCTCTGCTGTCTGTGTGCAACTTTGCTCTGTAATATTCACAGGGAGAGGTGCTAACCAGAATGATTCTGTGGAGCCTGCCATCTCACCATCCTGGATTCACCCATTAGCTCCATGTTCTTAGGTCAGTAACTGAATCTCCATTTCCTACACATTCTCGTTAGTTAGTGAAGAGGATGGCAACGGCCCAACTCAGATGTGACAGAGAAACAATATATACAAATCATTTTCTATATGGTAGGCTCAGAGGAAGTACTCAGTAAATAAGTACTGCAATTTACTAAGATACTTACTAAATAAGGAACAGAGACAGTGACAAGATAACAAGTGGGACGGTCTGAGCCGGGCGTGGTGGCGCACGCCTTTAATCCTAGCACTCGGGAGGCAGAGGCAGGCGGATCTTTGTGAGTTCAAGGCCAGCCTGGTCTACAGAGTGAGTTCCAGGACAGCTGGGGCTACAGGGAGACCCTGTCTCAAAAAGAAAAAAAAAAAAAAGACAAATAAATAAATAAATAAATAAAGAAATAAAGACGGTCTGAGCCAGGACTAGGCTTCTGCAACCAACTTTGTGACCTTTCTTTAGGGTTCCAGTGTTTCTGCCAATTCTAAAAACCCATAATCTAATAAGAATGGATATGAGTCCAATAAGAATGTATATGAGTCCAATGGGCCAAAAGCACATGGACAGAAATGTACGTGGGCTAAGGGAAATAGAAAGTGAACGTGCCTATTGCACTCTTGAATTCACACTCCCTGCAGCTGTGGCCCTAACATCCTGTCCTGGAGCAGGGAGAAGCCTCAGACATCCTGAGGATTTAGGACTCTGGTAAAGGTTTCTGGGAGAGGGACAGCCATTTTCTTCAGTGGTGGAGAAACTGGTAAATTACCCATGCTCCTTTGAGCAATGCTAATTAAAGTTGCTGAGCCATAAAAAAAAAAAATTGGAAAGGGGATCAGCTGTGAAAGAAGGGAGAGCATTAGGACTGGGAGGGAGGTAGGAGAGGGTGAAGGGAGTAAAGATGATCGAAATGCATTATACTCATGGATGAAAATGTCAGCAACACACCCATAATGTACAACTAATATATACTAATGAAAAGAAGAAAAGAGGGGCCAGAGAGATGGCTCAGCAGCTAAGAGGACCTGGGTTTGATTCCTAGCACCCACATGGTGGCTAACAACCATCCATGACTCCAGTGCCAGGGTAATCTGACACCCTCTTCTGACCTCCATGACATTGCATGGCACGGGTGCACTTACATACATTCAGGCAATACACATAAAATAAAAAAATAAATAAACTCTTATAAAAAAGAAAGGAGAAAATGAAAGTTCAAAGGGGTGTTTGACTAGATGAAAAAAAAAAAAAAAAAAGGAAGCCTGGGTGCCCATGAGACACAACTGGTTTATGCTTTTCATTGCTCTCATCTGAGGGTTTGTTTTCAGGAGACTAAAGGAAAGATTCCATTGAAGCAAAGTGTTCTTCCCAGGGAGCCTGGTGCTGTGGCCTGTGTGTGCGTATTGTCCCCAAAGACATGGGTTGAATTCCTGCCCCTCAGGGTGATGGTATTAGGATGTGGGGCTTTGGGGAGGTAATACCCATCCCCCTCATGAACAAAGCTTGTACTCTAGTAACAAAGGTTATAGAGACACCCCTTCACCCCTCACCACATGGGACACAGACACAAGGTGCCATCCGTGAATCAGAAAGCAAGCCTTCACCAGTCATTGGAACCTCCAATGTCTAGACCTTGGGATCTCCATAGAACCATGAAAAATCAACGGGAATTGTTTATGATCTACCCAGATAATGGAATCTTGTTGTAACAGCCCGAATGGGCTAAAATCCCCAGTATGATTCCAAGATAGCCTAGCAGGAGAGCCTTCCCAGTTAGAGCCAATTCAGCTGCCGTAAATCAGACTGTAAATGGAATAACACGCTGCTGGAAGAAATGTGTTCAAACTGGTGGATCACTCAGCACTTTTGCAAATGTTCTCAAATCACAGGAGAAAAAGAACTGTAGAAAACCCAATTATTTCAATGCAGCCTGTTCCATGAACTCACTGGATGAGGTCTCAACCCAGCTTACTGTTGAATACCTCAACTATGTCCCATCTAGCTCCATCCAAATTCAGGACGGCCCCCAGTCAACACTCCTGAGTAGTCACATTCCAATCATCCACAACTCCTTCTGTGACTCGGAGTGACCCGGGTGCAATTTGCACATGCTAGACGGTTTCATATCTCTTTAGTGATCTCTATAGCTGTTTCTTACTACTCCTGAGAAATGATCATTTAGTCACCAAGCAAACACCTGTGAGCACTGAGAAGCCAGGGTAAGCAGATGTCTCTATCCCTCCAAATTGAAGCATCCCTTCACAAGACGTGGGAAAGCTGAGATTTATAAGATTCAGGAGGCTCCTCCCCAAAGCTACAGTCGTAGTAAGAACTGCTCCAGAGAGGAAACCCTGACCTGTGCAACTTTCTGAAAGAGACTCTCCAACCTGCCCACCAGCCTGCAAGTAATGCAGTGAGCTTAAGGAACAGCATCTGTGAGTCATCACCCACGTAGCCTTTTAGGTGATGCACCTGTCTCTGAATCACCCATGCTCCCAGTAATAATCTCTCACTCATACTACTGTAAGTAACCCAAATAAACTCATTAATTGACCAAGTTGGATTTTTATCATTCTGTCTAGAATGATACTCCATCTAAAACATTCTATCTAGAATGAGTGGACCTTTGCTCAATTATCCCTAGGGAAAGTCCCACAAGACACTCCATAACAATTTCCACTAATTCATCTCCTTCTTGAAGCAGGTGTTAGAAGAGAAGAGGAGCAGTCAAGAATTCTATTAACTAGGGCTGGAGAAATGGCTCAGTGGTTAACACTTGCTGTTCTTTCAGAGGACCCAGGTTAAACTTCCAGCACCCACATGTTGGCTAACAACCATCCATAACTCCAGTTCCAGGGGAATCTAATGCCCTCTTCTGACTTCCACGGGCATTGCATGACATGGGTACACTTACATACATTCAGGCAATATACTCATACACATAAAACATACATAATAAATAAAAGTAAATTAAAAATACACAGTCTTTACAAACTAAAGAGGCCTCGAGAAGGTACAAAGTGATTCTCTATCCATTAAGTGTGGACAACTGGGGACTAAGCAACTTTCTCCCAAAGGGAAAAGTAATTTCTCAATGAGAAACCTGATAAACACTCCCTTGGTCAGGTGACCTGGGTGACTAGATGATCAGTAACAATGGTGCTGAGCCATGACCAATGAATCAACTTTGCCCAGAGGATCAACATCACACATGATTGGCCAAATTGAAGGTCATCATCTTCACTCCACTTTACTTGTGCAGTCATCCTCCTAAGACCTCATTGTCCTGCCTAACCAAGAGAAAACGTCAGCCAATTCAAAATGAGCAAAGCTCATGTACAATATTTGACAGCTCTCCTCAAAGTCTCAGAAAATAAAGTCTGAGACACTGCTACAGACCAGGGGTAATCACAAACACATGGAAGCTGAATTAAGATGGTATCCTGCATGGGATCTCAGGGACAGAGAAGGAACACTGTGATAAAACTAATCCAATCTGATAAGCTATGAAGTTTCATTATGTACTCTGTGACAACATCAAAGCTGCTTATAATCATTCATTGTGGCTGTAACAAATGTACTAGTAAAATATGAGTTGCTAACAAAAGAGAAACCTGGCTGATGGGCTATAGCTTTGCAATTTTTCTTTAGATGCAAAGCTATATTCTAAAAAGAAACATCTACTCATTTTTAAGTAGATGTTATCTGATTCTCCACATGTAAATAAAATCACTCTGGAAGAATTAGAAATAAGTGATTTCAGTTGTCTCTAATGAAAGACCTAAATTTCTAGAGAAGTTTTCATGATAAACACTTTTATATTTTTCAACTGCAAATCAAGCAAACATATAATTTATTTAAATATAAGACAATCTCCATTTTAGATATAAAATGGAATTTTCAATCCAAGCTGTTTAGGGCTAGAGAGATGGCTCAGTAGTTAAGAGCACTGGCTGTACTAGCAGAGAACCCAGGTTCGGTTCCCAGCACCCACATGGTGGGTAACACCTATCAATAATGCCAGTTCCCAGGGATCCAACACCCTTTTCTGACTTCCATGGGCAATGCATGACATGGATACACATATATCATGTGCATAGAGGCAAATACGCTCATACACATAAAATAAAATTTAAAATAAAATATTTAAATCCAAACTTTTTGTTTCTAAAAGAACTTAGTTTTGAAATACACCTTTTAAATAACACTTTGAACCCATAGCTCTTCAAAGAAATATTTAAATTGTCCTAACTCTGAGCTGGAGAAATGGCTCAGCAGTTAAGAGCACTGGCTGCTCTTGAAGAGGACCTGAGTTTGAGTCTAAGAATTCACACAGCAGTTAACAACTATCTATAACTCCAGTTCCAGGGTTCTACTGCCCCCTTCTGGCCTCCATGGGCACTGTGTCACATGAGTGCACTTACACACATGCAGGTGAACACTTACCAAACATGTAACATAAAAATAAATAAATCTTTTTTTTTTATTATTTGTGCTAACTCATATCTATAAGTTGCATGACCTAAAAGAGCAAGGCTCTGGGGAGAATGGTATTAGGGTTATGCAAGTTTGGAGCAAAGAAAGAGACAGTAACACTAAGAATAAATGACATTACCCAAGAAGATTCTAAGCATCTAGAAGCAAAACCCAGGTTCACAGTACTTGGAATATGATGGAAAAATGAGAGATAATATGTCCAAAGGGGGTGATTGTATGCACAGAAACTAACTTTGCTGGTGGAAAATATATAAGCAGGGCTGAGGAGATGGCACAGAGTGTCAAAGCACTTGCTGTGCAAGCATAAGAGCCTCACTTCAAATCCCTAACACCAGAGTAAAAAGGTAGACTATGTACCCGGGGCTGTGAGAGGTGGACAGCAGGATTCCTGGAACTTGTTGACCTCAAACCTAGATTCAAGTTCAGTAAAATATCCTGTCTCCAGGAAATCAATAGAGAGAATAAAGCAGAACAACCGATGTCCCCCGTGGCCTCTGCATGAGCATGTAGGGGTCTGAGCACCCCCACGTGCTAGCCATACCCCATACCCACTCACACATACACAAACAAAACATTTTTAAACGAAAACCATAAATAAATAAAAATAAAATATTTAGAAAGATTAGTTCTCCCTCCTACTTCCCTATAGACGGACCATCTCAGGCATCATCTCAATTTTAGAATGAGCCTTTTTCTGCCTTCTGGCCCTCAACCAAGAGAAACAGACTGCACTGTTGAACTTCTAAAGGACACCCTGCACCATGCAGGAGCTGGAGCTACTCATTCCTCCCTGCTCTTCCCACCGCCCTTGGTTTCAGCCACTCCTAAGCAATAACCACCCGGGAGGTGACAGGGGTGGTGAATTCAGATGTGTCTCTGTGAAGGAAACCAAGCTCCTCCACAGACAGCACCATAAGCCCAAGAGAGAGGACACAGGATTAGCAGGTCGCCAAGCCAGCCAAGGGCCAGGAGCCAGAAGGACACCCACTGAGCCAAGTAGAGAAACGGTTAATAATTCAAGGTGACAAATTAAGCCAGCTATTCAGGGACTCCAGTTTGGCTGATGGCGAAGTCAAAACAGAACCGTCGGAAACTGGGAAGGGCTGTCACTTACACTGTATTTTTCCACATGTATTTTTATTTTATTTTTGTAATTTGGAAATGCTCATGGGGAGCTGGAAAATGCAGGCTGGAGAACCCCCCCTCCAGGGGTCTGAGGAGGAGGGACTGTGACTTGGTTGGGATGTCAGTCTAACTCACATCAGCAGTCCCCCGCCGTGGTTGTCAGCTCTCCAAGGGCCTGATTTCCAGCCCTTCCTCATCCACCCTCCACCCACCACCCCACAGACACATCCTCACTCACTCCTGCTTTCTCTGCCTGCTGCCCCAATGTGCAACCTCAGGCCAAGTCATACTAACAGTGAGCTCTGTCCGCTACTGAACCAGCCTTCTTGCTGAGCCAAGCAGCTCCTTAATGGAGAAAATGAAGATCCAAAGACATCCTTGGCCTGGGAAAACATAGGACCAGAAATGTGAATAATGAAAATAGTCGACATCAGGAGCATGGATTATGAACAAGGACAAGGCTATCTCGTCCTAACATCTGAACGACAACATCTCAAAGATGTACCAAAACAAATATGAGTCTTTAAAATGATCACGTGGGCTGGGGAAATTACTTAGTTGGTAAAGTCCTTGCAATGCAAGGGGACCTGTGTTAGATCCCCAGACTCACCTAAGAAGCTGGGGTAGTAGAGGCAGGAGGATCCCCGAGGCTTGCCAGCCAGCCTACCAGCAAGCCCCTCTTTCAAATAAATAGCAAACTGGCCAGCCACTGAAGAATAAAACCAAGGTTGCTCTGTGGCCTCTGCGTGCTTATACACTCGTATACACACACACACACACACACACACACACACACACACACACACACACACACACACACACACACACACACACACACACACACACCTGCACATGCAAAAGAGAAATTTAAATAAAATAAGCCATTTGCCCTGCTTCCAGGAGAGTGCAGAAAACCAGTACACTGTGTCCTACTGTGCTTGCTATTGCTGAGTACTTTCTAAATGGTAGTATGAATCCTTATCACATTTTTAACACTCAAGTAACCATTTCCACACAAAAGGTACAGGTGTCCCTCAGTGTCCCCAAGACATTGGTTCCAACTCCCAGATACATACAGAAATCAAAAGAGACTCAAACCCCTTATATAAAATAGCATGTGATATTTGCATAGAGCCCACATACACCCTCTCCCCATACTTTAAATCAGTCGCAGTCGGTCTTTCAAGATTGCAAAATACACTATTGTCAGCTACAAAGTTCATGCTAGAGAACTGTAGGATCAAGTAACCAAAAAAAATGGCAAAAACTTAATGATTTCTAAATTTATTTTTAATTATTTTAATTATGTGTATGTGTGTACGCTGGTGTAGGAGTGTATGCATATGAGTACAGGGGCTGCCGGAAGCCAGAGGCATCCGCTCTCCCTGTAGCTGGAGTTACGGATAGTTGTGAGCTACCAATATGGCTCCTGGGTACAGAACCCAAGTCCTCTGCGAGAGCAGTATGTGCTATTAAATGCCGAACCTTTCTCTCACATAATCATTTTAAAGTGTCATTTCCTTTTAGTGAATTTCTGAGAAGTTGTCGTTTAGCCCTTAGGACAAGACAGCTGTGTCCTTGCTCATGTGCAGCTGATGCTGGTGTTGACTATTTTGGTTATTCTGACTTTGAGCCCCATGTTTTCTGAGGCTAAGCCCGTCGTCTATGGATCTCCCTTTTTCTCAGCCCACAACCCAATCTCATGTTCTAAGTAGGTCTGTGATTTTGTGTTGAGCCCTATTTATAGCTACTTCTAACTGCGTGCAAGGAAGTTTCAATCATCTTAGTTAACTTAAATGCCTCATACAATGTAAAATTTGATGCCTGTTCAGTCCCATTCTCATTCGTTTGACCCAGGGTTCATTTAGTCTTTGATTAAGAATTTATGGATAAGCCGGGTGTAGTGGCGCATGCCTTTAATCCTAGCACTTGGGAGGTAGAGGCAGGCGGATCTTTGTGAGTTCAAGGCCAGCCTGGTCTACAGAGTGAGTTCCAGGACAGCTGGAGCTACAGGGAGACCCTGTCTCAAAAAAGACCAAAAAACAAAGAACTCATGGGTAGAAGGCTGAATTTAATCCTTCATCATAGACTAACCTCCCTTGTAGAGGCTTCAAAAAGCCTCTATAGTAAGCCCGAAAACTTGTCTTTAATATTCAACATAAACATATTTTTCACATAAACAAATGCTCGTGGCACATTCTGGACAAGATTCTTCACTGGTTATTTCTGCTTGTATTTTAGCTTAACCTCCATTCTTCAGAAGGCAGAATGCTTTTACTGGATGTGCACGCACGCTCCCCCTTCTTTTCCTCTAAGCCTTGCACCTGCTGCTCAGCCCCCCCCCCAAGGGTCACTGGATCTGATAACCCCAACTCAACTGCTGTTCAGATGCCTCAGAGAATGAAACTGTTTCCTCTCATCCAGCCAAAACTGTAATCCTGAATCCTTGAGTTCCGTAATGATGGCTGGAGGCTAATGCCTCATGGGTCATCCACCAAAAGAGCTGATCCATCCAGTAGCAGCCCCTGACCCATCCTATGGAGCCGTGCAGAAACACAATGCCCCTATTGTTCTCCAACTAAGGGACTGGAGGAAGGGGGGAAGTGCACACACAACCCCCCCCCAAAAAAAGATTAGTGCAATTATTAGCCAACAGTAATGGCGATAAGCCAAACTGCTCTCAAACCATCCTGAGCACCAAGTCGACTCAGAGTCTCTTAAAGCCCCAAACACAGAACTGTGTGTTCTCCTGAATTTTGCCAGGCCGCCTGGCCAGTGATTAATGCTGCCCTTACCCACAAGGCTAATAAGCAAAGAAAGAAGCACTAAATAATGTGATGCCTAAGTCTGGGGTCCCCATGCCCCTGTAAGTCTATAAAAGACAGATGCCCTAGACAGTTATCATTGGCAATCGCTTCACCCAGCAATATTTGGGTAAGCTGTTTTTCCGAACATAGACCTAGAGTGTGACTCATTGTTAGAGTTCATTGTAAAATTTTCAGGTGATGATACACTTTAATTTCCTTTTTATCTTATGTTAATAATGGTCTCTCAACCCTGGGCTCCTACCAGCTGTCCTGGCAATTCTAACCCTCTCTTCAAAAGTTAAGGGAAAAATAAATTCTACTCCAGAGCTTGGCTTTGACACATTTCTATTACCAGCATATGACAAAGGACAGTCTCAGAGAAAGTGGAATCTTAGAACAGAATACCTAATGTATATTGGCTAACTACGGATGGGGTTGGTCAGAGGACACACAAAGAACAATGGCTGAAAAAAAATACAAAAGCATTTGACTAATGGTGAACCAATCAAGTGTTTGGCCAAATATTGGTCACTGATAAATTAAATGAGACATTAAGAAAAGTATTTGTCAGCTGGGTGAACAACCTGAAAACTGCACTCAAGAGAGCAGACTGTGTAGATAAATACAGCGGCACACATTTAACAAATCAGTAACCACAGTTCCGAGAACTATTCGAACATTCCTTCCATTTTCAAAAAGTGACCGAGTCCTTTACTATGTTCTGGGCACCCATCAACGTCAGAGATGTTGGGGCTTCCTCTTTGACAGTCAGAGGAGAAGCCTTGTTATTTCTACAGACACTCAGGCCACACAGAAAGCACAGGCACAAGAAAAAAAAAAATTCTCCAAGCTGAACAAATAAAGAGATGATTTTTCTGTGCTGTAGAAAAGTAGGAAAGTCTTCAAGTGTCTAATGCTCATTATTGAAAGGAGCTAGAAATGGCAACCTTTGTGTCTCTGAACTGCATTTATGAAGTAGTCAGGACAACCCTGTTCCTACGAATTCATGCCCACACCTTCACAGCTTTTGGCTTGTTTCTCACACGGCAGTCTGTCAGAAAGATCTCTGGGAAGACGTAGAACCTGAGTTTAATTCACCAAATTATAGTGACTCCAGGATGTTTGGGCATAGCTACTTGCAAATTGGTTTTACATGAAGGATGCCTGTATTCATTACTTATGACCTATTATTAAAAAATAAAAATAAATTTTAAAAAACTCCAGGATGACTATTTTTTAATTTTTTTTAATTTTTATTTATTTTTGTATGTGTATGAATGTACTGTCTGCATGTAGGTCTGTGCACCCGTGTCGTGCAATGCCTCAGAGGTCAGAAGAGGGCGTCGGTTTCCCCTGGAACTGGAGTCAAAGACGGTTCTCAGCCGCCATGTGGGTGCTGGGGATTGAACCCGGGTCCTCTGCAAGAGCATTCGGCACTCTTAACCACTAGGCCATCTCTCCAGCCCCGAGGATGACTAGTTTATAACCCTGTACTCCCTTGAATAGATACACCAATGCATTCACACACAGTACTCATAGATTACACACACACACTCACACACACACACACACACAGTACTCATAGATTACACACACACACACACACACACACACATGCAGCACTCATAGATTACACACACATACACAAACACATGAATCTGTTTCTCACCTGGGAAGTCCAAGGATTTAGTTAACTAAAAGATTAAGAAAATTGCAAATGACTCTCTTTGTATGCTCACAGAATACAGTTTCACAAACTGTATTTACAAAAGATCATTTACAAAAGACCAAAAATCGAACACTAAATCTACTACATAAATGTAAGAGAATTTAGTCCCATAGACTGTACATACTAAAATTCACTTTTGTGTCATTCACTGGTACAAAGATAGCTGATAGGACAATTTTTCCTCTGGACATCTAGAGCTGAGGACTGATTATAATTACAGTGTCTGTAAGCACTGTGTGGAATTTTCAGGCTTTGCAAGTAAATCTTTTTAGCATGTGTCCAATATTCAACTGGCTCCTCACATCCAAACACAAGCACAGACCCAAATTCTTTATTCCTCTCTGCTAAACTACCGTGCCTTCACTTCACTCAGGTCGATTACTGATCTGTGTTTCCGGGAATGTTATTATCATCCAGAGAAAGGAGAATAAATGAAAAAGTGAAAAGAAAGCAAGGCTCTGATAAAGCACCTCCCAAAACCCTGAGGTTCCCTGTTCCATCATTAAAGGCCCAGTCTAGGGCCTAGAGAGATGGCCTAGCGATTAAGAGCACTGGCTGCTCTTTCAGAAGACCCGGGTTCGATCCCCAGCACCCACATGGCGGCTAAGAACCATCTTTAACTCCAGTTCCAGGGGAGTCCAATACCCTCTTCTAACCTCCTCAGCATTGCATGACACGGGTGCACAACCTACATGCATACAGTACATTCATACACATAAAAAATAAATAAAATTAAAAAAATAATAAAGGCCCAGTCTAGGGGAGTGTAGTTCATTAGCACCTGAGCATGGATGAATTTTTTAGATAAGGGCACTGCCTACTCCTAAGATGGAGGAAACCTGCCCATCACTTAACTCATGTCTGTTTGAAAACCGTGTTGCATACTCCCCAACAGCACCTTTGGTTGTTTACAGGGAATCCTACAGATTGAAAGCATAGGAGAATTACAGAGGAGGTGAAGAGAAAAGGCAGAGGTCTGGCCAGGAACAAGTCTGGTGGCAAGAAAGAAGGCCTGCCAGGAAAAGAATCACTGATTGCAAAGTAGCCCCCCAAACCAAATGAGCCCACCAAGCGCCCCCTTGTCTGTCCATTCCTATATATCAGCACAATTCCTTTGCTGTGCCAGCCTCCTTCTTGCACAATAGGCAGCTAGACCCAATTTTGCTGGGAGCTTCTAGGTCACCACCAGTGTCTGGCCCGAAGCATAAAGAGAAGAAATGAGGATCACAAGGGGCTTCTGTCAAAGTGGAGGGACAGTCAGATTCAGCAGTGAGACAGCCTCTGCCTAGGCAGCTACTCACCTTGATCAGGCCTGAGGGTTGACAGGGAAATTCAGGGAAGTTTCCAAAATCCATGTGAGCCAATCCAAAGGGGCCTACCCTGCCACCTTTTCCTCTGTGCTTTAGCCATCTGGTGTGGTGCAGCTGATCAAGGATATGGTCCTTTTTACATTCACCAAAGTTGTAGAAAGGGAGAGCAGGGTCTAGTATAATCCCACCACCGGTCCTCGGTCTCCACGCAGCTTTAGAGTGCCCGCCGTGGAATGCAGAATGCTTTGCTCCAGACATTGAATGAGCCTAAGAATACCTCAATCTGATCTTTTATAGTGCTTTGTTTATTACCTGTATGCCCTTATTTCATAAGGGAACTGAAAGAGAGCAAGAGAGAGAGAGAGAGAGGAGAGGAGAGAGAGAGAGAGAGAGAGGAATGATGAAGATCGCTATTAGTAGCAATCCAAAGACACCTTTTCTTAAGCCCCATTCATAAGAGCAAGTGAGGCTAAACAACCTCGCAATTGTTCTCTCAAATGTCACCTTTCTGTGTGCACCACTGTGTCGAAAAAACTCGGCTCTCTCGTTTTTTTGCTCCCCCCCCTTCCTAAAAATGACTGTGTTATCCTCCAAATATCTCCAGAGAAATTGACCCGACAAGGAAAGCTTTTCTTCTTCTCCCTCCCCACCCCTCTCCCAGTTTTTCTTTCTTCTTCACACAGCTTGAACAATTTGGCTCTGTTTTGTGTGCATTCCTGTAGCCCATTCTTCCTTGGTCTCCATGCAGGATGGTGGGAAGGGAGAACACAGGCTCACATTCAGGGCCAGGATGGTGCTTATGGGGTGGGGGTGGAAAGGAGAAACCAAAGGTACCTGTGATTGTTGCGCCACCAACTTAATACCTGGGCCGCCAGACAAAGGCTCTTTAGAATAAGCTCAGGCTGGGGATAACCCTTCCCCCCACTCTCCAAGAGTTCAAAAGATATCAGGAGCTGAAAATAAGGCCCTAGTGTAATTAAAGTTTTCCAAGTCATTTCAAGAGATATTATGCCTGATGACAGGGAGCTCGCTGCTAAGCCTTTCCACTGAGCAACTCTGCTAAGATGCGATGACATGAATTTTTCTTTGTGCCTGGGTATCCAGGTGCTCACAAGACATACAGACACATGCACATCGATTTTTTAACAAAATAATCAATTATCTCCAAGCCCCACCTCTTTTCACATTAGCGAAGTGTCCCCAAGGCTGGAAAAGTTTCCCCTTCTTCAAGAGTCCTATAAAATGATGTCTGGCTTGTTCTTAGCAAATGACCATTTCTTTTTAAAGCTTACCTATGTATTTATTCTATTTGGAATCTAGAACTAGTTCTTATCCATTTAAAAGGGTGGTAGAGCTGGGCATGGGCATGGTGGCACACGCCTTTAATCCTAGCACTTGCGAGGCAGAGGAGGGAGGATCTTTGTGGGTTCAAGGCCAGTCTGGTCTACAGAGCGAGTTCCAGGCCAGCTGGGGCTACATGGAGACCCTGTCTCAAAAAGAACCAAAAAGCCAGGCGTGGCGGTGCACGCCTTTAATCCTAGCACTTAGGAGGCAAAGACAGGTGGATCTTTGTGAGTTCAAGGCCAGCCTGGTCTACAGAGTGAGTTCCAGGACAGCTAGGGCTACAGGGAGACCCTGTCTTGAAAAGACAAAAAAAGACCAAAAAAATAAATAAATAAAAAATAAAAGGGTGGTAGACTCAGGAGTGGGTTCTGTTCGTGAAGATTGCTAGAAGTGCAGTTTTGGAAGGTGTTTAGAGTCCTTCCCTTCCTTTTGGAGAAAGGATGCAGTTAATAGAGTCAGACTTCAAAAACCAACTTCAAGTCCACCACCTCATAGCCCTTGGTCCCATGGACCTTAGCTAAAGTTCTTCATCAGGAGAAATAATTTGGAGGCAGGGGAGATGAAAAGCCACTTAAAAAGCTAAGGTCAGTAGTGCAGCCAAAACCCCAGCACTGTGGTGGGGTAGAGAGAGGAGGAACTCTGGGGGGCTTGCTGAATCAGTGAGCTGCGGGTTCAGTGAGAGACCCTATCCCCAAAATAAATAAGGAAGAGAAAAATCAAGGAAGACACGAGTTGTAGACCTCTGGCCTCCCACAGGTGCTTACACACACACACACACACACACACACACACACACACACAAACGCACACATGCATACACATACATAGAGAATGTTTAGCTAGAAAACTAGGAAAGAATGACAAAGAGACAGGCTTAGAGGCAGCTGGTAAACAGAAGCAGGACCCACAAGTGTGTTACCACCCAACAGGATCTTGGCCATCTCCTACAAAGAAAGCAAAGACCCACTCAGGAAACGGCTCTGAATCATGCTTCTTTATTTGTTTTTCAAGAAGGCGGACACTCAGTGAGACAGGAACCAAGTCACTGACTCCTTAGCATCCAGCACATAGATACACTCACTGCACACTGAAACAAAAACTCCCAGATCTGAAGGAAGAGGAAAAATACAGCCATGTGCTGTGAAAGCCCAAAACCACTCTGGGGAGCAGATGGCAATATTTCCTCGAGTTTTTCAAGCCAATTATCGGACAGGACTATTAAAACAGAATTCTATGAACTTATAATTAGATAAATGATATTAAACACAAAGGTGATAAGCTCATCTCCCTTATTCTTTTATAGATTCTTGCTGTTATCAGTGCTCTTAGGGTTTCTTATAATTACTGTGCTGCCGTGCTAAAAAATACTCCCTCCTTATCTCTTTCCTACTCTGTATCCAATGCTGTCCCATATTCAACTTCAAATGGCCAAAGGAAGTGGGGAGCCAGCTCAGTCACTGAACAATCATGACCTGACTTCCACCTCCAGAGCTTACATTCAACACCAGGCCGAGTGGCACACACTTGTAATGCCAACGCCAGAAGGTGGTATAAGCAGACTCCTGGGGCTCAGTGGCCAGCCAACCTGGTCCAATCAGAGAGTTCTGGTTTAGTGAGAGACCTTGTCTAAAAAAAAAAAAAAGTGGATGATGTCTGAAGGACAAGACATGAGGTTGACCTCTGGCCTCCACAGGCACATACACACATATGCATGTGCATATATATACACATATATGTATGTGCAGCCCACACATGCAAACACACATAGCCACAAACACGTGTGCACCTATATAATTACATGTATGCACACTATGCACAGATATGTTAGGATTAATGATTGGTAATGATAAGAAACTAAGCATACGGGGGCTGGAGAGATGGCCTAGCGGTTAAGAGCACCAATTGCTCTTGCAGAGGACCCGGATTCAATCCCCAGAACCCACATGGCAGCTGAGAGCCATCTTTAACTCCAGTTCCAAGGGAATCCGACACCCTCTCCTGACCTCCGTGGCATTGCATGACACGGGTGCACAAACCTACATGCAGACAGTACATTCATACACATACAAAAATAAATAAAATTAAAAAACAGAAACTAAGCATACCATAAATCCTAGTTTGAAGTGTGGTTTTAAACTCATCTTGATTTAAGACAGCAAGGAAGAAATTATTAGTACTGATCAAATATAAAAATAGTTCACATGTAGGGATTTAATTAGCAAATAGCACAATAAAGATGAAAAAGATAAGGAATTCCTCTTCTAGTACTCAAAAATTATTCCCAATTGAGAGGATAAATTGCTACATCCTTGAGTAAGGAATAAAATTTTAACATATAGCCCAACTCCCTTTCTTCTGGCCGCTCAACAAAAATGAAAACAGCAACCAGTACTGGTGCTGGTGATAGATTGTTTCATCTACTGCCAAAGAAATATCAGCAAAGAGCTCTTGTGAGAATCCATTAGTTAAGTGGAATTTACAATGAAGGCTACTGCATACTTAGTAATTATTAGCAATATATCAACATAACATATAGTTACAATGTACATAGAAGCATGAATACATAATTTTCAGAGAACTGGTGGTTAAATGTTTACCAGTGTACCACTACCCAATGGCATAACCACATATAAGAAAAGAGGGTGGTTTTAATAGTGGATGGAACTCAGAATTGCTGTCACATGAGCCTCATTGAGGCCTAGTGGGAAACATAATCTGGAGAGAGTTCCCATTTCATGGTTGAGCAAATGAAGGCTCAAAAGGCTTCTGTAGTTTGTCCAGGTTCACGCAATAGAGGATGGCTAAGGTAAGATCCAGACACAGGTCTCTTGTTCTCAGCCCCATGTTATCCCAACACTGGGTAGGTGGAGTCAGGCAGATCCCGGAGGCTCCAGAGACAGCCAGCCAGCCTAGCCTAATCAGCAAGTTTCAGAAGGTCAAAATATTCCTTTTGTGTGATCCCAGCACTGGGGAGCCAGAGATAGGCAGATCCCACCCCCCCCACCCCCCAGGCTAACTGCCAGACAGCTCAGCCAGTGCTGAGAGAGGAGGGGAGGAAAGAAAAAAGGAAAGGAAAGAAGGGAAGGGAAGGGGAGGGGAGGGAAGGATACCAAGGCTGTATTCTGGCTACACATGCACCACACACACACACACACACACACACACACACACACACACACACAAATTCTTATGTGATTTTTTTTCAAATCCAATTTTTATTGAAGCTTTGTTCCTTTAATACAAAATTTCCAATCAAATCTAGACCTGTGCCCCCTTCCTTGCCCCCCCCGTCCCACCAGAGCTCATGCATTCTGCCAAACATGTTTTTCATCTTTTTCTCAGTCTCTTTTAAAATTTCCAGTGCAAAAGCTTACTGTTTCGAGCAGAAGTTTACTGTTTCAGTCAGTTCTTTGACCCAGTCTTTTTCTTGTTGTTGTTGTTGTTGTTGTTGTTCCTTCCAATCTGCATCACTCCAAAATATGCATATATGCATGCCACACATATCATAGGTTTTAGCATCTTACAGTTTATGATTTTTTTTCTTTATTAGGCTGAAAGATGTCGTATTTGAGGGCTCCTCGTTGGCAAGCCCAAACCACCATTAGTTCTGCCCTTGTGCTCCACCCTGGGGTCTTCCCTTTCCATGGTCACCAAATGAGGTCCAACAAGCACCACATCCTGTCTTGATCTTCCTGCACTTGTCTACATGACACAGCCTGGGTAGTCCAACAATGGCAGTCTATACTCTGAAGAGGCTGAAACCCCAGTAGTAGCTCAGTCCACAAGTTGGATGTCTCAGCAGTCCCCATCTGGCACTGAAGGTTTGGAGGATTCCTGGAGAGACATGAGTCTTCAGTCCATATTAGAAGGTTGAAAAGCTGTGTCTCATGTCTTTGAAGGATGGCAAAAGCAGTGGCAGCCACAGGGTAGCTGCACTTGCCAGTAAGACAGGCAAAACAACTGTACTCTTTTTTTTTAATTTTTTGTCTCAAGCCCTATACCCGAAGTACAATTTCTCAGGCCCTACTGTTTACTTATTTCTGGTTATACTTTCCTCTTGGATGTTTACAAAGTCTTTAAAATACATATTCCCCTTTGGAGCAGCTCTTCCAGAAAGTTCCATCCTTCTTAGACTTGAGCTTAAGCAATAAAGTGATTTATAGGAAAAAGAAGACCCAACAGCCCCAGTCCATTTGTCAGCTTGATCTCCTTGTGTGAGGACCCAGAACCCAGGTTTTGCTCCATCCATTGGCCCCCATTACAGCCACTGTAGCCTGGTCAGAAGGCTCCTGGCCAGAGGCATCAAACTCAATACGTAAGTGACTATGGCAGAGACCATGCTTCTCTGATTCGTTGACGGCAATGGGGATTTTCACCCTTGTTAAATTGTTTTTGTTTTTGCAGTTGTTGATGATGTTGGGCATATTAAAACTCCCTGTGCTTTCTCAAAAATCAAAATCCTATATGAAGTCAGCTAAGAAGAGGAAATTTTCTGTGGTTATATGGAGTCAGTGGGAAGGTAATGGATGGTAACTCTTGCTGCCTGCTCATGAAGACCTTCTTCAAAGAACAACTGAAAAAAAGAAGCCCTCACATCAACATGGATTTATGGTGTGTGTGAACACATGTGAGTTTTGTGAGAGCATCCGTATGTTTGTGTGTGTGTGTGTGTGTGTGTGTCCCATAGAAGTATCTGTATGTATGTGTTTGTGTGTGGATATATATGTTGAGGGGAAAGAAGATCCCAAAGTCTCTTCGCGGTCTCCTCCTGAAACCTGGGTAGGTATCTTGGTGCTGATCACAAAACACCAAAATGGAAGCACAGAGGCACGTGAGCAGATGTGGGTGGGAAAGCATATAAAGCTGTAAGCGCAGCACAGAAAACCAAGTAGGTGGACCTAGTGTTTCCATGGTGTGAATAGTGCTTGTAAGCGGCCAGTAGAGAGGTAGAGAGATGGCTCAGTGGTTAAGAGCACTGACAGCTCTTACAGAGGACCTGGGTCCAATTTCCCGCACCCACATGGCAGCTAACAACCATCCATAACTCCAGTTCCTGGAGATTCATTGCCCTCTTCTGACCTCCTCAGGCATTGTATGGCAGGGGTCCACCTACCTACTGCGGGCAATACATTCATACAGATAAAATTTAAGAATGAAATAAGTAAAAAAAAAATTTAAGCAAGGCCAGTAGAGCTCTATCCCTTGAGCACACTCCCAGGGTACCTCTGCTGCCCATCTCTTTGTGACAGGCAATCTCATAATCCTGACCTTATACATAAGCCATGCCTGAGGTCAGGTGACATTCTGAAGCTTTTGCTGTTTCTCAACATGAAGCTAAGGTCTGAGCCGGCTATCTGAACTACAATTGCCCAGCGGAGGACCCTAAGGCCAATGTTTGAGGCTTTATTCTTAGAATTATGTCTTACAAATCCTTAAAAGGTTATTGTTGAGCTTGTGTCTTGTAAAAACTCAGAAGATGAAGAATGGGGGACTCTACCTCCTGCTGACTTCTCGTATTCCTGGGGTGGGTTCTCCACCATCTGGCCTCTATCCACCAGCACTCCAACCTGTCCTCCATCTGGGACAACACCTAATCGCTGGCAAAGAAAGGTTTGTGTGCTGTCATCCCTTCTATGTCCACCAGGGACCTGAGCACAGGTGCTTAGAGAGCCTATGCTAAGGCTTCCCAGCTGGGGAGGGCAGAAGCCATGTTCTCAACTTGTTCGGAAAAGGGAGGTTGCAGTCTCTTAGGAAGTACCAGTCCCCTGCAGGTTGGGGTTCTGAGTCCACAACATACTGGCTCCTGGCCAGAACCTAGCATTTCCCTTTTGTATTGGGAAATTTATACAGAATTACCTAGCCTTGGCTAAGATACAAACTTTATACCTGGGCTCCTCCTCTGTAAGATGCCATCTTACAGAAGAAGTGCACGTGGAGGCTCACATGGGGCTCTGAGATTGTCCGCTGTGTGTCAACAAAATTGGGTCTTTCCACTCTCCCCCAGGTGCATGGTACCCACTTCATTTTCCATTCAGACTCTATGACCCATTATTCCAGGAGCGCTAATGAGGGTAAAATGTCCCCCAAGGATAAAAAGTCACATTCCCCAGCTTATGCAATAACCTAGAGCGCTGGAATTCACACTAGTGAAATTAAAAGTGCAGGCAGGAAGCCAGGGGAAGTTCCTTAAGAAATGCCTTTTCCTCGGAGTCCTAGCTTCCTAGAATCACAAAAGATGTTCTGATACTTTCTTAGGATGACTAACGTATAAATCCCCAAAGGGTCTGCACTCTGCCTGGCTCTCTTGCAACCATAGGGCAGTGCTTTGTACATCGGTACTTTTGGATGGGTCTATTCTAGATGGGGACATATAATCATCCAGTCTGTGGCAGAAATCTGTGTTAGTTTTAACACTCAAGTCAAGAGTTACGAGTAAGGAGGAAAGTCACATCTTTCTCTGGTTGCCTCCTTCCTTCCCTTGTATCAGTCTTTGTAATAACCAATAGCAAACAGGCTGGGCCCCCGGCTCCTTAACAAAGCCAAACAGGTGTGAGAGATTAGTTCCCTGGACATAGCCTCTGTCCAACAAAACAACGTCAAATTCTCCCCTAATAAAGTCCAGAGCTGTAAGCAATTCTCCCTTCTTATTAAGCAGGAAAGAAAACACAGCCCGGCTCCTTCCCAATTAGCTAGGAGGACCCTCCGATGAGTCGAATTTAAACCAGAGACCTGCCATGTTCTGGCGTCCACTACAGACAGACCCTGCCTTCTCCCCAGAATGGAAACTCTCGGGCCCAAGTTCCCAGCCATCTTGGCACGATGAAGCAGACAGCCCCCAGAGCCCCCATCCCAATATCCATGGGCTGTCTCTGTCTCTGATTCAAACCATCTTTTTAACTCACTGCCAGATCCCTGACTTTGATTTTCCATATGGAGGCTCGGTCTCGATTGCCAGGTCAGTGTTTATAGGGATGGGCTTTTTGACAGTTCGGCTGTCAGTGAGATGGGGATGAGGTCCCTCCCCCTGAACATGAATCACTTTCTTGTCATGCAAACAAGGGGGGAAGACCAACATCCTGAAGTAATAACAAAACAGAAACCCCCGGCAGAACCCAGCAATAGGGCTATCTCACCTTCCTTTCCCTTCCCTTACTACTCTGGGGCCCAACAACCTAAATGAACCAACTGTGGAGTGGAAGACAGAAAGTCTTCAAGACGCTGCAAAAGTCAGCCCACAGTTATATGACGATGTTTATATGTGGAATCTAGTACGGCATCCGGCTCCAGTGTGAAATGTGCCCCCCAACTCATATTCTGAATACCTCTTCCCCAGTTGCTGCTTCTATTTGGGGAGACTGTGGGGCCTTTAGGAAGAGGAGCCTTGCTAGGGGAAGTGGATCATTAAAGGTGAGCCTTTGAAAGTTATGGCCAGGCCCCTAGCAATTTCCATTGCTTCCTGCCACCCTATGTCCTGGTCTGATGTATCTGCTTGATCCCACTGACATGAATGAGGTGTTCTACCTTCCCCACCAATAGGATGCAATCCCTCAGTAATCATGAGCCAAAAGAAACCTTTTCTCCCTTAAGCTGGCTCTGTCAGTACCAGAGCACATAAGTCATCCCTTTCCTCTCACTCCATCTTAGACTACAGTTGGGAGAAAACTCAGTCTTGACTATCTTACCTGAACAGGAAGTGCTTAAACAGTCTTCATAATTATAAGCTCTTCAGATGGCCAGGCATGGCCCTAAAGCTTTAAACTAAGCGTTGATTCATTTCATTCTCATAAGAATTCTGATTCCTGGTCTCTCCTCAGCTCCCACTTCTGAGTAATGGAATGATACTTTCTTAGGCTCTGGAATTGAATGTGGCCATTTGACCTATATGGACCAAAGTGTTAGGAACAAAAGAATGGATATCTCTCCAGGATGAATGTGTTTCCCCAGAACATTCCTTCTGCAATGCTCCAGGAAGTTTTGGCAGCCTCTGGATTAGAATTAGAACCACAATAACAAGTGATGAAAATTTACCTTCTGGTGACAGATTTGTAGTGTAAAAAGTGTATATTCATTGTCTTAGGCCACTAGGATTTGGGGACTAATACCATAAATGTGAGGCAGGTGGATAGGTTTGAGGGAAGAGAAGGGACAGAACAGACCTTAGTTACATTTACCTCACTCTGACAAATGCTTGGTACAAACGATTTAATGGAGGAGAATTCATTTGGGCTCACAGGTTAAGGGGACAGAGCCCAGCATGGTGGGGAAGGCATGGTGGCAGGCAAGGCTTGTATCTGTGGCAGCATCCAGCAACTGGGACTGTCATGGTGACAGTCCTAAAGCAGACTGAGTTATATAACTCACAAGGCCTGCCCCACCAAGCAGCCCACTTCCTCTGAGGCCCTGCCTCCTGAAGATTCCACAACTTTCCAAAACAGCACCATCAGCCGGTCGCCCACAGTTACACACACAACCCTTGGGGAGACAGTTGGAATTCAAACCATATCAGAACATTTAAAGTGATTTCTGTGGTGCCTGCCTGAACCCAATTTCAGATAGAATGCTGGTTTATAATAAGATGGTAAATATTGAGTCTGTATGACTATCTTCGTGTTATTTTACACTGAAATGTTATTTTTCTTTTTACTGGGTGCTGTTGATAACCACACCATAACCCAGCCTGACTGACACACCATTACAGCCCAATGTTTTCTTATGTCTCTAAGATCACCTTCTGCTCAGATATGAACACGTCTGTTTTCTGAGATGTTAGGAATGAAATTTTTGCTCTGGCTGCTAAGTCTAAGTCTCTGACCAGAAAGGACTGAGAAGAAGCATGAAATGAAACATGAAATGCATTAGCCAGAACACAAATGCTTAGGATTTCCATTGGAATTTCCTCGCCAGTCACGGCAATGTTCCAAAAAGCAAGACACAGCTAACTCCGAAACAGTAAACTTAAACTTGGACAGCCCTATATCTCTCTCACCTCCCTCTCCTTGCTTCCCTAACACAGCCCCTGAACACAGCCTCTGCATCACTTCAACTGTCAGTGTGTAGTGCTCATCGATGGCACATACCAAGAGAGGTAGATGGGATAGCTTGGAGGACATTTAATCGGAAGTTTGCGTTCCAGTTCCTGATGGCCTTTAACGTGCCCTTATTAACAGATGTTTCAGGGAGATGCGATGAGACTCAACACCTAGACAAAGGCCAAGGTACGAAGGGCACAAGGAAATGGAACACCTTCCTTTCTTCCTGTGAACCTTGGCTCAAGCAATGAACAAATGCTCTAGCAAAGTCAAGCAACTTGGAAAGATAGGGAGTCACTAAACACCATGCCCAGACAACTACATGTACCCCAACTAATGCTACCCACAGAGAAGTCAAACAGAAGCCATCTGCCATTGTGAAATTCTGCAATCCATTCCTGCCCCATACACCTGTTCTTACGAATACAACCACCATTGCTCAGACAAACAAGTGCTGTCAGTTTAAGAACACATTGGTTTGCATTTGTCTCTTGCTTAATTTTGTTTTATGGATTTAGTTCCCGATCTACTAGTCTCTCTGCAGGTATGATTGTATTCTAGAACTCTTGCCTTGTTGAAAGACAATTCCCAAGGCAAAAATCCAGATCTCTACCACCCACCTGCAGCCAGACTGCTGAGTACTCACTCGAAATTCAACAGCAAGGGTCCTGTGTCAGCACTTGAATGTGGCTGACCAACAGCAGTTTCCCAAGCTGTGGGCTAGCTGAGCTACCTCATTAAGCCAACACAAGGAGTCCATGTGATTGATTTATCTTGCATCATAAAACCAGACTATTACTCATAGGGCAATCTGAAACATTATCTATGCCTTCTGTAAGAGGTAACAAACCAGAAGCATCATAAAACACCCTGCCATTTGGCGAGAGATAAATTACTAATCTGTGCTTGTCATAACATAAATGAATTGTCATTACAGTCGGACGTAACATGAACTTTCAAGGTCCCATAATTATACGCCATTGATTTTTTTTTTATTGTCACCTGCTAAAAGCAAAAGCATAAGACGTTATCATTTTAACACCCAGGTCCAGCTGAGTGTGAACTCTCCTACTATAAATTACAGATAGCAGCTAACAGATTAAGCTGGTTGATCCTCCTTCAAACGCAGGACAATTAAGGAAAGCCCACACCATGGATGAATCATTTACAATGGATTATTCACTTTCTCCTCTCCTCTCTGCCTTTCTACCGTATATCTTCACTAATTGGAAGAAGCTGTAGAGCATGCTAGAAAAAGCTGGAGACTTGAGAGACAAAATGCTTGAATTTGTACCCTTGTTCCCCTCATTCTTGATTCTACGGTCTTGAGCAACTGGGCTTCTGATTCTCCCTCTGTAAAAATGAAAAAAAGAGAGAATGTAGGTCTGGAGAGATGGCTCAGTGGTTAAGAGCACAGACTTCTCTTGCAGAGAACCCAAGCTCGATTCCCAGCAGCCACAACAGGCAGCTCACGGTGTTTAACTCCAGCTCGAGGGAATCTAATGCCTCTAGCCTCTGTGGGCCCTTGCACTCATGTGAGGGTACTGACATACACATACACATAACTAAAAATAAGTAGGGCTGGAGAGATGGCCTAGCGGTTAAGAGCACCGACTGCTCTTGCAGAGGACCCAGGTTTGATCCCCAGCACCCACATGGTGGCTAAAAACCGTCTTTAACTCCAGTTCCAGGGGAATCTGAAACACTCTTCTGACCTCCATGGCATTGCATGACACAAGTGCACAAACCTACATGAAGACAGTACATTCATATACATATAAAAATAAATAAAATTTAACTGGGCTGGAGAGATGGCCTAGTGGTTAAGAGTGCCGACCTCTCTTACAGAGGACCCGGGTTCGATCCCCAGCACCCACATGGTGGCCAAGAACCGTCTGAAACTCCAATTCCAGGAGAACTCCAGTTCCAGGGGAATCCGAGACCCTCTTCTGACCTCCGCGGCATTGCACGACATGGGTGCACAGACTTGCATGCAGACAGTACATTCATACACATACAGAAATAAATAAAAATTAATAAAAAAATTTTTTTAAATAAATAAAATTTAAAAAAAATAAAAAATAAAAGTAAGTAAACAAAAAAACACTCAATAGTTAGTATTAAAATGAGAATGTTACTAAGAATAGGATGCCTGCCTATATTGCAGTGTCTTTATGAGGGTGAAAAGAGTTCATGTCAAGCACTCAAAAGGATATATTCAATGCATATCAGATATTATATTATCTTTTTTTCTTTTTTTTATTATGTGTATGTATGTACTGTCTACATGTAGGTTTGTGCACTCGTGTTGTGCAATGCCGCGGGGGGTCAGAAGAGGGCATCAGATTCCCCTAGAACTGGAGTTAAAGATGGTTCTCAGCTGCCATGTGGGTGCTGGGAATAGAACCCGGGTCCTCTGCAAGAGCAGTCAGCACTCTTAACTGCTAGGCCATCTCTCCATCCCCTATTTCTTGGTAGTAGCAGTAGTAGTAGTAGTAGTAGTCGTCACTTCAATACAAATGGATGTTTCGGGATGGATGTAATTCCTTATCTGCCCAACTACAATTCACGTTAGGAAAAAACTTGCTTTGAATACTTTTTATACACTTGAATATTTACACTAAATTTCTTAAAGGAAAATCTTGGGAATTTACCAAGCTTTATGTTCCGTGGGCCCACATGTGTCTGGGAATCACCCACTCAATGACACCTTGGTGTGAACATGACGATCCTTTATATTTTTGTCCCGAGTAGCATGTAATCAGACAATGTGGAGGTGCTTAGGAAGATGAAGACATTTCAACTACAAGACTAAGCCCCAGAGTGGATTGTGCTGGCTGGGTATACAGGCCAGTGACTGCTGTGCTGGGTTACTATGCAAAGGATATACTGGCCTGAAAGGTGGCTTGGTCGGTAAAGTGCTAGCTGCAAGCAAGAGGATATGAGTTCTCAATCCAGATCACACATGGGAAAAATAAACCAGGGATGGAGGCAAATGCTTACAACCCCCATACTGGGAAACCAGTGACAGGCAGATCCCTGGGGCTCACTGACTAGTCGTCCTAGCCAAAGCAATGACCTCCAGGTCATTGAGGAGATCCTACCTCAAACTAACAAGGGAGATGTCACCCTGAGGAACAGCGCCCAAGGTTGTCCTTTAAACTCTACACATGTGTACACACATACAACCAACACACATGAGCATACATGTGAAAAGTTGGACCAGAGGACCTTTGAGAGTTTTAATAAGTCTCTGGCTGTGGTGGCACGTGCCTTTAATCCTAGCATTTGGGAGGCAGAGGCAGTCAGATCTCTGTGAGTTGAAGGCCAGCCTTGTCTACAAAGCAATTTCCAGGCCAGCTGCTACAGGGAGACCCTGTCTCACAAAGACCAAAAAAAAAAAAAAAAAAGGAGTTTTACTAAGTCTAGACTGAGGGAACATCCTCGTGACCCTTGCAACTTCATCTCCACATCTGAGTCACTTTACTGGAAAAGCATCCAGACCTATGTCCTAGGACTTGCAACCCCATGGTGGCATCTCTCCAGGAAATAGTTTTACCCCATGGGAAGTGAAATAATTATGAAGATGAAAAAAAAAAAAACTGAGAAGGATCATCTCACAGTGAGTATAACTTCAAACACTTTGAGCTTTTCACCAAAAAGCCCCAAAGCAAACATCTTGCTTCCACATATTAAAAAAAATGCTTTTATGCACCATTTTCTCATAAATAAAAAAAGGTAGGCAACAGGAGGGGTAAAATATGGCCTTCCCAATGTGTCAGAGTGGTGATAAGTCATGTTTAAACTTTACCCAAAGTGAAAGAAAGTGTCAACAGAAACTCCTGCCCAAACTCTGATCAAGTCAGGCAAACACCCAATCAGAAAACACACACAAAAAAAATCAATCACATGTGAAAGGGAGCCCTGAGGGGTGGGAATGTTTAGCTCTGTGATTCCCATAGGAACCAGGTGTATTTAACACATTTCTTGCCAACTGCTGCTTCTCCTCCGAGCCATGAAATAGCCTAGAGCACACCAGAGGGTTTCCAGTTTTTTGTTTTGTTTTCTGAGAAGGCTGAGAACCTGGTGGTGCTGACCTAAGAGGATTCTGGGAAGAATAAGCTCTGAGAAGATGGCTGCCTTAGCCCTGTGGCCAGTGCTCTGAACAGAGATATAGGCAAAACTTCAAAGCAGAATGGGAAATCCATTTGTAACCTTGGAACATCATACGTGCTCAAAGAGAGTTAGTTAGCTCACATGGGCCGGAGATGAGCAAGAAGTATCAGTAGACATGACACACTAAAAAGGATGTGCGTCCACCAGGCCCAACTGTTTGTAAATAAACTGTATCCCCAG
Organism: Rhizomys pruinosus; assembly: GCA_009823505.1. Lineage (NCBI taxonomy): Eukaryota > Metazoa > Chordata > Mammalia > Rodentia > Spalacidae > Rhizomys > Rhizomys pruinosus. The sequence goes on along the minus strand of VZQC01009288.1, from coordinate 827,982 downwards.
GTGACAAGAATCAACAGGAGGCAGACAAGGGTGCAAACAATCTAGCCTTCAGGAAATAGAGTCCACTATAAGAAGTGGTCAAATGTAAGTCACCAGTCTTCTGGCCTTAGAAAATATGATGGGATTAAATGTACTGTGTGAACAGGCAGTTGTTTGAGTTTCATCTTCCATGACACTTGTACTTGTAGACCCCAAAAGTACACAGAGTATTTAATATACTGCTATCTGGATTGGTTCTGGAACAAGCTGAACTGATCCTCAGATGGATGTTTTCAGCTGGATATGGCCAGAAGCCACCAAGGACTTAGCAGGTAACCTGCTCATTCAGTGCCTCCTCACCCATATACCACACCTTCATTCCCACACTCTGGTACTTGAGCATGCACTGAGGCTGGAGCAGAGGCTGATTGCGAGCCAGCCAACAGTGAAGTCGTGTACAGGACAGCACTGCGTGTGGAATTATTGCAAACTCTGAAAAATTCATCCAGCCAGTATGGAAATCAATATGGTGGTTCCTCCTAAAGCAGTTCTAGCACTTCTGGGTATTTACCCAAAGGACTTCAAGTCAACATCTCACACAGATACTTGCATATCACTGTTTACTGCAGCACTATTTACAACAGTTAAGGTATGGAGCCAGCCTCGATATCCAACAAGAGAAGATTGATGCAGGAAACACGGTATATGCAGTGGTATTATTTCTCATCTGTAAAGAAGAATGAAGTTCTGGTGTATGTAGGAAAATGGATGCCACTGGATATAATCAGCCTAAAGATATTAAGCTAGTCTCAGAAAGATAGATACCATGGCTTTTCTCATTCAAGAGTCCTAGATCTTATATAGAGTTATGTCATCTGTGTATAAATAATATGAAATTACAAGCAAAACAAAGAGGAAGGGAGAGAGGGAATAGTGGAGAGAACGGGTGAGAATATCCTCAACATACATTATACACCTGTGTCAAAATGTCCATTTTTTTTTTTTTTTTTGGTCTTTTCGCGACAAGTTTTCCCTTTAGCCCCTGTTGTCTTGGAATCCCAATTGTAGCCAAGACTCCCTGTGCCTGGGCAGTCGAGGCTGGTTCCAGTGGACTCCTGTGCCTGGGCAGCCGAGGCCGGCTCCAAGTGAGTAAGCTCCTGTAGTGCCTGGTCTATAAGCCGAGCCTGGTTCCAGTGGTCCCCCGTGCCTGGGCAGCAGAGGCAGGGTCTCCTGGATCCCCTGTGCCTGGCAGCCCGGGTGTGCTCGTGGCCCCTGTGTCCTGGGCCCGAGCGGATACGGTGGACCCCTGTTCCTGGGCAACCGAGGCTGGTTCCAGTGGGCCTCTGTGCCTGGGCAGCCGGGGATGGTTCCAGTGGATCCCTTTGCCTGGGCAGCCGATGCTGGTTCCAGTGGACCTTTGGCCTCTGAGCCTCCCCACATGATTTCTCTGGAAGGGAAGTTGGTCTTCCAAGGTGGCTAAGGCTGTGAGACCCACATGCTTCTGTGGCAAATTAGGCTGGGAAAGTTATCGTTTGGACTCTACTTCTTTTTAATTTTTTTTTCTTTTTTTTTTAAATTTTAATTTGATTTCGTGTCTATGTGTATAGTTTACTTCTGCATGCAAAGGTAGTGCACCCGTGTCCTGCAATGCCCGACGAGAGGTCAGAGAGGGTGTCGATTCCCCCTGGAACTGAGTTCTCCTGGAATTGGAGTTAAGACAGGCTCTCGGCGCCAGTGCATGGTGCTGGATCATAACCCGGGTCCTCTGCAAGAGTGGGTTGCGCTCATCCGCCAGGCCTCCTCCAGACTCTCGACTTTACTTCTTAGTGACACAGATGTGTCACAAATGGGCTGGACTCAAACGAGGGGGCAGGGGGGGGCCTGAGAACCTAGCTCCAGGTGTCAGGTGAAGATTCCTGATGGAGAGGTCAATGAGGCAGGATGGCTAAAGAAGAGGGTTAGGCAGAAACTGGGTATCAATGCACACAGCTTTCCCATTCCAAGTTCAAAGAAACATAAAAAAACAAAAATTACAGTGTGTGTGTATAGTGTGTGTGTGTGTGTGTGTGTGGTAAAATGTGCGGTAAATCTTGCATGGAAGCCAGAGGTCAACTTGGAGTTAGTTTTAGTTTAGGCCTAGTGGTTAAGAGTCGCCGACTGCTCTTACAGGGACCAGGTTCGATCCCCAGCACCCACAAATGGTGGCCAAGACGTTGAAACTCCAATTGAGTAACTCCAGTTCCAGGGAAGTCCGATGACCCTCTTTCTGACCTCCTAGGCACGGCATATGCACACAGGGTTGCACAACTCTGACATGCAGACAGTACACTCATACCATAAATGATAGAAATTAGCACTTGGGAGCAGAGCAGGTGGATCTTTGTGAGTTCAAGTCCAGCCTGCTCCACAGAGTGAGTTCCAGGACAGCTGCTACAGGGAGACCTGCTGTCCTCAAAAGACCAAATTAATTAATTAATTAATTAATTAATTTGTTAATTAATTAATTAATTAAATTTGGTGCTGAAGAGATGGCTTCGCTAGGGTTACATGGAAAGACAATGTCTCAAACAAACAAACTAATCAGACAAAGTAGCACTCCAGGCGTGCACTCATACCTAATAATCCTAGCACTTGAGAGGGCAGAGGCGGTGGATCTTTGTGAGTTCAAGCAGCCTGCTCCACAGAGTGAGTTCCAGGACAGCTGGGGCTACAGGGAGACCCTTGTCTCAAAAAGACCAAATTATAATTAATTAATTGTAATTAATAATTAATTAAATTAAATTTGGTTCTGAAGAGATGGCTCCGCTAGGGTTACATGGAAAGACACTGTCTCAAAAAAAAACAAACAACAAAAAACCCATAGCAGCCGGGCGTGGTGGCCACGCCTTTAATCCTAGCACTTGGGAGCAGAGGCAGGCGGATCTTTGTGAGTTCAAGGCCCAGCCTGGTCTACAGAGTGAGTTCCAGGACAAACTGGGGCTCAGGGAGACCCTGTCTCAAAAAGACAAAAAAACAAAACAAATCCAAATAGCTTGGTATGTTGGAAGAGAGCTCCGAGATGCCTCACTGCTGGTGGATCAGCCTCTCGGTCAGGGAAGCTGGCTCCAATGGACCCCTGTGCCTGGGCAGCCAAGCTCTGCTCCAGTGGACCCCTGTGCCTGTGGCCAGCCGAGGCTGGCTCCAGTGGGACCCCTGTGAGTGGGGCAGCCGAGTGCTTGGCTCCAGTGGACCCCTGTGCCTGGGCAGCCGAGGCATGCTCCAGTGGACCCCTGTGCCTGGGCAGCCGAGGCTGGCTCCAGTGGACCCCTGTTCCTGGGCAGCCGAGGCTGGTTCCAGTGGACCCCTGTGCCTGGGCAGCCGAGGCTGGCTCCAGTGGACCCCTGTGCCTGGGCAGCCGAGCTGGCTCCAGTGGACCCCTGTGCCTGGGCAGCCGAGGCTGGTTCCAGTGGACCCTGTGCCTGGGCAGCCGAGGCTGGTTCCAGTGGACCTTTTGGCCTCTGAGCCTCCCCATATGATTTCTCTGGAAGGGAAGTTGGTCTTCAAGGTGGCTAAGGCTGTGAGACCCACATGCTTCCTTTCTGGCAAAATTAGGCTGGGAAAGGTTATCGTTTTGGACTCTACTTCTTTTTAAATAATTTTTTCTTTTTTTTAAATTTTATTTATTTCGGTATGTGATGAGAATTACTGTCTGCATGCAGTGCGTGTGCACCCGTGTGTCGTGCAATGCCCACAGGGTCAGAAGAGGGGTCAGATTCCCCCTGGAACATGAGTTCTCCTGGAATTGGAGCTTCAGACAGGCTCTCGGCCGCCATGTGGGTGCTAGGCATTACCCGGGTCCTCTGAAGAGTGGTCGGCGCTCACCGCCAGGCCATCCGCTCCAGACTCTCGACTCTACTTCTAGTGAATCACAGATGTCACAAGTGGGCTGGACTCAACGAGGGGGGGCGGGGGGCCTGAGAACCTAGCTCCAGGTGTCAGGTAAAGATTCCTGTGGAGAGGTCAATGAGGCAGTATGGCTAAAGAAGAAGGTTAGGCAGAAACATGGTATCAATGCACACACAGCTTTCGCCATTCAAGTTCAGAAAACAAAAAACAAATTTACAGTGTGTCGTGTGTGTGTGTGTGACGTGTGGCTGTGTGGTGAAATGTTGACGTGAGTATGTGATGGAAGCCAGACGGACAACTTGGATTTAGTTCTTTTTTTATTAAAAAAAAAAAAAAAAAAGTCACCTGGTTGTCTTTTTTTTTTTTTTGGTCTTTTCTGAGACAGGTCTCCCTGTAGCCCCAGCTGTCCTGGAACTCACTCTGTAGACCAGGCTGGCCTTGAAACCTCACAAAATCCCCTGCCTCTGCTCTGAGTGCTAGGATTAAAGGCGTTCGCCACCACTCCTGGCCAGCCTGACTTCTTAACTCTTCTTAGCTCTTAACCGCTAAGCCATCTCTCCAGCCCCCATTATTTGTATTTTTATGGGTATGTATTTTTTACCCTGGCATGTAATGTAAGTGCATCCAATGCCAGGCAATGGCCCCTACAGAGGCCCGGAAAAGATTGTTTGTATCACCTTGAACTGGGTTAAAGATGGTTTTCAGCAACCACGTGGGTGCTGGAAATTGGACACAGGTCCCCTGGAAGAATACCAAGGTGTTCTTACCAGTAAGCCATCTCACCAGTTCCTAAAAATAATCTTTTTTTTAAATTTTTTTTTTTTTTTTTTTTAATCCTAGCACTCAGGAGGGCAGGTGGGTCTCTGTGAGATTGAGTCTAGCCTGGTGTACTAGCAAGTTCCAGGACAGGCAGGGCTATATAGTAAGAATCTGTCTCNAAGATGTCCATTTTTTTTTTTTTTTTTTGGTCCTTGGTCGAGACAGGATCTCCCTGTAAGCCCCAAGCTGTCCTGGAAATCACATTGTAGACCAGGCTCTGGCTTGAAACTCACAAAGATCCGCCTGCCTCTGCCTCCCAAGTGCTAGGATTAAAGGCGTGTACCACCACGCCAGGCAAAAACACAGTGGTGTCTATAATGAATATACACAATGAACTTTTAACAGAATAAAATTAAATTTTTAAAGAAAATTAGTGACCCTATACCATAACATTATAAATAATGTGCATGTAATAAATAACTAATCACAATTCTAGGGCCCTATTAAAGTGAAAAAATGGACTGCTGAGGTGATATGTCAGGTACAAGAAATACAGTGCCTTGAAAACATGATGACTGGAGTTCAACTGCAAGAACCTACAGTGAAAGAAGAGAAGCAATTCCTGAAATGGTCCTCCGACTACCACAGACACACACACACCACACACACACACACACACACATACACACACACATCAAAAATGATATAATACATATGATTGATAATATAATTTTTTTAATTATCTTTTTTTTTTTTTTTTTTTTAAATATTTTTATTTTTTATTTTTTTATGTGTATGGAGTTACTGTCGCGTGTAGGTTGGTGCACCTGTTCGTGCAATGCGCCAGCAGAGGTCAGAAGAGGGCGTCGGATTCCCCTGGAACGGAGGTTAAAGACGGTTTTCAGCCGCCATGTGGGTGCTGGGGATCAACCCAGGTCCTCTGCAAGAGCAGTAGGCACTCTTAAACCACTAGACATCTCTCCAGCCCCTGATAATATAAAATTTTAAGAAAAGAAGACCCTGGAGAAAATGGCTCAGTGGTTAAAGAGCACTTACCCCTGCTGCAAAAGACCCCAGCTCGGTTCCTAGAACCCACACAAGTGGCTCCCCAGCCACCTGTACCCAGCTCTAAGGGATCAGAGACCTCTTCTAGCCTCAAAGGGCTCTTGAATACACATGGTGCACATAAACTCACTTAGGTGAATGAATATATACATACACATAAATAAAATAAGTTAACATGGGTACGGTGGTTCGCGCCTTTAATCCAGTACTTGGAGGCAGAGGCAGGTGGATTCTCTGTGAGATAGAAGCCAGACTGGTCTACAAAGTAAGTTCCAGGTACAGCAGACTACAGGGAGACCTGTCTCAAAAAAAAGTGTATTAAGCAGAAAAGAAAGTACAGGGAGAAGTAGAGAGTTGGGAATGAAGACATCTTAAAACATTTCTAACTGTTCTGTGAGGCGTCTTCCAAGGGACATCTCATTTCATCTTCAGAAAATCCGCAACACCAGGACAACGATGCTCATTATAGCATGTTTAAAATGGCGAAAGATTGAAAACAGCCTTCCTCTATGACTGCTGGGAGTAAGCCCCATGCTGTGCCCCCATAAAGCTTTATGATCAGATCCTTAAAATTCTACATAAAGAATTCTATACAGACAGCAGACGACGTTCATAGAACAATGTTAGTAGAAGGATCCAAGACTGAGTACATAATGAAATTACCAAAGTATATGTATGTCTGGCTTACCTGTATCTGTGCATGTATGTAACATAGCTATATGTATATTAATCTAATTATGTATATTAATGTCACATGCAGTTAATGGTGGTACAAACAGGTAGAGGGACCATAGATATTTTTCTATGCTCTTTTTTTCAATGTTTTTCAACATGTCACAGTGATCATTGTTTATAATCAGATGAAACAATTAGTTTAATAAAATAGCTTGGAGATGGCCTAGTGGTTAAGAGCGCCGACCGCTCTTACAGAGGACCGGTTTATCCAGCACCAGCCATGGCGGCCAAGAACCGTCTGAACTCCAATTCCAGGAGAACTCAGTTCCAGGGGGAATCCGACAACCCTCTCTGACCTCCGCGGCATTGCACGGACACGGGTGCACTAACTTTGCATGCAGAACAACACTTCATACATATAAACGAAATCAAATAAAAATTAAAAAAAAGAAAAATAGCTTATTTACCACTTACTTTTAACCATAATATCATAGCATACAGTAGACCTAGGCTAAGACACCATTGTAAAAGGAATTGCGGTGGCCATTTCTATTAGATAGAAAAGCTACAGACAATTACAGAAACATCCCAAGCATGTCAGCAAGTGTTCTACTACTACTAATATTGAAATATACTTTAGAGAATCATATAACAAATAGTAAAGCAAGGAATATAGCAACCATCTACAAATACATATTTATTTCTACTCTGGAGAACACAACACAATGTCACTAACATTTTTTCTATATTAACCTTTTTTTTATGATGCTTTGTGTACTTTCCATACATCATATTTCCAATTCAGTTTCAGGCCGATATTCCCTTTCCGCTTCCCCCCCACCACCCCATCCATCCCAGACATGCATGTCGCGCCATAACTTCTTGCATCTTTCTCAGTTTTTTTTATTTTTTAATCAAAAAGTGATAATTTATGAGTACAAGCATCCTTCATGTTAAAACAAATTTGCCACCAGTTGTGGCCCAAACCCCACACAGCCCATGGGTCCCACCCATCAGCGGGGGTGGGGGGTGGGGGGGGCTTGTATGTTCAATCACAGTTGATCAAATGAGTGTCCAGACTATATTGTGTGTGTAGTTTCACCTAATCACACCAATCACAGCCCTTACATGTCCTACCATGCCCCCTCTTCCGCCAGATTGTTCCCGAGGTTCAGAAAAGGGCAAGGGGATGAGAAGCACAACGTTCTACTTTCTCTGGAGTCTTTGTTTGGGACTCCTGGTCATTCTAGCTGTTTCTCTTCATGGGCTGAACATTTGCCAGGAATAACTTTAATCATCCTCAAATCTAATTAGATCACCAAGCCCATATTAGGTATCTTGGTATTTAAACAGTACTATTGTTATGGTCGGTTATTTTGGTATAGACACAACGATATTTGGATGGTATGTTAATTCATAATTACCTTTTTTTTTTGTTAAATATGACAGGGTTGGCTTGGGCCAAGAGAGGCCCTAACAGTTAAGCGCACCGACCGCTCTTACAGAGACCTGGTTCGATCCCCAGCACCACAAAAAAAAAAAAAAAACCAGCCGGGCATGGTGGCGCATGCCTTTAATCCTAGCACTTGGGAGGCAGAGGCAGGCAGATCTTTGTGAGTTCAAGGCCAGCCTGGTCTACAGAGCCAGTTCCAGGAGAGCTGTGGCTACAGGGAGACCCTGTCTCGAAAAGACAAAAAAACAAAAAAACAAAAAAGCCAGGCTTGATGGTGCACTCAAGAGGCACTGTGAGTTCAAGGCCAGCCTGTTTTTTTTTTTTTTTTTTAAATAATTCCAGCGCAAAGCACTGCCAATCACTTTTATTTATTTCTGTATGTGTATGAATGTACTGTCTGCATGCAAGTCTGTGCACCCGTGTCGTGCGTGCTATGCCGCAGAGGTCAGAAGAGGGTCTCGGATTCCCCTGGAACTGGAGCTCTCCTGGAATTGGAGTTTCAGACGGCTCTCGGCCGCCATGTGGGTGCTGGGGATAGAACCCTGGTCCTCTGTAAGAGCGGTCGGCGCTCTTAACCGCTAGGCCATCTCTCCAGCCCCAACTATTATTTTTTATATGTATGAATGTACTCTGTCTGCATGTAGGTTTGTGCACCTGTGTCGTGCAATGCCGCAGAGGTCAGAAGAGGGCGTCGGATTCCCCTGGAACTGGAGTTAAAGACGGTTCTCAGCCGCCATGTGGGTGCTGGGGATCAAACCCAGGTCCTCTGCAAGAGCAGTAGGCACTCTTAACCACTAGACCATCTCTCCAGCCCCTGATAATATAAAATTTTAAGAAAAAGAAAGACCTGGAGAAATGGCTCAGTGGTTAAAGAGCACTTACCCCTGCTGCAAAAGACCCCAGCTCGGTTCCTAGAACCCACACAGTGGCTCCCAGCCACCTGTACCCAGCTCTAAGGGATCAGAGGACCTCTTCTAGCCTCAAAGGGCTCTTGAATACACATGGTGCACATAAACTCACTTAGGTGAATGAATATACATACACATAAATAAATAAAGTTAAACTGGGTACGGTGGTTCGCGCCTTTAATCCCAGTACTTGGAGGCAGAGGCAGGTGGATCTCTGTGAGATAGAAGCCAGACTGGTCTACAAAGTAAGTTCCAGGTCAGCTGGAGCTACAGGGAGATGCTGTCTCTAAAAAAAAGTGTATTAAGCAGAAAAGAAAGTACAGGGAGAAGTAGAGAGTTGGGAATGAAGACATCTTAAAACATTTCTAACTGTTCTGTGAGGCGTCTTCCAAGGGACATCTCATTTCATCTTCAGAAAATCCGCAACACCAGGACAACGATGCTCATTATAGCATGTTTAAAATGGCGAAAGATTGAAAACAGCCTTCCTCTATGACTGCTGGGAGTAAGCCCCATGCTGTGCCCCCATAAAGCTTTATGATCAGATCCTTAAAATTCTACATAAAGAATTCTATACAGACAGCAGACGACGTTCATAGAACAATGTTAGTAGAAGGATCCAAGACTGAGTACATAATGAAATTACCAAAGTATATGTATGTCTGGCTTACCTGTATCTGTGCATGTATGTAACATAGCTATATGTATATTAATCTAATTATGTATATTAATGTCACATGCAGTTAATGGTGGTACAAACAGGTAGAGGGACCATAGATATTTTTCTATGCTCTTTTTTTCAATGTTTTCACAGTCACAGTGATCATGTTTATAATCAGATGACACAATTGTTTAATAGAAATAGCTTTGGAGAGATGGCCTAGTGGTTAAGAGCGCCGACCGCTCTTACAGAGGACCCGGGTTTGATCCCCAGCACCCACATGGCGGCCAAGAACCGTCTGAAACTCCAATTCCAGGAGAACTCCAGTTCCAGGGGAATCCGACACCCTCTTCTGACCTCCGCGGCATTGCACGACACGGGTGCACTAACTTGCATGCAGACAATACATTCATACATATATAGAAATAAATAAAAATTAAAAAAAAGAAATAGCTTATTTACCACTTACTTTTAACCATAATATCATAGCATACAGTAGACCTAGGCTAAGACACCATTGTAAAAGGAATTGCGGTGGCCATTTCTATTAGATAGAAAAGCTACAGACAATTACAGAAACATCCCAAGCATGTCAGCAAGTGTTCTACTACTACTAATATTGAAATATACTTTAGAGAATCATATAACAAATAGTAAAGCAAGGAATATAGCAACCATCTACAAATACATATTTATTTCTACTCTGGAAACAACACAATGTACTAACATTTTTTTATATTCATTTTTTTATTGATGCTTTGTGTATTTCATACATCATTTTCCAATTCAGTTCAGGCATATTTCCCTTTCCCTTCCCCCCACCCCATCCCATCCCAGATCATGCAGTCTGCCATAACTGTCTTGCATCTTTCTCAGTTTTTTTTCATTTTTTAACAATAAGTGATAATTTATGAGTACAAGCATCCTTCATGTAAAACCAATTTGCAAGCAGTTGTGCCCAAACCCACACAGCCCATGGGTCCCACCATCCAGCGGGGGTGGGGGGTGGGGGGGACTTGTATGTTCAATCAAGTTGATCAAATGAGTGTCCAGACTATATTGTTGTAGTTTCACCATTCACCCCAATCACAGCCCTTACATTCTACCATGCCCCCTCTTCCGCAGATTGTTCCCTAGGCTTAGAAAAGGGGCACAGGCGGATGAGAAGCAAAACAGTCTACTTTCTCTGGAGCTGTTGTCTTGGACTCTGGTCAATTCTGGCTGTTTCCTTTCATGGGCTGACATTTTGTCCAGGAATAACCTTTCAATCCTCCTAATGAAGCACAAGCAATTAGGTATATAGGTATTTAAACAGTACTAATTGTTATGGTAGGTTATTTTGGTATAGACACAGATATCTGGATGGTATGTTAATCCATGAATTACATTTTTTTCTGTTAAATATGACAGGGTCGGGCTGGAGAGATGGCCTAACAGTTAAGAGCACCGACCGCTCTTACAGAGGACCTGGGTTCGATCCCCAGCACCCACATGGTGGCCAAGAACTGTCTGAAACTCCAATTCCAGGAGAATTCCAGTTCCAGGGGAATCTGACACCCTCTTCTGACCTCCGCGGCATTGCACGACATGGGTGCACAGACCTGCATGCAGACAGTACATTCATACACATACAGAAATAAATAAAATTAAAAAAAGAACTGTTTTTAAAAATAAATAAATAAATAAATAAATAAATAAATAAATATGACAGGGTCTTACTGTGGCTTATAACATCTCCTAACCATTAGAGGATGTAAGCTTGTGGCATCAGCTGTGGGTTATTCCTCCAAGGAGAGAGCCAATAGCCAATAAGATTTGGGATATGCAGGCATATGGCTGCCTCTGCTGCACAGTATTTCCAGGCAGGTGAGGTGTAGCTGGTGCTGACGGAGGAGTCTTGCTGTGGATCCTACTCGTAACAACTATATATAATGAATCCTAATGAAACTTACCTTCTAGGTGCCGCAAAGGTTTTAATACGAGAGACTTTCTTACCTCCCCCCATAGAACAAGGAGAAATATGATGATGATGAGGTCGTTCTCCAACTGTAAATTGGAGCCAACTGTTATAGAGGTAATCTCTTATAAAACTGGTAAAACTGCCTTCTTTAATTGACTAATAGACATAGGAACTGTGAAAAGGATTTTTCTTTTTTTATTTATATATAATACTAAAGTCTCCTTAAGCTATGCACTTAAGCAAAATATATTAATACAGGAGCTCTGACATCAGCAATGGATTATTCTACCAAGGAGATGTTGGCCAGGGGATCCAAGCCCCCACAAAAGGTAAAAGCTCCTTGCCTCTAAACTGGGATACCTGCAAGAAGAGAGGCAATAAGGCCCTGCTGTCGAAGACCTGACGTTAACATGGGAAAGATGTATTGAGACCACACATGCAAGTGTACAGATAGTCTCTGGAATACCAGAGAGTGTTACCACAGGCACTAAACCTATAAAGCAAATATAGGTCTCCTTGAGTCAAGCAAGACTCCTCTGTCAGCACCAGCTACACCTCACCTGTACTAACATTCTTTTAAAAAAACTTTTTTATTATTTTTTTATGTGTATGAGTGTACTGTCTGCATGTAGGTTGGTGCACCTGTGTTGTGCAATGCCGCAGAGGTCAGAGGAAGGTGTTGGATTCCCCTGGATCTGGAGTTAAAGATGGTTCTTAGCTGCCATGTGGGTGTTGGGAATGGAACTCAGGTTCTCTGCAAGAGCAGTCAGCGCTCTTAACCACTGAGCCCTCTCTTCAGCCTCCTAACATTCTTGTTCATGGTGTTTTTGAAACATTCATGGTGTTTTTGAAAATTATTTAAGACACATCTGTGTCATTCCTATATTTTTTTAAATCCAAACATTAATTTGGAGTTCATAACATACCATATCAACCACTGGCAATCCTAACAAAATAATGCCAAGATAAAGAGTGTCATAAATGTTTTAATAAGAACATATGGTGGGGAAAATTGATAGAACCAAGCCTTTGAAGTATGGTTTGGTTTCTCTAGAACAGTTGTAAAAGGGCATGAGTTATGAAGTCGGAATAGGCAGAGCATTGTCTCCTCACTACTGAGAGGCACAGCCTTTCTTTCCCTCTGCTCAACTCTGAACCAGAGGATAAGCCCAGCTGTATCTCACCTATGGCCTGTGACATCTCTGGTGGAGAGGCATTGAGGAGGCAAATGTGGGAACCATAGTAGGTCATATCAGGAGACTTCGCCTGGCTTGGTTACTGTGAGTCACTGGTATCCTGAGACATTTTCAATTAGATTCAATTAGATTCTTTGCTTTAGGCAAAGAGGACCGAGTTACCTAAATGATTCCATCTTGTTGCATAGCCAGCTGTGTTCCCAAGGAAGTTATGTAACATCTTCCTTGGAATACTATCATTAAGAGAAGTATTAAGTGACATGAGTCCATACACAACAAATGTGGAGAGGGATAAACATCTCCCAGCTAAAATATTTCCTTCCTTCAGGACTGATGATACCTAGGTATCTGTTGGCATTGGAAAACTAATTAATTCCCTCGACTCCACTTGAAAGGGCCAATAGAGTCTCAAACATGACACAATGAGTTGCTGATAATTCCGCCATGCAATAACTACATTTATCAGTGAAAACCCTTACTGTTCTGAGCTGGGTCTGGTGTTAGGTGGTCAGTCCCACCCAGCTTTCTGTAAAGCCAAGGGATGGCCGGGTGGTCCTTTGTGTTCCTTGGACATAGCTTTGCCTTTTAAGATCTCTAACTCCATGGTCCCTCCTGGATGCCACAGATTAGATTGTGTTCCTCCAGCGATATCAAGAGATCTAGAGTAGCCAGAACATTTCTCAGGAAAAAGCCCAAGTCTTAGAAGAAGAAAAAAATCATTCAAACATGTGCAGAAGATGGACAGGAAAGGTGTTCATGGCAGCATGGTGAAATTTGCATCTATCACAGCCTGGCCACGGTGGGAGGGGGGTCCCTGGGTCTGGTTCTTGGAAGCAGAAAGGTTCATGATATGGTCATGCTCAAGAAGGCTCCCTCCAACCACAGGGTTTCCTCACACAGTTACCACATCCTTGAAGGATTCTTTTGGTGACTTTCATCCCCTTCCCAACACTTGTGAATGAGCAGGATGTAGTAGAAACACACCATTGCTGCACAATGAGGTAAAGGAGGTGCTTCCTTGGACTCCAGGGCCAGGTTACAAGTACTGAGTTTGGCTTTTCCCATCCAGCCGCAGAAAAGCTTCAGTAAAACTATCCCATGACACTAAGTCCTACAGACAAGTCAAGGTATCTTAACTAGTGACACTGGAGTCAGGTCACTGTTCACTGCCAGGTGGAGTGGGGGATTTCCTGTGCATTGTGTGGCTTGAGTAATATCCCTGACACCTCCCTAGTCATCAACTCACCCTTAGATGAGAACTTCTATAGTAAATGGACAGAAATCTTCATTCTCCGTCTCCAATTAATTCTGCATGCCAAAGTCCCTCAGTGGAATTTCTGGATGATTGTAAGCCCAGAGATGACAGAGGTGGGTGAGCCTTCCAGATTTATACAGCAACTTAAACCATAAGAAGACAATTCCTCTGCTGGACAGAGGCCTTCCCAAGAAGACCACTGGGCCACCACCAGTTCAAGAGCCACTGGTCACTTCTAAGGTCTAAGCAAAATTTATAATCAACACATCTATACATCTGTTGAACTGTCTGATAGTGTGAAGAGTTGTCTTTTCCCCAAAGGACAGCTATGCCAATGCATAGCAAAATCAGCAAAAACAGTCCCATGAGTTGTTAAAGTGTATTGCTACTCTGACCCCTTTGCTGGGTTTGAGACAGTGTCAGAGGTAGCCCAGAGTTTCTAGCACACGCCTCAGGACTCAGGACTCACTATATAGCCAGGGAGGACCTTGGACTTGTGGTCATTCTCCCTCCACCTTTTGAGTGATGGGATTACAGGCTTGGGCCACCACGCCCAGTTTATGTGTTGTTGGGGACTGAATCCAGGGCTTCGTGTATGCTGGGCAAGCATCCCACCAACTGAACTACATCCCCAGTCATCATGACAATTTTTTTTATGTGTATGACTATATTGGTGTGCATGTATGTAAGTGTACCAGAGTCATGCTATGCCCATGAAGGTCAAAAGAAAGGATCAAATTCTCCTGGAACTGGAGTTTCAGATGGTGGTTACCTGCCACGTGGGTGCTGGAGACTGAATCCTAGTCCTCTGCAAGAGCAGTCAGTGCTCTTAACCACTGAGCCATCTCTCCACCTAGCCCCCATTGTGACATTTTAATACATATATATCATTGCACCTTGCTCTTACTGTGTCCCCACTAGCCTCTCCCTCTCTTGTCCCCTTCTTGCTGGGCTCCTTCCTTCTCCACAAATAGTCCCCCTTATGCCTCTCTCTCTCTCTCTCTCTCTCTCTCTCTCTCTCTCTCTTTCACACACACACACACACACACACACACACACACAGGGGTGTGGAGTTAAATATACATTCCACATTCCACTCTCTTGTTCTCCTCTCTTGCCTCTCTTTAAAGCCTCTTCTTTCCCCTTAGGGTCCCCCTTTCTACTCTCAAGTCATTCACATATTTAAATCTAGATAAAGGTGGATTATTTTTAAGACATCCAATTATCCCCTACTTCCCCTGATCCTTCCTCCCTCCCCCAAACCATCCCCTGCTGTCATTTATCAAGACTGGCAGATCCTGTGGAATTCCACTCATTTTTCATTAGGGCTTTGACCTCCACCAATCAAACAAGCAAGGCACATCCTGGGAGAGGGCTTCTGCCAGGCACAGGGCAGGGGGGGTGGAAAATAATCAATGAGCCAGGACTTTCCCACACTTAGGGCATCAATTTTATCAGTGTTTGGACACTGGGTGTCAAGGCTGGTCAGAGGCAAGCCAAAGGTTGAAGGAAGAGGATGGTCTTGCAGGCTGCTGCAAGGTTGCAGTTATGGAGCACACTTGTAGAGGGGGCTGGCTTTCTAGTGGGCAGTTTATTCAGAAACCTGCAGCTTACACTCAGCATGCACAGGCTGAGGGACTTCCTCTCTCAAGTTGGAAAAACACTCCAGCTGAACTTTCCTTCCCATGTGCCCTCTTTATGTCCTGGAAGGAACTCATTCCTTATAGCTTAAGCCCTGACTTCATTGAATACACTAACACTTCTCCTGAAGATACCATCTCTAGTTCACCCTCCAGATGTTTATCGCTTGGAGTTCTTACCTAGATCTCCTGCCTTTTTCTTTTTCCTGTCGCCGTGCTCTGGACCACAGCGACAACTGCTTTGACCAGTAGTAAACAGAAGGAAAAGCCCAGATTGGCCAAGCTGCTGCCTGTGTTGAGCTGGAGCAGAGAGGCTATAGGTGGGGCTCCTTCCTTCTGCCCTCCCTTGGTGCCCTAGTCAGTTACCACTCTCTCAGCTGTGATCCCACTGTCAGAAGCCAAACAAATGCAATGCTGTGCTGACCTTTGAGCTCCCCTGAAGCTGACCTCTTTGTCTTCCCATGTCTGGGTCCCAGGTGGTGCAGTGGGTTGTATATAACAGACACGCCATAATCACTGGATGTTCATGTGCTTCAGCTCCTGCCTCCAGGTTCCTGCCCTGCCTGGGCTCCTGCCTGGGCGTCCCTCAGTGACGGAGTCTCACTTGGAAGAGCATGATGCAAGTTTCTTTTCCTTTCCTCCTGAAGTTGGTTTTCATCTTTTTTTTTTTTCCACAGCAATAGAGAGCAAGCTAGGACACAAGCCAATGAAAGGCCCTGGCTCAGAAAACAAGGAGGGTAGCACCTGAGGAACAACAGCCAAGGTTGACCACACACGTGCGCGCGTGTGCGCGCACACACACACACACACACACACACACACACACACACACACACACACACATTTCTACTCCTTATGATTCCAGGAATCTGAGCCATAAGTATATGCAGGTGTTGCTATAGGCCAGTATGTTCACTGCTCTCTCTAAAAAGTGATATTGGCACAATCCTACCAGTTCCCTTTCCACCTGACCCCTGCCTGCAACTCCGCCCCAGATGCTTTTCAGTTTCTAGTACCTACACATCTGGACCAGAGGCCCTTGCCATCACCACCCACAGCTCTTCATTCTGCAATCTCATTCCCACACCAACCTACTCTCTCTGCCCCAAGCAAGAAGGCTATGCAAACGAAACAGAAGGCCCAGGAAACTCAGGTCCCAGTGACTCACAAGCCAGCTCAAGGCCATTCCTTCATGACCTGTGGACTGCACATTAACTCAGCCTCTTCCTGATACCAGGTGTCACCACAAATGACTGGTCTATCCTCTGGTGACCACAAATGTCCTACATACCGGTCTTGGAGAGTAAGCAATTGTTTCCCAGCCTCAAAACAGCCTAGGCTCTTCTCTGGGGTGCTAAGAAGAATCCTGAGATCATCATTTTTCAGTTGATGGCTACTTTTCTGACCAATTCTGCCGAGGGTCTACAAGGGAGCCTGAAGGCAGAAGGAGGGCTCAGGGGCTAGAGACTCGGCCATTAAAGAGGTTGCCTTGGAAGTATAAGGACTAAAGTGTGGATTCCCAGAAAGTCACTGAAATCACAGTGTAGTGTTCACTTGTAATTCTAACCTTAGAAGGTAAAGACAGGAAATCCCAAAATCTAGCTGGACTGCAAGACTAGCCAAATCACTGAGCTCTGGGTTTGATTGAGAGGCCTTGCTTCAAGGAGTAAGGTGGAAGCAGGATGGAGGATGATTCCCAGCATCAACTGCAGGCCCTACACACACACACACACACACACACACACACACACACACGCACATGCACACAAGCACGCACATGCATGCACACACACGCATGCACAGGCACACGCACGCATACACACACATGCATGCATACACATGTACACACATTCATGAATATTCATGCATTTGCACCCACAAATATACAAAATATACAAATATACATGTACACCACACATGTGTGCACAAAAAAATGGAAAAGGAAGGAAGGAAAGAAGGAAGGGAAGGAAGGGAAAGAGAGAGAAAGAGAGAAAGAAGAAAGAAAGGAAGAAAGAAAGAAGAAAGAAAGAAAGAAAGAAAGAAAGAAAGAAAGAAAGAAAGAAAGAAAGAAAAAAGAAAATTGATCCCGTCTCCATTCTGCACGTTCCATTACTGACTGTTATCCTCCCCTTTCCATTTTAGCTTTTCAGCTGATCTGCCAACTTGTACAATGAATTCCTCTATTAAAATTAGAATGGTTTTGGTTTTCCTGCCTGACCCCTAACTGTGCT
Organism: Rhizomys pruinosus; assembly: GCA_009823505.1. Classification (NCBI taxonomy): domain Eukaryota; kingdom Metazoa; phylum Chordata; class Mammalia; order Rodentia; family Spalacidae; genus Rhizomys; species Rhizomys pruinosus. The sequence goes on along the minus strand of VZQC01009288.1, from coordinate 810,315 downwards.
TAATAGATTCCATTGTCAACTTCACACACCTGGGAAGAGGGGAAATCTCTTCTATGGAATTGGCCTGTGGGGCATGGCTGTGAGACATTTTCTTCATGGCTGTGTGAGGGCCCAACCCACTACGGGTGGTGCCATCCCTGGACAGGTGGTCCTGGGGGCGTGAGAAAGCAAGCTGAGCATGGGCCAGGAGTGCAGGCCGCTGGTTCAGCTCCTGCATCCGAGTCCCTGCTCTGAGTTCCTGTCTTGACTTCCCTCACTAGTGGACTGTGATCAGGACATGTAAACCAAATAAACCCTTTCTTCCCCAAGTTGTTGTGGGTCAGAATGTTTTAACACAGCAACAGAAAGCAAACTAGGACACTAACTATCCCTATCCAAAAACAATCTTTTCTGGGTGTTACTAAGTGGAAAAATCTGAGAATCAATTCAATATAATTTTTTAAGTTCAAACTGTGAACATAATATGATATCAGGGGGCTGGAGAGATGGCTCAGCGGTTAAGAGCACTTACTTGACCACTCTTGCAGAGAACCTGAATTCTATTCCCAGCGTCCATGTGACAGCTAACAACCACCTGTAACTCCAGTTGCAGGGGAATCTTAAGGCCTCTTCTGACTTCTGGAGACACTGAACTTCAAGGGTGCATTTATACATAAAATAAAATAAAAATAATAAATGAAAATATTTTTAAATAATAATCTAATAGCCATATTCTATAATATAATGGGTTTCAGACTGAGCATCTGAATGCTGCAAGATAAGTCAAGAAACTTTATTGAATCTGTACCCTTGAAACCACAAATGGAATCAAGCAATGTTAGTCCCTTGCTCCACCCTGAAAAATGCAACAGATACAGCACGTGAAAGAGTTTCAAAATCTGTGTCAGAATGGTGTAAACATCAATGCACAGTCCCTTGGACTCTCAGCAGACTTTCAAAACACGTACTAGTTTAATCTCCATAGGTCTGTGCCTGCATGGACTGCGCACACCGTCGCAGGAAGTAGCTTAGGTCAACCGTTTCCTGTACTGATGAGAGGATGGTCCCCCCTCAAGGAGGGTTGGTTTTCCATGTTGAAATGGACCCTCTCTGCTGAGAGAAGTTTGTATTAAGCATCTCTGGTGTTGAGAGCGAATGAAGAGACGCTGGGAGAAGTACAGAGGGGCAAGGGATGGGAGAATGCTTATTTATTTATTTATTTATTTATTTATTTATTTATTTATTTATTTTTGGTCTTTTTGAGACAGGATCTCCCTGTAGCCCCAGCTGTCCTGGAACTCACTCTGTAGACCAGGCTGGCCCTGAACTCACAAAGATCCGCCTGCCTCTGCCTCCCAAGTGCTAGGACTAAAGGCGTGCGCCACCACGCCCGGCGAGAATGCTCTTTTAAATTCATGTTTGGAGCCGTGCCAAGCTGTTAGCTCCTGTGAAGAATGGCTAGATCGGGAAGAATCTTGATGGATTAGCAGAAAGTGGAGGTGGCGAAAGAGGCAGCCCTATGATTTGCTAAAATTGGCCCCAGACTGATTTCCTGATTGTTCTGCCAATTGGTTTTGCAACAAATAAATTGGTGGAAATCTGGCAAGACATTCAAGAAGGGCATGGACACTGTGTTGAGACCAAAATAAGCAACTGTGCAGGACTTGGCAGCTTCCCATTGGCTGTTTCAGATGTGAGTAATGAGACATCAAGTTGGAGTTGTTTCTTACAAGTTTATATAATGGAAATTAAAAAGTGACACGTTTTGCCCCTTAAAAACTGAGAGACCGGTATCAAATCATGTTCTATACGGTCCTGGGAATGATCTACATAGCTGTACTTTCGTTTTGAGTGAGTGAGTTTACTAAGTATGTAGGTAGCAGAAACAGAAGAATACATTCCAAGAGCAAAGGGAGAAAAATCTGCAGAGAGATAGCAAAACATCATCACTTCAGGTGCTCACAGCATCCAGCAGAGATGACTGGGATAGCCAAAGTAACATCATCAAATAAGGAGCACAGACAACTCAGCAGAAACCAGTCGGGGAAGCTCTGTTGAGGCTGAGGCTGGCAGGTGGAGTCACATCAAGAGAGTCCTGAGTGAAGCAGACTGTCGCCTCAGGTGGTCCCAAATGAAAGAACAAATAGCAGCAGAAAGACGTTATCAAACTGAAGTCTTAACAACCCGTCCAACAGAAGCTGAGGCATTCAGTCACCTGACGTTCGCAATTGAGAAAGTCCAGGAGAAGGATCCTCTGGTTCTTCTCTATGGATGAGTTTTCAAGATTCTGTTTCCTGCCGCAGGTACTTTTATATAATAGGATAATCACAGCAACCTCTGTTGGAAATGGTTTATCTTGAAACTGTTCTCAGAGCCACAATGTTTTTAATACATTTAGCTGCTTGCTGTTTGTTCCTTGCCCCATTACAGAGCCAGGGAGCCAGCCTAACTAGACGAGGAATATGGAAAGGCACTGAACACAAACATGCTTGTATCTGAAGTGTGAAGCAATCCCACTTCCATGACCGGCTTCTCAGTGAGCTCAGACAGTACATGATAATTTACTCCAACAACATACATTACAAATAAGAAGTCCACTTATGAAACACACCAAGAACTAGAGTTTTTCAAAACTAGAATGAGGTCAAATATTTAAGATGGCACAGCGTACAGTCAACATATTGAAGTCAAAACCCCCAAACCCCCCACATGGAAACTTTACAAGCTTTGTAGAAGCAACTAGAAATTTTCTTTAAAAAAAAAGGGGGGGGTATCCCTGAGATCCATTCTAGTTAGGTTTTCTTGGATGAGAATCTATGAGCCAACAGAGATTGTTAACAGCTTCTAAACCATTAGCTCTTTTGAAAATTTGTTGGGCGTGGTGGTGCACGCCTTTAATCCTAGCACTCGGGAGGCAGAGACAGATGGATCTTTGTGAGTTCAAGGCCAGCCTGGTCTACAGAGTGAGTTCCAGGACAACTGGGGCTACAGGGAGACCCTGTCTCGAAAATACCAAAAAAAAAAAAAAAGAAAGAAAATTTGATGAAGCCAAATACATATCTAGAAATTCACAGAATTAGGAAAATGGATTGTATTGAAATTCAGTTGTGCAAATAGTTAGAAAATAAAATCATGATACTTAATATATGCCCCTTTATTAACTCAGTGAATAAGAAAGTCTTCCTTTAAATCAGCCCTGTTTAACCTTTATACATTGTAACAGCAGGTTGTCACCTACAAGTTTTTAGCCTTGGAAAATCAATCAAGTTACACAAAAAGTTTATGTTTTCTGTTGGGCTACATTCATAGCTACCCTTGGCTGCATGTAGCCTGGTGGCTGCAAGTTGGACACTCCTGCTGTAAATCATAATCTTGTCCTTATGGAGTAGACCTTGGGAAATACATGTATATGAAACAGGAGAATGCCAGTAGTATATAACTTCACTGAGAGCAGGAAGCTTGGGCCAAGTAGTGTCTAAGGAGTGGAATATCAAAAGCACAAGAAGTAAAAGCTGTTCAGTTACCTGTTCACCTGGGCTGGGCTTCAGCAGCTTAAGAATTACTTTGGTCAACTCAACCCTATTCACATTATTTCTATATTATTTCTCTTTCTGATAAAAAATACTCATGAGACCATCCTACTTAAAAAAAAATTATACTGTCTTGATTTAAAGAACTTTTTTAAAAAATCTCTTTAAAATGCATATGAGGGGCTGGAGAGATGGCTCAGCAGTTAAGAGTGCCGCCGACTGCTCTTGCAGAGGACCCAGGTTCGATTCCCAGCACCCACATGGTAGCTAAGAACCGTCTTTAGTGCTGGGCGTGGTGGTGCACACCTTTAATCCCAGCAGAGGTAGGAGAATCTCTGTGAGTTCAATGCCAGCCTGCTCTACTGAGGTCCAGGCCAGCTGGGGCTACAGGGAGAGCCTGTCTCAAGAAAAATAAAAAATAAAAAATAAATAAATAAATAAATAAATAAATAAATAAATAAGACCAAAGCCAATGAGACGGCTCAGCCAGGTGGTAAAGAAACTTGTCAAGTCTGGCGACCTGAATTCAATCCCCAGGGTCCACAAGATGGAAGGAGAGAAGTGACTCCTGCAGGTTGCCCTCTGACCACACACACACACACACACACACACACACACGCACGTGTGTGCGCACACACACACACACACGCCACAATAAATAAGTAAACACACAAATAAATGTAATAAAAATTATTTAAATGCAGTTTTCTCTTAAATGCAAACTAAGTGAAAGAAGAACTGAAAAAGCTTCAGACTGCACGATTCCCAACTGTACGCTATTCTGAAAAAGGCAAAAGTATAAAAACAGTAAAAATAAAGATCATTGGTTGCAGGGGTTATGGGGTAGGAGGGCTGTATAGAAGGGAAACAACCAGACTTCAAACTATACTACAGGGCTATAGTCATAAAAACAACCTGGTACTGGCACAAAAACAGACCTGTTGACCAATGGAACAAAACCGAAGATCCAAATCTGAGCACATTACAATTTCAGCCATCTTATATTTGACAAGGGGTCTAAGAAGACACAATGGAGAAAAGACAGCATCTTCAGCAAGTGGTGTTGGCAAAACTGGATCACCACTTGTAGAAGAATGAAATTAAACCCCTACCTCTCGCCCTGTACAAAAGTCAACTCCAGATGGATTAAAGACCTCAATGTGAAACCCCAAACTCTGAAGGCGATAGAAGAAAAAGTTGGCAGCAGACTACAAGACATAGGCGTAGGAAAAGACTTCCTAAATCAGACAGCAGCTGCACAAGAATTAAGGTCGACAATTGACAAATGGGACCTCATCAAACTCAAAAGCTTCTGTACATCAAAAGAAACAATCAAGGAAGTGAAGAGAAATCCCACAGAGTGGGAGGAAACCTTCACTGCAGATACATCTGACAAAGCATTGATTTCCAGAATATATAAACTACTCAAAAAACAAAGAAAAAAGAAAACAAATGACCCACTCAATAGATGGAGCAAAGAACTGAACAGAGACTTCACAAGTGAGGAATTAGAGATGTCTGAGAAACACCTCAAGAACTGTTCAACATCACTAATCATTAAGGAAATGCAAATCAAAACCACTTTAAGATATCATCTTACTCCAATAAGACTGACTAGGATCAAGAAAACAAATGATACCAAGTGCTGAAGAGGTTGTGGGGAAAGGGGAACACTCATCCACTGCTGGTGGGAATGTAAACTCATACAGCCACTATGGAAAGCAGTGTGGAGAACCCTTGGAAGACTTGGAATGAACCCAGTCATACCACTCCTGGGCATGTACCCTCAAGATTCACCCCACCGCAGAGATACATGCACGGCCATGTTTATTTAAGCTCTCTTCACAATAGCAAGGAGCTGGAACCAACCCAAATGCCCCTCAACTGATGAGTGGATAGAGAAAATGTGGTACAGCTACACAATGGAGTTCTATGCAGCAGTAAAGAAAGACGACATCATGAGCTTTGCAGGAAAATGTCTGGAGCTAGAGGACATCATGCTGAGTGAAGTAACACAGTCCCAGAAAGACAAATGACGAATGGTATCCCTCATCTGTGGATGCTAGTGCCAATTACCTAGTTGTAAGTATTTCTTGTGTATGGACCCCTGAGCTTTTGTTCAAAGCAGTTGGGAGTGATGCATATTGGAAACAACAACAACAACAACAGAAAGGGCTGCATCAAAGAACTGACTGAAACGATGAACTTCTGCTCAAAACAGTCAACTTCCCCATGGAGAATATTGAGAAAGACTGAGAAAGAGATGAAAGGCATGTTTGGCAGAATGCATGAGCTCTGGTGGGGTGGGGGAATGGGAGGGGCATGGATCTAGAGTTGTTAAAAAATAAAAATAAATTTATATAAATAAAAAATAAAATAAAATTGGAATGAGACAAAAAAAATGAAGGGAAATAAAGGACTTTCAATGCATGACTCTGTTTTATATAATACAATGGCCGGTTAAGTATTTGTATGAATTCATAGTGTATTCAGCACCAAGTGACCCCTGTGCAAACATCAGATCCTGGGGGACAGTGCTGTGTGCCTGTGGGCTCACTGATTTCAAGGGATGTACCACCCTACCGAGGATGCTGATGGTGGGGAAGGCCATGCATTGGAACTGACAGAGACTACATGGAGAACTGTACATTCTGCTTAAGCTAGTATTGTCCTGGAACAAAGTAATGTCTAATTAGTGTTTCTTTAAGAAGTGGAGAAAAGAAAACCAAGAATAAAATAGGGGAGAGAACACACCTTGAGTATGTGTGAGCACCTCAGGCTGCTGGAAGATGGAGGCTGGGTATGGACCATGGAAGAATGGAAGCCTTGCTGACACTCTCTCAAGTCCTCCAGACTTGAGTTAATTCTATGAGAAGCTCTGTATGTGTTCTGTGTGTATTGTGTGTTGTGTGTGTGTGTGTTGTGTTATGTGTATATTGTGTGTTATGTGTCTGTTGTGGATGATATATGTAAATAGGTATAAGCAAGTGCAGAGTCAGAAAAGGATGTCAGGTTTTTGGCAGAATGCATGAGCTCTGGTGGGGTGGAGGGATGGGGGGGGACACAGGTCTAGATTTGATAAAAAAATATATATAAATAAATAAATTTAAAAAAAATAAAAGGATATCAGGTATTCTGCTCTATTACTCTACACCTTATTCCCTTGAGACAGGGTCTCTCGGTGAACCTGGAACTCAGCTGGAAGCCAGCAAGCCCCCAAGCTATCTTTGCCCCAACAGCGCTGGGGTGACAGGTGCACAGTGGCCATGCCCAGGTTTTTACACAGGTGCTGGAATTCAAACTCATGCCTTCATCCTTGCAGGGCAAGTGCTCTTACTTGCTGAGTCATCTCCTGAGGCCTGATTAGAAAATTTTCATCCTGTCTTTAGTCAATAAGGTGGTGTGGGTGTGCCACCTACCTACAGTGTCAGCATTCCTCAGAAATGCTCAATCCCAAAGCAGCAATGGTACCTAGACTCCCCAGATCTTTAGTTGGCCTGGTAATTTACAGCAGCCTTATCCATGATTAGTTACTCCATGATCGCAGGACTAGAATGCACAATGCACACAGAAACTTCTGGATGTTTCCGAAGCTCCTCAGAGGAAGGTAACAGATACCATACCTTCCTGGCTGGACTTCCAGGGGCAAGTTTTAAATCAGAAGTTATTGCCAGGAAATGTGTCCCTGGAGCAACCTGGAACCTGGCATTCCAACTTGTCACACACACTTAAGATCTCCAGCACAACCTGTCTTGTGTTAGCAGGGCCCTGAGAGGGACCCATTTGGCCCCTTCCTAAGCTACAAAAGTAAATTCATCTCTTCCAAATATAGTTCCTTACATTGGGCAATTAGAGCCAGAGCAGTCCAGGTGACTGGGTTAACTAAAAGAAAAACCATTTTTCTTGAGACCAACTAAAGAGTTTCAAGATCAACAATGGAAAGGGTGGCTTAGCCCCCAGCTCAAAGCAAGGCCGCGGTCTGCAGAAGATTGAGCATGCTTCCAGAGCGGTGTGCAGTGAAGGCCACTGGGCATCAGTGCATTGTCTCTGAGAGGGCCCTGGCTTCTCTGCATCTTCAGTTGGTTGCAGAGGGGGACATGGCGTGTGATGTGGAGGCCAGAGGTTAACATCACATGATCACATGTCTTCCTCAGTTGCTCTCTACTCTGTTTTTTTTTTTTTTTTTTTTTTTTTTTTTTTTAATTCTAGCTATGGTTATTGGTTTCTGGTCACTGCCCCAGTCCAATATCCCAGTCACACTGTCTATATGACAACACCTAATTGGTCAACAAGATTAGCACAATGGTTCTCATACAGTCTATTAAGAGTCTTTCCAATGTCTACATTAGTTTGGGCTCAGGTTCGTGGAGAATTTATCGAGGGCGCATTGTAGACCGAAGTGATGCCATACCCATGTTGTATCCAGGTAACGTACTAGTACGCTTTCCCGTAGTAACGGACTAATAATGACAATCTAGTTCAGCCATCTCCTGAATCTACACAGAGGAACTAGAAATCAAGTGTTCCCAGACTCCTTGTTCAACTTCCTGTTTTCATTTGTACTTAGATTTGCTGAGGTCTGGAGCTTCACAGGACATTCTTCCAAGAGTAATCCAACCCGGAGGCAATGATATGGCAGATTGAGAAGAGTTAGTCCACGTTTCTTCAATTATCCGATCTCATTCCATGCCACCCTAGCTTGACGTGAGAATGTAGCTAGTAGAAGATAGCTTCTATGTATTCAACATATCGACAACAGCCCTCCTAAGGTATTGAAGGGAGACCTCAGGTGTAGTGGGATTGGCTCCAACCTATATGTGCATTTCATGGCGCCTTGTGGTCCACATCACTGTGGACTATTGTCTCTTGATCTGTCGGGCAGTCGGTTGGGAGGGCCCAGCCCCACATGTGCTAGTGCACCGACTGGGATCCAGGTTGTTGTGTATTGTATAAAGAAGCAGGCTGGGCATGGACTAGAGGAGCAAGCCAATAAACTATCCAATGATTTACTGGTTTAACTCTTACTTATTGCATAAGATGATGGGGTTATAACAGGTGCATAGGTGACTCAAAGGCAGCATCATCACCATAAAGCCAACCATACTGTGAGTGATGACCTGCATCTTTGGTGCTCCCTGCATAATTTGTAGGCAGGCTGTAGACTTGCTTTCCCACAGAAATTGTTTAATGCTTTTTGTATAACCTTGAAGAGTGGTCTTGTGACTAAGGAACTTTCTGAGCTTCTCAAGCCCCATAACTGTCACTTTTAGTTTCTGAGTCTTAAGGAGCCTCCCTCCAGGATAGAATATTCTAGTTAGGAGGAAATACTAGCAAGCATCGCAATCAAACTGGAACATGTTTTACTGCTTCCCATTGGTGATTTTTCCATTCAGTTTCAAGAAAGGGGCAGGGAGTACACTTCAAGGTGAAACTTTATGTGTCTTTCATTCTATTTTGACTTCATGCACTCTCTGGATCGCACGAGAGACGAGAGAGAGAGAAGTTTAGCTGTGATGAGAAGATTAAAATAATACTTGTTCATTACCTAAAATCACCTGCATTGATGTTTACTTTTGTAGAAGTTCATCGGCAGGTAGTTTGTTTTTCAGGGAATTGTAGAAACTGAGGTGAAAGTTGTATAGAAAGGCAAGCATAAGACTGAATGCTCTGCTAAGCAGATACCTCTGCTTGTGGACATATGACACTGGCTACTGTTATAGCTCATCATTATTGTCGACTGCATTTTGAATCACCACAGAAGCACACCTCTGAGTGTGCCTATGAGGCTGCTGCAGAAACATTTCATTGAGCAACTCTGGATGTAGGTCCTGTGTGCTTACACAGGTGCCTGAGTGGTTACAAACAAGAAAGCAAGTCCAACTCCAGAGTTCCTGTCTCTCCACCTTCTGACTAGGATGTCACATGACAAGCTACCTCTCTGTCTAACTGCCATGCCTTTCTGTCATGATGGAGTATATATTTCCTAGAACTCTAGGCCAAAAATCAACTCTCCTTTTCTTTTTTTCTTAGATTTATTTATTTATTTGGACGTTTTTTGCCTATTTCATACATCAGTTCACTCAAGCTTCAGTTAAGAACACAATTCCCCTTTCCCTGCGCCCACTCCCGAGGGCTCGATACCCTGTTCCTGCATTCTTGCCATATGCAGTGATCTTGGATTTTTTCTCTCAGCCTTATTGTTCCATCATTTTTCTGTTTCCCAGTCGGCTGGATAGTCAGTTCTGTCTCCATGCCCGTATTGTTTGCTTCTGGCCTTGGGAGGATACGGCTTTAATCTTTATATTGACTGTTCCAAAATATGTACATACTATGCCGATTTTGTTTCGCTGACCTGTATACCAGTGTTACAAAATCTGAACATAACCGGTAGGTAATTCTCCTTTACCTTAAAGTTGCATTTATTTTGTACAGGTTGTTCAGATGTCTAGCTGTAGCCTATGCCCTGCCAGCACGACAGAGAGACGATATAATGAGATAAACAAGTGAACCGTACCGTGATTCGCCTGGACACCGTGAGAAATAATTAGACTACGGGCAGACCCATATAAGCCTGCCACTAGAAGAAGAATTGCTCAGGTTGTCCACATCGACAGGGCTCTACGTGGGCGGCTACCCCACCTTTATTACCAAGACTAAGTTAAGTGGCTCGATCTAACATTGTGGAAAACTGTGAGGTGGCAATTCCAGTTAACAATATCTCCCAGCTCGCCTTAACACACCCAAACTCATCTGTTTTTTTTTGTGGAAGGTAAGAAATCTGGCTAAAACCCCTAATAACGGTGATGAAGAGCTAAATGGGGGAATCCCTCATGGCTGCCGAGCACCAGTGAGGTATACAATACATGATATTGTGGTTCATAAACAGGCTTCCATCGTTAATCTCCAGTAGGTCTTCCATTTTTGACATTAATAAGCATGGGAGATTCAAAAGTCAGTTTTATTATAAACGTTTATGATTATTCTTAGACTCCCCTATCTGACCAGGAACATAATTCTTGTCCACGGACTTGCCTTTCTTCAAGGAGATCATAATCTGTTGCCTAATTTGCGTTATATCTCCTTCAGTCTCAGAGAAGCCAGGTTCTTCTCCATGGGACCTAGTTTTTAGTATATCCATTGGAGTGTTTGATTCTTTCCACTCTTGGTGGTTGATCATAAATACGTTTGCATTTGATGGTTCCATTTTTCATATTCATTAAAAAATAGTTGATACTAGTGAAAACAACTAAAAAATCATGTCCCTTAGTCCACGCTAGAGCCCAACTTCACGTGGAAAGATTTACCTATGTTTTGAGAGGTAGCCTGAGGCACTACGATGTCAAGTACTTGCACAAGTTACGAGGCTACTTTCCCCGTCTGCCCACCTATCTGCCTTCCTTCTTTCCCAAGTTAATATTAAGATACAAACTGTGTTTGAAAAGAAATCCAGTTGCACTACTTAATCATTAGTTAATATAGCTGGATGGAAACGAATTGAGTCTATAGAGACTGTTGAGTGATATTATTTAAAAAAATTATAGCAATTTGTTAAAACAACTCACTTTATCGTAGAACGCAAATCTGTCTTTAAACGGATGCATGAGCTTGTCAAATGAGAATCTGGCTGATGAATGGAAAGCCCTTCGCCCTGAGCAATTGGCTGTTCATGCACCATTGAGAGTTTTCCCTTCGTCCTCAGTGACAGTTCCTTGGGTCTCTTCCCTTCTGTCCCCATTTATACACTGGCAACTTCTTCCTCTTGCACATAAGAAGCCATTAAGAAAAAGCTCAGGCTGGAACCATGTGTGCAAAAGGACATTGTTTCTTCTATATCGACGCGCAATGATTGCCCAGAACCATTTATTCTCAAGATATGTCTATGAGAGCTGACTCTCACTGATCTATCCCGCCGCAACCCCAATTTGTATAGTATAAAACAAGCCAGTCATATCTAGCAGAATCATGAGAGAGCGAGCTATTATGTCATTGATACAACGCTATGAACATGGAAGCATTCGACACAAAATGTGCGTGATTCTATCAAGATAGAGACTTTCCTTGGACCATCCCTTTGCGTTGTCTGCGGACCTGAACGGCTCCAGATTCCCGCTTAAGCAAAGACCGCTTCTCTACCTCAGATTCACAATGTCCTTCTACTGCCTTAGCCGCACACAGTTGTAGAACACACACCTCTATGTTTCTCGCAGTGAATCTCTCATCCTAATCGCTCTTTAGTGGTGGAGTAGAGAACCAAGGCAAGCACTGACGAACTAACTCACGGAACTGAATCAACAGACAAAACCATTATACCACTGTTACTTCTCTGTTATGGGATATCGATGATAATAGTAAAAATGACCTCGACTTTGGTTGTCATCCACCTAGATCCCATCTTGGTGGCTGGGGGCACCTTGGAAGCACTTGAGTGGATCTTAGCCAGGTCAAATTTCAACTGATCCAATAAAGTAACAAACCACATGAACAGGACGCAGTGGTGCTATGACTTGCGATCAGCAGTTGTGTACTAGTTGTAACTAGGAAATGAATAAGCGCGTGATGGGCGAGAGCAGGAAAGGGTAAACAACAATTTCGCAGTGAGTCAATCAACGATCAGTGCTACATCTCATTGCTCGTGTGGTGTTGGTCGATGTGTCCCATAGCACGTGCTTGCAACTGGAGTGCTACCCATAAGCCAGACGATTTCAACCCGTCCTCAAAAGGAATAGGGGAAAACGTAAAGGATAGAAACGAAAGAAAACGGTAGTATTACTGTGGTATTGTATCACATGCTTGACCAGCCTGAGAGTGTCCACTCCTACTCTAAGAATGAGACTTACAACACACAAACAAGCTTGAGAAAAGTATGTGCCCTAGCATAACATGTCACGTGGCACACATGTGCCTACATCACATGTGCCTACATGAACATGTGCATTGCACACACTTCCCCACACGCTCCATAACATACACGGATCTAGGAGCGTATATCTACAACCACACACACACACATGCAGCCTATGCAGCTCATCCAACACAGATCGTTGTTTATTCTATTCGAACCCCTTGAAAATACATGATGAAAGTAACTGCGGTAAAGACACATTATTGCCATTGAGTCAAAGTTCATGTGTAGCCGTGTGTGTCGTGTGTGTTATGTTGAAATGGAAATGCTAGACAGTGCTAATGACAAATTTTGCTGGTTTATAGTTGGAGGAGAAAGAGAGAGTTGCATCTAGTTGTGTGAGTAGCTCTGTTAAGGCTAGATCTATAGAAGACCAGCATAAAAATACGGCTCCACAGGTGAGCAAAACCTTTTTGATGTTGTGGAAAAATGATCCAGTCTTAGCTTTGTTATGATGGAGTCAATTTGCGGCAACTTCTGGTGCTGGCTCACCAATACTGCCCCCAGAGGGCTCTTGCTCTGATTAAGCAATGTCCTAGAATTAAGTGTGTGTCGCGACATTGTCTGCCAGTTCAGATGTGTCCCATTAAGACCCCTATTTCGAGTATCGCACTAACCTCCCTTTTGCCGACAGGAGGCATGGTATCTAGGTTACGCGAGTAACTATCTGCCCACATTATGGGCCGAGATAGGTTTGAAAGTTTCTTCTTTCTATTCGTTGTTGAGGTCCGTTGATGTAATTACCCTTGTATAAATGTAGAGTTCTGGCAGATAACTCATTGACACCTTTGCTCTCTTATGTGGAGTGCATATGATCATTAAAGTCCACGGAATGATACAATGTGGAGCAGTAGGTACGAGTGGACCTCCGGTGTGGTAACACCCAGTCTCTCGGTCTGTGGAAGCCGTGTCCGAGCGTCCTTGGACCGCTGATCTCGACACACGAAGAGTATATCAAGAAAAAGCGTGAGAGAAGAAACATTGGAGGGGAAGTGGAAGCATCAGAAAAGCCTGGTACGAAAATTCTATCGACCCCACATGTCGTTCCTGCGTCTCTTGAGTTTAGTTTCGCTGAATGGGCGGTAGCGCCACGACCTCATGCGAGCGACACGAAGACCAATAATCTTCTCCAGGAAAATGTGGCGTCTAGAATAAATAATAAACATTATAAGCTCAATGAGAAGTACAGGTTTGATATTACCCTGCTCTCCCTACTTAAAACATGTGCTTCACGTATAATATTCTCGTGTCAGCGAGCAGCAGCTAATCGTACAAACAGTGTGACCAAGTGTCTAATCAGGACCAAAAAGAGAAAAAATTTATATGTAGTGAAGCATTTGTGGAGTGTATAGCAAGAACCACATGCCTATACCCTTAAGGAATCAGTCTGATGTGGTATCTCCAAGTTCATCTTTCCATTATTGCCAAATAGATTAAAAATCATCTCCCAAGTACAACATACATAGGATCAGTCACATTGCATACGGCACATAAATTACGTAATTAACAGACGGAATGTTGCAAGAGTGGTTTTACACACTCGAGGATAGTTCTAACAAGATTGAATGAAAGGTTTTCTGTATAGGAGTTGACGAAGTGACAACTGAAAGCGACCAGGAAATCCGCTGTCATCCTATCATGCGTCTTGTAACATATAGGGGCCCTCTTTGGTCTAAGCGCGCGTGAATTTTTTTTATGTGCAAAATAGAAAGTGAGATTATGTCAGTACGTAACTATTGTTCCTTTCTGTGGTCCACATTCTGCGCACAGAAAGTTCGATTATCTCAAACTTACTTTTGCCTGATTATGCGACATTTAATTGGCCCCTCCGCGAAAAAGAGAGGTAAGGGAAAATCAGCGAACTTATTTAATTGCAATTGTGATTATACTATGGGTCAGGGCCTAGGGAAATCAAAATGAAGTCACTTAATGACCTTATTTATTTTTCCTTTATAATAATTTTAATTGGCATTTTGATGATATATCATATACCATCATCTTTTCTAGTGTCGAATTTCAGACATTCATTCCCTTTCCATTCCCACCACCCCACCCGAGTCCCAGTTCATGGCATTTATCCAAATGCATGTCCTTTATCTGGCTCTCTTCTCAAGTCTTTTTAAAGTGTTTTCCCTCTGCAAGATGTTTGTGTTTTGGGGGATGATATTAACTATATCCCAGTCCTGTCTTCTTTGTGGGCCCCCGCTGTTTCATGTTGATGCGCGTAACGTGGTTCTTCCCAACATTGGTGTTCGGCGCCCAAAATACCTACGTACATACATCATATATGTACCGAGAGATGTGATCGGTCCAGCTCGTCAGAGATAAGACTGTAGTGTTTAACTGGTATTCATTGCTCCCGATATACTGTTAGGAGTTCACATCGTTATTCCTCTTTAATTTCTACTATTTACTCTAAAATATGACACTATATACTCTTCCACCATCATGCAATTTTAATATCATCGTTCTTTAAGAGTATGTTGTGAAGGTTGATTAACGCTCGTAGGGCGATTCATTCATGAGAGTCCGACATTGTTACATCACAGCTGCTTTTCAGAATAGAAAAAATATAACAATTGTAACATTACAAGCTTTGCCTTTCAATTGGGGATTTGGTACCAGCATACACAAATAAGGGAAACCATCTATCCCCTTTTGTTTTTCTTGGGACTGTATTACTTCCCACTTAGCATAATGGCTTGGAGTTCTATCCACTTTACCTGCAAATTTCATGCCAATCTTTCTTTACTGCTGCATTTGAACTCCATTGTGTAGATAGTACCACATTTTTTGTTATCTCACATTCGTGCTGTTGACGACACGCCAAGATGGTTGGAAAGGTTGTAGGGAAAGGGGGAACACCTTGCCTGTCCACGTGCTGGGTGGGAAATGCCTAAACTCTCTGTACAGCACCAGCTGTGGATAAACAGTGGTGGAAAGCCACTTAAAAGACTCAATTAATGAGCCTACCCACTGAACAGCCATACCACTGCCTCCTGGGTGATTATCACCCACAAGATCATCCCTAGCTGAGGTGCATAAGATTTATGCACTGTCTATGTTTGGTTGCGGCTTCTCTTCACTAAATAGTGGCCAATGAGCTCGGAAAGACCTTCTATTGAAAAATGTATGTGGCCAGCTGTGGCTCCCTGAGATGTTATCAGCTCTCCTGCTGCCGTTGGTTTTAGCTCAGAGAAACCATACAGTCTTTACTTCTAAATAGATACTTAAGTATTTCTTTTCTATGCATTTCAACTTAGTCCAAGCTGTCACGTGATCCTGAATTTCTTACAAGTGGGTCTGACTCTAATCATAAGGCATACAGGCCCAATGCAAGAGACACAGTGCCCTTTCTATATCAGAATTACCTTGTGACATTCCCTGCCTAAAACTCCTCATTGGCTTACCAGTACCTTGGAGCTCTCTGACCTCATCACTTGTCACATTCCTTTCTGCCTTTCAGTTCCAGCCACAGCTTCATGGACCTCTGCTGCCTCCCAAGAGCTCCAAGGATATCCCATTCTCTGCTAAGAATGCTTGTCTCCCAGGTCTTCACATGCCTTGTGTCTTTTATTCAGTTCCTCTATAATGAATTTTCTTAACCTTCTCATTCTCTAAGGTAGTACCTTTCAAATTGTCCTCACATGTGTCATCTCTACATGGCATTGTCTCATTTCTTGAGTTTATTGTCCGTTTCCCATCAGAAGCTCAGGCTTAGAAGCTCAGGCTTAGGATGTCAGGTTCCTTTGTATCTTGCTCATGGCTTTAGTGCTGGCACCCAGGCAATACTTTGCACCTGTGAGCACTCTGCAGCTTTTTACTGGATAGATGTTGAAGTACACCAGGTAAGGTGTTGTTCCTTCGTATTGCATCTTAGCAGGTTGCTGGAGGTAGTTTAACTGCGTGTTGGTTTGAACTGAAAGGCGATACTTCTTTTCTTTGTCTTTTTTTTTTGGTCTTTTCGAGACAAGGGGTCCTCCCATAGTCCCCTAGCTTCCTGGAAACTCCAGCTCTGGTAGACCGCGGCCTTGAACCTTGCACAAAGATGCCGCCTTACGTCTGCCTCCCAAGTCGAGGATTTAAAGGAGTGCCGCCACCATGCCCGGCTGAGAATTACTTTCAATGGAATTATTGTTTAAGATGCTCTTTAGCTCAGGATGGAGTAAAGTTTCTTTTGTGGACTTTTAGGACTCTTAGTTTGTGATTCTGAAGCTTAGTGTCCACAAGATTCATTGATGGCAAATTCAAAATAGCTTCTCTCATACCAGGCAATAAAAAAGGAAACGCAAAAGGAAATTACAAATAAATTGTAAATGCTCCTACTGCTATACGAAAGTCTTTAGTCATGAAAATGAGATGGTAAACATCTAGCTTTTTAGAAGCTTCTATATTATGCAGGGTATGTAGTGCAGTATGATGTGGTTGATATTCTTCCTATTTCCTTGTATTAATATATTTGTAAGAGGCTTAGTGTGAGAGCAATATGAATCGGACTCCGGAGGCTCGGTTACTGCAATGTGAGCCAAAATTTCCTGCTTATCTGCCAAGGGCCAATTTTGAATTTTAATTTACATCTATAATGTATGCATTTAATTGTAAAATGATTAAGACAATTTCTTGGGTTATCTGCTAGATCAGTCATAAATGGTCTGGTTAAAAAACCATAAACTAATTTTTTTTTCGCTGTTGTCACAATTTTCTTGAATCAAGTGGTAGAATACCAGATACCTCTTTTAAGCACAAAACGGAGACATTAGTCATATATCCTATGAACTAGCTAGAAGAATTCCGAGAAGGATTTTTTCTTTTTCTTGTGTTCGTATAGCTGAACATTTGTCCCTCTGCTATAGCCTCCTCCAGTGAGCTGATGAGGCTGGCATCACAAAGAGGCTACATGCTCAATGAGGAGCAAACAAGCTGCTGATGTTATACCAGGAGGTTTTAGTAGTGCGCTAATTTCAACATATTAATGTGAGCCATGGTTTTATTAGACACCTTTTGCAGGTAATCTAAGAAGACCCTCCTGCTTTTCGTCTAGACTTTGCTTGCCACGACTGGTACCTTGTTTCCCGTAGCAGATAGGTGTATTTGTTATTGCCATAATTATGTCAGTGTTTATAATCTTGCTGGAGAGTACACACCACGGTATTAAAATTTGTTGAGGTGTTGAAAGGGTTACGCAAGAAGAGATAGAAAAAGAACGACAGACAGAAAGAAAAAAAGAAAGAAAAGAAGAAAGAAGAGAAGGAAGAGGGAAGTGAGGGATGGAAAGAAGGAAGGAAGGAAGGAGAGAGATAGAAAGAGAGAAGATCTGGGACTTGGCTTGCATGGTCGCACGCGTAATTCGGAATATGATGCCAATGGCAGTAGACAAATTCCAGGCTATACGTTAGTAGAATCATACTTGGCAAGATGGGCATTCGGGCGAATATTTCAATTCAGAGTCAAGTATTGAGTTGAGAACGGTAAAAACTGAACAAAAGAGTTAAATCTAAATGGAAATTGCAGTTGTGTGCTTTTTTCCCATCTCTAATCGAGTTATGGAAAGGGGAAGAGCAACCTTAATCATCGAATTGTATCTCTACTTTCAGTCTTCTAATCCTTGACAAACGGTACTTGGGCTATCAACAATTGGCGCATGATCGAACAGCTTCGGATTATTACTCCTGGCCTGGAGTTCTTATCATCAGGTTGTGTCAAGCGAAACGCAACAGATGTATCCTAGTTAAATGATACTATCATTTGGCATATTCTTTACTACTTAATCTTCACGCGTGGTGAGAGTCAACAGAAAGCGAATGAGTCACGGAAAAAGGCCCTGGCTAAGAGGTTATGGCCTAGCCTGGTTGACTTTCCATGGAAGAAATATAGTTTTGATGGAGAGTTTCTTTAAAGATTATCTACATGAGGATGGAATTGTCCTAGTTCTGAGCCTGGCTAAGATAGAAGAGGGAAGGAATTCCATCTTCGGATCCCAACGTGAAGCAATCCCATAATCGGTTAGTTGCCCTCCTTTGAGTGTCCCCCACAAATGTTAGGTCTTAAATTTCGTCCATACTTAGAGCGAGTGGTTCCGGATCTTTCTGACATATGTGAGACAATAGCTGGCCTGTTGTGCTGCAACCTGTCTCGAGGGCCAGTTTGTCTACCTCTTTCATAACCATCTCATCGAGACCTAGACAAGATTAATCAAATCAGTTTTATCTATTGTAATCTTGAAGTCTTTTCCATTTTCCTGCCATTCCCTGTGGTCCTTGCTTTATCTATGATCTCAGTTCCTATCTGTGAACTATCTTTTCCATACTTTCTCATCTTTCGCAAAAGCCAATTAAAAATACTGGGTCTCTCTCAGCTGATAAACCAAAGTACTGCCAGAACAAAAAATGTTATTTCCAATCAAGATACTTATTACTTATTTAAACTGGAACTTATGCACTTCCTCCCTCCTTGCCCAATTCTCCACGTGTGCCACCGCCCACGCTCACGACTTCCTGCGTGGAAGGACCTAGTGGATAGAAACTGCAAGCACTGTTCTGAGATCGCATAACACAGTTATGGACACTTCATGTGGACTTTACAATTGTCCTTATGTTATTCCTTTTGCTATTTATTTTATTTATTTATTTATTACTTTATTTATTTGAATTTTATTTTTTGATTGTGGTCTTTTCAGGAGACAGGGTCTCACCGTAGCCTCAGCTATCCTGGGAGAATCTCACGAGATCGATGGTAGGACCAAGGGGGCTGGCCTTGAACGCCCACAAAGACCACTCTGCCTCTGGCCTCCCAAGTGCTAAGGATAAAAGGCGTGGCCTCACCATAGCCACGGTGATCTTCCTTCACGTCTTTTAAAAAGTGTTTTCTCATTCAAGGAGGCATTATGATCTGTGTTGGCAGAGGTTGAACTTGTTTCCAGTTCCAGGTTTCTTTTTGATCCATGTGTGCTTTTTTTTGGTCATCTGTTGTCCCTTCCACATTGTTTTATTGCTCGACAAGTATGCTCATATAATATTGCACCTATGTACCTTAAAACTTCATGAACCTTTGAAAATTAAAACTATATTGCAAATTACCAAAATAATGTTTAGGTGTGGAGTTCCATGCATGTTTTTCTTTATTTCCTTTAGTTGTATACAATTATTGCCTAGGCTTAACAAATCATATGATACATACTCTTTCAACAATTACATGCTCACAATTACACGAAAGAAGGTACCGTGGAAAAAGTGGGGTCAGGTTAATTCTACGGCGCACATTAGATTCACAATTTAACAGCAATAATGTTGCACGCTTTGATATAAAAAGAAATATAACATTAACGTTTTCATGCTTGAGCTTTTCAACTCATGATTTGGTGCTAGCATCCACAAATGAGGATACAATTCCACCTTGTCTTGTATTCTGGGGACTTCGCGTGTTACTCGGACGTCACTTAGCTATGCTTCCAAGTTCCATCCATTTACCCCCGTGGTACAGAGTCGACGAATTGCGTTGCACTAATCATTCTTTACCGACCGTGGCATAGAATTGTTCCATTGTGTACGACTGGAAGTATTTTACTCTAGTCTGCTAGGCATGCGAGGTCTCCAGAAGCGGAGCCACTGAGCGTTCTTGCGGTATGGTTCGCAGACTGCGTTGTGAGCGCCTTGGTTGTGAAGAGGAGTGACTAGCAGATAGTTCATGAATCATTTGCATAATATCCTCGCAACTAAGTATGAGTCTGTGTGGTCATAGATAACACTCCCAGGCATTGTTAATACTAGGACCTGTTCAGGTGTAGGGCTCAATTTTCAGTTTCTTGAGAAGGCTTGACCAATGACTCTGCTTACACTAGGAGGTTCACGAGTTTTGCCATCCCGCGCCAGCCATACGGATGAAGGTGTTCCCCCATTCCCGCAACCTCTCCACCAATGTGGTAGTCCTTTTTCTGGCATCAGACTAGCTGAATTGGACGTTAAATGAAATCTTAAGTTTAAATTTTGCAATCTTAATTATAAGCCCACTGTACAACCACTTTTTAAGGGTGTTTCATCAATCCATCATTTACTGTTTCATTTGCTGAAGTCTATGTTCAGCGGCGTCTCTTTACTCGCTTCCTTTTGTGGAAGTAGGTCAATAAAGCATGTAAGCTCCATTTGCCTGTTTTTTCTCCTCCTTCTGTATACATATTTTTGAGTAGCTTTATAAACACTTGGGTGTTGAATGCTACGTAGAAAAGCCGCATGTATCACTGGTGAATTCCTCCCACTCTGTTGGCGTTCTCTTCACTTCATTTTATTGTTTCTTTGCTGGCTACCAGAAGCTCTGATTATAAGCGTCCCAATTGTACAACATTGTTACCTTATTTTTTGTGTCACAGCTGGCCTGCCTTGATTCTTAGAAAAAGCCTTTTCCTTATTGCCAACAGGAAAACATCCGTCGTGAAAAGATTCCAGACGTCGTACAAGGATTAGCTCCGGTCAAAAAACCTATACTCTAATACGNCCCTACACCACACACACCACACACACAGCCACTACACAATACGCACATAGCACGAACAAGCACGCCCATGCGATGGCACACGAGACGCCACATGCACAGGCAAAGGAAGAAGAGAGACACACGCGAGCACACACTGACACATGCATGCATACACATGGATACACACACTTCATGAATATTCATGCATTTGCACCCACAAATATACTATAAATATAACAGAGACATACATGTACAACCACACATGTGTGCACAAAAAAATGGACACGGAAGGAAGGAAAGACGGAAGGGAAGGAAGGAAAAAGAGAGCGAAAGAGAGGAAAGAATGAAATGAAGACGGAAGAAAGTAAAGAAGAAAGAAAGCAAAGGTTAAAAGTAATCAGAGAGAGAAAGAAGAACGAAAGAAAGAAAGACAAAAGACACTTGATCCCGTCTCCATTCTGCACGTTCCATTACTGACTGTTATCCTCCCCTTTCCATTTTAGCTTTTCAGCTGATCTGCCAACTTGTACAATGAATTCCTCTATTAAAATTAGAATGGTTTTGGTTTTCCTGCCTGACCCCTAACTGTGCTTAATAGGATTCCATTTGTCAAACTTCACACACCTGGGAAGAGGGGAAATCTCTTCTATGGAATTGGCCTGTGGCCATGGCTGATGAGACATTTTCTTCATGGCTGTGTGAGGGCCCAACCCACTACGGGTGGTGCCATCCCTGACAGGTGGCCTGGGGCGTGAGAAAGCAGCTGAGCATGGGCCAGGAGTGCAGGCCGCTGGTTCAGCTCCTGCATCCGAGTCCCTGCTCTGCGTTCCTGCTTGACTTCCCTCACTAGTGGACTGTGATCAGGACATGTAAAACCCACTAAAACCCTTTTTCCCCAAATTTGTTTTGGTCAGAATGTTTTAACACAGCAACAGAAAGCAAACGAGAACTAACTCTCCCTATCAAAAAACAATTTTTCTGGGTGTTTTACTAAGGGAAAAATCGTGAGAATCATTCAATTAATTTTTTAAGTTCAAAGTCAATCTGTGCTGAACACTAATTGATATCAGGGGCTGGTAGCCGATGGCGATATGGCATGCGTTTCGCGCGTAAGTCGATGTACTTGACCACGCCTGTCAGAGAACATCTGTAGCTGGAGTATGCCTATTCGGCAGCGCGCCAGTAGTGACGGCTAGTACACGTCTCACCTAGACATCGCAGTTGCAGGCGCGAACTTCTTAAGGCTCGTTGCTGACTTCTGGAGACAACTGAACTTCACGGTGCATCTTATAGCAGTACAACTGTAAAATAAGAAACACCTAAATAGAGAAATGATTTTTTAAATTATCAAATGCGCATATTCCCTATACATTATATGGGTTTGGTCCGGATTGTCCGCATGGTGAATGGCAGACCGAAGGTCTACGGTCAAGAAACTTTATTGAATCTGTACCCTTGAAACCACAAATGGAATCAAGCAATGTTAGTCCCTTGCTCCACCCTGAAAAATGCAACAGATACAGCACGTGAAAGAGTTTCAAAATCTGTGTCAGAATGGTGTAAACATCAATGCACAGTCCCTTGGACTCTCAGCAGACTTTCAAAACACGTACTAGTTTAATCTCCATAGGTCTGTGCCTGCATGGACTGCGCACACCGTCGCAGGAAGTAGCTTAGGTCAACCGTTTCCTGTACTGATGAGAGGATGGTCCCCCCTCAAGGAGGGTTGGTTTTCCATGTTGAAATGGACCCTCTCTGCTGAGAGAAGTTTGTATTAAGCATCTCTGGTGTTGAGAGCGAATGAAGAGACGCTGGGAGAAGTACAGGAAGTGACTGATAAGTGAAGAACAAGGGAGGGATTTGTTATGGCTTATATTATATTTAGTTTATTTATTTATTTATTTATTTATTATTTATTATTGGCTCTTTTTGAGTACAGGGACCCCTGTATCACCAGCTGTCCTCAAACTCACTCTGTAGTTACCAGTGCTGGCCCTGGACACTCACATAGTCCTGTCTGCATCTGCCTCCGAAGTGCTAGGACTAGACATGGCGTGCCGCCAGCCACCGCTCCGCGAGAGATGCTATGCTTTTAATTATGTTTGAGAGCCGTGCCAAGCTGTTAGCTCCTGTGAAGAATGGCTAGATCGGGAAGAATCTTGATGGATTAGCAGAAAGTGGAGGTGGCGAAAGAGGCAGCCCTATGATTTGCTAAAATTGGCCCCAGACTGATTTCCTGATTGTTCTGCCAATTGGTTTTGCAACAAATAAATTGGTGGAAATCTGGCAAGACATTCAAGAAGGGTCCCCATGCTGCTATCGCTGTGTTGAGCCCAGAAATAGTAAAAACTACTGTGCAGGATGCTTGTGCATGCCGTATCCCACCTAGGGCTGTTTCACGATGTGAGTAATGAGACACTCTAAGTTGGAGTGTTTCTTACACTTTTATATAATGGAAATTAAAAGGTGACACTTTTTCCCTTAAGAACTGACCGAGACCGGTCAGTCCAATCATGTCTCTAACGGTGCCTGGGAATGATCTACATAGCTGTACTTTCGTTTTGAGTGAGTGAGTTTACTAAGTACGTAGGTAGCAGAAGCAGAAGAATACTATTCCAAGAGCCTAGGGACGAAAAACTCTGACAGCGAGATAGCAAAACATCATCACTTCAGGTGCTCACAGCATCCAGCAGAGATGACTGGAGTAGCCCAACTAGTCGTACTCGATCATCAAATAAGGAGCACAGACAACTCAGCAGAAACCAGTCGGGGAAGCTCTGTTGAGGCTGAGGCTGGCAGGTGGAGTCACATCAAGAGAGTCCTGAGTGAAGCAGACAGTTGTGCCAGCTCTTCAGGGCCCCGGTACGGCCAAGATGCAACCGATTCGTTGAGCAACATCCGCTAGCAGAAAGACTCGTCCTCGTCAACACTGAGAGTCTTACCAACCCGTCACAACCAGACGCGAGCTGCATTCCCGTAACTCTGACTCTGGGTTCTGCAACTATGAGAAAGTCCAGGAGCGGATCCTCTGGTTCTTCTGCTATGGATGAGTTTTGACATGATTCGTTTCCATGCCTATGTACTATTTCACTATAATCGAGATTATATCTACAGCAACTCCTCTGTTGTGATGAATGCGCATCTTCTATCTCTTGATCAACCCATGTTCTCACGCGATCCACACTCCGATTTTTATATGATAAATTTAGCTGCTTGCTGTCAATTAGTAATCTTGCGACCGCGATACAGAGCCATGGAGCGCGGGCCTAACTAGAAGAGGAATATCGTTGCCAAGATGGGCACTGCAATCATCGTATTCTGACCCAACAGCGCTTGTATCTGAAGTGTGAAGCAATCCCACTTCCATGACCGGCTTCTCAGTGAGCTCAGACAGTACATGATAATTTACTCCAACAACATACATTACAAATAAGAAGTCCACTTATGAAACACACCAAGAACTAGAGTTTTTCAAAACTAGAATGAGGTCAAGCGTAATGGTATCATGCAACAGATGGCACGAGCGACGAGTCAACATGGGTAGAAGTCGAAAGGCACCGAACGACCCCCCACCTGGCCACACGTTTACACAGCTTGCTAGAATGCAACGTAGAAATTTTCTGTAGTAAAAGGAAGAATGAGGTGGGGGATCCGCCTGAGATATCATTCTGACGTTAGGTTTTCTTGCGATGAGAATTAGAGCCAAACATTCAGACCGATTGTATCACACGCCGTTCACTATAATCACCTATTAGCTCTTTTGGTTGTATTGGGCCCAAAATTTGTTGGCTGGCTGGTGCACGCCTTTAATCCAGCACTGGAGGCAGGACCGAGGGATCTTGCTGAGGTTCAGCGGGCCAGACCTGCAGTCTACAGAGTGAGTCATACAGGACAAGCTGGTGATACAGCGCTGGTGAGCCCTGTCTCGCACAGATAATACCTAAACAATAAAAACAAAGAGGAATGAAGTTTGATGAAGCGCATAATAGGCAGTATACTAGAATCACAGCATTATCGTTTGTGGTGTTATTTTTCTGCGACTTGTGGGACTTGGCCTCTTGCTGGCCAGGGCCCTTCCTGTAGTCTGGAGTCATAGCCACAGTGAGATGAGCTTTCCTGCCTCTCCAAACCTGACAAAGCCCAGCCTCAGTCCCCATTTCTAATGGGACAAGAGAGACCTCCCCCCCATTTCATACCCCTATTTCCTGGGGAAACAAAAAAAAAAAAGGAAAAAGAAAAAAAAAAAAAGGAAAAAAAAAAGAAGAAAAAAAGAAAAGAAGAAAAAACCTAGAAAAAAAAAAAAAAAAAAAAAAACAAAAAGTCCCTTTCGCAAGCTAAAGCTGTATTTACAACGGCCTTAATAACAGGTTGTGTCTTTTGTTTTAAGTAATGTATCATCTGCCTGGCAACAGTCAGGGTTGGAAAAAAGGAAGAAAGAAGGCCATTTCACTTGTTCTTGGCAACCCGTTTCTTCGGGGCCCCCTTGCCTTGGCCAACCTTGTTAGCTAACTCACTTGTGTTGAAATCCTTGCCCTGGCTCCTGAAGGAAGCCAGCATCTCTCTGAAGGACGCTGCTCTCCACTGCTTTTGTTCCTGCTACCGGATTCAGGTCTGAGAGACAGCCAGCAGCTGGCCTTTGCCACCACTGGTTTGCAGAAGGGATTTTTTTTTTTTGGTAATTGGACTCATTGTTTTTATTTTTCTGTGCTTGTGTTTGGTGCGAAAAGGATTGTATTTGAACTTCATTGTGCAAATAGTCAGTAGAAAGGTAAAATGCATGATGACCTTAATATATGCGCCTTTATTAACTCAGTTGGAATAAGAAATCTTCCTTTAAATCAGCCCTGTTTAACCTTTATACATTGTAACAGCAGGTTGTCACCTACAAGTTTTTAGCCTTGGAAAATCAATCAAGTTACACAAAAAGTTTATGTTTTCTGTTGGGCTACATTCATAGCTCCCCTGCTATGTCGCTGTGCTGCAAGTGGACCCTCCTGCTGTCAATCATAATCTTGTCCTTATGGAGTAGACCTTGGGAAATACATGTATATGAAACAGGAGAATGCCAGTAGTATATAACTTCACTGAGAGCAGGAAGCTTGGGCCAAGTAGTGTCTAAGGAGTGGAATATCAAAAGCACAAGAAGTAAAAGCTGTTCAGTTACCTGTTCACCTGGGCTGGGCTTCAGCAGCTTAAGAATTACTTTGGTCAACTCAACCCTATTCACATTATTTCTATATTATTTCTCTTTCTGATAAAAAATACTCATGAGACCATCTCACTATACAAGAAAAGATGATACTGTTTGCATTTAAAGAACTATTTTTAAAAAATAAAAAAAAAAAAAAAAAAAATGCGGGCTGGAGAGATGGCTCAGCGTAACGAGTGCCGCCGCCGCTCTTGCAGCGGACCCAGTTCAATTCCCCAAGCAGCCTCACATGTGATGCCTTAAGAATCTGTGACACTTTGTGCTGGGCGTGGTGGCAAATGAATTTAATCCCAACACTCAGAAGGCAGAGGTAGGAGACTCTCTGTGGTTCCAACTGCACCAGCCTGCGTTCTCCTGAGGTCCATGCCCCGCTTGGAGCTACAGGGCCATTGCGTGTCCTCAAGAGAGAAAAAGAGAAACACATATCTTATAAAATCTATAGCTAGAATACAAGTCTATGATGCTACAGATCCCGTCATAACATAAACCATCCAAATAAATAACATTAAGACCACAAAGCCAATGAGACGGCTCAGCCAGGTGGTAAAGAAACTTGTCAAGTCTGGCGACCTGAATTCAATCCCGAGGTCCATAAAGATGAAGGAGAGAAGTGACTCCTGCAGGTTGCCCTGCTGACCGCATCACTACGATTCTACACACTCCTACACACCCACACGCACGCACGTGCGTGCGCACACACACACGCACACACGCACACAATGAATATATAACACAACAAATTAAGATGCTAAACACAAAATTATTTAAATGCAGTTTTCTCTTAAATGCAAACTAAGTGAAAGAAGAACTGAAAAAGCTTCAGACTGCACGATTCCCAACTGTACGCTATTCTGAAAAAGGCAAAAGTATAAAAACAGTAAAAATAAAAAAAAAAAAAAAAAAAAAAAAAAAAAAAAAAAAAAAAAAAAAAAAAAAAAAAAAAAAAAAAAAAAAAAAAAAAAAAAAAAAAAAACTATACTACAGGGCTATAGTCATAAAAACACAACCTGGTCCTGGCCCAAAAACAGACCTGTTGACCAATGGGAACAAAAACCGCACGATCCAAACTTGAGCACATTAACAATTTCAGCCACCTCATTGACAAAGGGGCGAAGAAGACACAATGAAGGAAAAACAGCATATTCAACAAATAGTGATGATCAAACTGTGTTACAGCCCTGGTGCTGGAAGACTGAGATTGTAAGACCCCTAGCCACTCGCGCGCTCCGAAAGCAGTCATAATGCATGGAAATGGACTGAAAGACGTCAATGTGAAACCCCAAAACTCTGAAGGCGATAGAAGAAAAAAGTTGGCCTCAGACTACAGTCAAGGCATAGGAAAAGCCTTCCTAAATCAGACGAAAGCTGTGCAAGAATTAAGGCGACAATTGACAAATGGGACCTCATTAAACTCAAAAGCTTCTGTACATCACAAGGAGAAAATCAAGCGCACACTGAAGAGAATCAGCCACATCGTGGTAGGTACACACCATCACGCGCACTAAACATATGTGACTAAGTCGTATGCATTTCCTCTTACTAGAATATATAAAACTTCTCCAATAAAACACAGCAAACAAAGAAACACTAAATGACCCCTCCTGTGATACGTGGAACGCAACAAGATCGACCACCTCCTATAATGAACAGAGCTAGGGCGTTCACCCAAGTGAGGACATTAGCGCGATAGTGAGCAAAAGGTCCTTAGAGATACTGTTTCAACCTCACTAAGTTTCATTGAAGATAGATGTCAAAGTCTAAAGCCCTCTATATACGAAGTCATCTTGACTCCACTATCGGTAACGATAGGCATGCAATACTAAAGCCAAATTGATCCCTAATGCTGAATGTAGAGTATGTGCGGGTTTGAAAGAGGAACACTGATCCATGCTGGTGGGAATGTGATAGTACTCATACGCCACTATGGGGAAGCAGTGTAGGATGGAACGCCTATGATATCGACTTGGGAAGTGAACCACAGTGCATGCACCTCACATAGGGATGTGACACCTCAAGATGTCACCCACAGTCATGTAGTGCATACATGCACGCGCATATGTTATATTTAAGCTCTTTCAGGCAATGTAGCAAGGAGCGGCAACCAACCCAAATGCCCCCTCAACTGATGCGTGGATAGAGAAAATGTTGGTACCGCTACACAATGGAGTTCTCGCAGCAGTAAAGAAAGACGACCTTAAGAGCATTGCAGGAAAATGTCTGGGTAGAGGATATCATGTGAGTGAAGTAACACAGTCCCGAAAGACAAATGACGAATGGTATCCATCATCTGTGGATGTCGTGCCAATTACCTCGTTGTAAGTATTTCTTGTGTATGGACCTCCCCCTGAGCTTTGTTCAAAGCAGTTGGGAGTGATGCTATTGGAAACAACAACAACAAAACGAAAGGGCTGAAGTCAAACAACTGACTGAAATAGTGAACCTCTGCTCAAAACCGTCAACTTCCCCATGGAGACTATTGAGAAAGATGAGAAAGAGATGAAAGGCATGCTTGGCAGAATGCATGGCTCTGGCGGGGGTGGGGCATGAGGATGGAGTGAGGTTTTCAGTAGGAGAGGTAGGTTCAGTAACGGTTTTCAGTACAGCTAAGGTTCAGTTTAGCCACAAAGCCTGCCAGGGCAGATGGGAGCACAAGCAAGGAGGTAAGACCTTCTTTGCATGGTGGGATAGGTTGGTTCTGTTTGGTATTGGTTACTTATTCTGTATTGCTTTGATGTATTTTTAACAAGAAATATACTGACAAATAGCAAACTTTTAAGGAGAGGAAAGGGTTTATTGGATCACAGTACTGAGGGTTCACAGAATCGGACAGTAGATCGCTTTGACAGAGGAGTATATTTTTTTCGGTCAGATTGGCTATGATGCAGGAAAAAGGAAAGACATAGGAGGAAGGAGACAGTTTAGAACCCTAGGAAAGGTAGCCCCAAACAATAATCTTGAGCCTTTGAGTACTCTCATTACCTAGTTACTGCCCGTCTTGACAGTCTATACCTCTAACCACTGTCAACAGCTAGTCACATTATATCCTAGTAGGACGCAAAGGAGGAGAGATATATTGACTATTTGGTTTCTAATCAGCCTCCCAACTCTCCTTTTATATTCATTCAGGATCATCAAGCCCATGGAGACAGGAGGGGGTACCCATAGTTATAAGGTGATCTTTCTTGCTTCGTTCACCTCATCTAGATATCCGTTATCGGAAAATGCCCCAGAGGATTATTCTAGACCCTGTCAAGTTGGCAAAAACCAAAAAACAAAGACTGATCCTTAAACACGAAGACAATGGGAGGGGGCATGGATCTCAGACGTTGTTAAAAAATAAACAATAAATTTATATAAATAAAAAAATAAAATAAAAATTGGATGACGACAAAAAAAATGAAGGGAAATAAAGGACTTTCAATGCATGACTCTGTTTTATATAATACAATGGCCGGTTAAGTATTTGTATGAATTCATAGTGTATTCAGCACCAAGTGACCCCTGTGCAAACATCAGATCCTGGGGGACAGTGCTGTGTGCCTGTGGGCTCACTGATTTCAAGGGATGTACCACCCTACCGAGGATGCTGATGGTGGGGAAGGCCATGCATTGGAACTGACAGAGACTACATGGAGAACTGTACATTCTGCTTAAGCTAGTATTGTCCTGGAACAAAGTAATGTCTAATTAGTGTTTCTCTTTAAGAAGTGGAGAAAACCCACAGTATTAAAACCAAGAATAAAACAGGGAAGAGAAACACACCTTGAGTATGTGTGTGAGCACCTCAGGCTGCTGGAAGATGGAGGCTGGGTATGGGGGGGGGTGAAAACTCATGGAAGATGGAAGCCTTGCTGACCACTCTCTCAGTCCTCCAGACT
Source organism: Rhizomys pruinosus (assembly GCA_009823505.1). Lineage (NCBI taxonomy): Eukaryota > Metazoa > Chordata > Mammalia > Rodentia > Spalacidae > Rhizomys > Rhizomys pruinosus. Next base: position 780,351 of record VZQC01009288.1, on the reverse strand, counting down.
TGAGTTAATTCTATGAGAAGCTCTGTATGTGTTCTGTGCTGATTGTGTTGTGTGTGTGTGTGTTGTGTTAATGTGTATATTGTGTGTTATGTGTCTGTTGTGGATGATATATGTAAATAGGTATAAGCAAGTGCAGAGTCAGAAAAGGATGTCAGGTTTTTGGCAGAATGATGAGCTCGGTGGGTGGAGGATGTCGGGGGACACAGGTCTAGATTTGATAAAAAATATATATAATATAATAATTTAAAAAAAATAAAAGGATATCAGGTATTCTGCTCTATTACTCTACACCTTATTCCTTGAGACAGGGTCTTCTCGGTGCAACCTGGAACTCAGCTGGAAGCCAGCAAGCCCCCAGCTATCTCTGTGCTTCCCAGACAGCCTGGGGTGACAGGTGCACACTGGCCATGCCCAGGTTTTTACAAGGTGCTGGAATTCAAACTCATTGCCTTCATCCTTGCAGGGCACAAGTGTCACTTTACTTGCTGAGTCATCTCCTGAGGCCTGATTAGAAAATTTTCATCCTGTCTTTAGTCAATAAGGTGGTGTGGGTGTGCCACCTACCTACAGTGTCAGCATTCCTCAGAAATGCTCAATCCCAAAGCAGCAATGGTACCTAGACTCCCCAGATCTTTAGTTGGCCTGGTAATTTACAGCAGCCTTATCCATGATTAGTTACTCCATGATCGCAGGACTAGAATGCACAATGCACACAGAAACTTCTGGATGTTTCCGAAGCTCCTCAGAGGAAGGTAACAGATACCATACCTTCCTGGCTGGACTTCCAGGGGCAAGTTTTAAATCAGAAGTTATTGCCAGGAAATGTGTCCCTGGAGCAACCTGGAACCTGGCATTCCAACTTGTCACACACACTTAAGATCTCCAGCACAACCTGTCTTGTGTTAGCAGGGCCCTGAGAGGGACCCATTTGGCCCCTTCCTAAGCTACAAAAGTAAATTCATCTCTTCCAAATATGTTCCTTACCTTGGGCATATAGAGCCAGAGCCGTCCAGGTGCTGGGTTAACTTAAAGAAAAACCATTTCTTGAGACCAACCAAGAGTTTCAAGCTAACATGGAGGTGGGCTTGCCCCCAGTCCCAGCAGGCCGCGGTCTGCCGAATTGGCCTGCTCCAGAGCGGTGTGCAGTGAAGGCCACTGGGCATCAGTGCATTGTCTCTGAGAGGGCCCTTGCTCTCTGCATCTTCAGTTGGTTGCAGGGGGGGATGGGTGTGATGGGAGGCCGAGGTTAACATCACATGATGCACATTGTCTTCCTCAGTTGCTCTCTACTCTGTTTTTGTTTTTTTTTTTTTGTTTTTATTCTTGTATGTGTATGAGTGTACTGTCTGCACGTAGGTTGGCGCACCCATGTCGTGCAATGCTGCAGAGGTTAGAAGAAGGCGTCGGATTCCCCTGGAACTGGAATTAAAGACGGTTCTTAGCTGCCATGTGGGTGCTGGGAATCAAACCCGGGTCCTTTACAAGAGCAGTTAGTGCTCTTAACCACTGAGCCATCTCTCCAGCCCTTCCACTCTGTTTTTTGAGAGAGTTTGGCTACTAGGCAATGGGATCCTCTGGTCTCCAGCACCGTGGTTACAGGCCAGTCACACCCAGCTTTTTATGAATGCTGGGGATCAAACTTAAGCCCTCACACCTGCATGGCATGCACTTTACTGCCAGCCCATCTTGAATTTTTATTTTTAAATATTTTTGACAAAGTCTCCTTAGTCGCAGCCCTCCTGGAAGTTACTATGTAGACCAGGCTGGCCTCAGTCTCACAGAGCTCCCCCACTGCCTCTGCTTCCAGAGAACTGGGATTAAAGGTATGTGCCACCATGCCTGGAGATCCATCTTGAATTTTTAATCTATAAAACTCACTTGGTGAACTTCTAGGTGTGTGAAGAGATCTGGCTAAGGAAGCCTCAGCTGAGAATTGCTTCATCCCTTGAGCTTCTTCAGTGACAGTTCCTTGGGTCTCTTCCCTTCTGTCCCCATTTATACACTGGCAACTTCTTCCTCTTGCACATAAGAAGCCATTAAGAAAAAGCTCAGGCTGGGAACATGGTGCAGTTAACAAAGCACTTGCCAATCAATTATGAGAGCCTGACCTCGATCCCCCGCACCCATTGTAAAAAGCCAGTCATAAGTCTGGAGTGATGGCTCAGTCAAGGGTAAAGTACTTTCTGTCCTTGCATTGTGTCCTGAGCTCAGATCCTCAAGACCTACATAAAGCCAGGCAGGCACAGTAGCACACTTGTGTGACCCCAATGCTTGGATAACAAGACGGAAAATAGAAGAATTCTTGGAATCTCACTGACTTGTGGACAAAATGTAAATGACTGCTTTTGTCACTTGCAGTCAACAACACCCTACTGATGTACTATAATAATAACTAGGAGAAAAAGTCAACATGAGTAAGATTTTGTCTTTGTGTGTGTGTGTGTGTGTCTACGGCACTTGTACGTGTGTCCTAAGGAAAGGGAAACGTAATAAATGAAAAGTTAGTGGTATTTCTGTGACACTCGAATCCATCATCTAAGAAAGAAACAACTTGAGAAATATGTGCCTACATACATGTGCATGCACACATGTGCCTACATACATGTGCCTACATACATGTGCATGCACACACTCCCCACCCTCCATACATTGTGGAGGTTACTGCACTGCAGCTCATTGTTTTTCGACCTTGAAATTGATGAAAGACTGGAGACAGATATGCAGAGTCAAAGTTCTGTGTGTGTGTGTGTGTGTGTGTGTGTGTGCAGACATGTATGACAATTTGTGTATATGCACATGTGTGTCGAAGACAGAGGCCAACCTCCAGTGTCATCCTTAGGAACCATCTACTTTGTGAGTCATGGTGGCTCACTGGGCCCTGGCCTTGCTGAAAATGCTAAATTGCCTGCCCAGTATGTCCCAGGACCCTCTTGTCTCTACCTGCCCAGTGCTGGGATTGTCAGCATGTGCCATTATGCCTGGTTTTTCATCGTGTGCGTGATCTACATGTGTGCATATTCATGTGTGAGTGTGGGCAAACATAAGTCACATGATACATGTAGAGATGTGGAGGTCAGGGGACAGCCTCGGGTGTCATCCCTCCGCTTCCACCCTGTTTGACACAGTGTCTTCTTCTTTGTTTCCTTGGCCCACACGCACCACAACTTCAGGAATGGGTATTTAGTGAGTAGGTCAGTGATCTGCTCTCCCTAGAGCTCATAATTTCTCTGCAGCAGCAGCTATGTACAGGGCAAGTTCTAAGCCAAAAAGAAAAAAATGATTTGTAGTGAAGCTTTGTGTGCAACATTTCCCAAGAACCTCCAGTGGCTTCCTGTCATCTTCCATATGCCAAGTTAAGATTCCCATCTCTCAGTCCATCTCTGGCAAAGAGGAGTTCAAGAGTGTCTCACCTAGATCACTTACAACATTAAGAGTCCACAGGGCTGGAGAGATGGCTCAGGGGTTAAGAGCACCAACTGCTCTTGCAGAGGACCTGGGTTTGATTCCCAGCACCCACATGATGGCTAGAACCATCTTTAACTCCAGTTCCAGGGGAATCTGACACCCTCTTCTGACCTCTGCAGCATTACACGACACGGGTGCACCTACATACATGCAGACAGTACACTCAAACACATTAAAAAAAAACATTAAGAGTTCTCAAGTCTATAGTCCTGACTTACTGCTATCAAAAATCCAACCAATTCAGAGTTCTGTTAGGAAAGGGACAGCAGGGTCTGGACCCTGGGTTGGTAATCCACAGTAGACAAGTCACAATGGTTTTCATATCACTTAAATTATCTACTTGAATATAAACAATCTAAATATCCTTTACTAAATAACAGAGAGGAGGGTTACATATCATCCGAATGGAAGTTTATTACTTAGGTGACAATGTGTCTGGAAGCCCCTTTTGTAATTAATGAACTTTTTTTTCTACCTTCTTATTTTCTAATGATTTCGGGGAATTAAGTCATAATACTCTTAGAAAGATATTTTCTTTCCAAAGATCCTTCTTTCTTGGGTGGGATAGAGCAATCAACCAAAGATCTACATAGCCACCATCAAGTAACCAGAGGTGCTGTCTTTTCTTCACTTTTGCTTTTTCTATTGCCATCATCAAAAAAATATTGCTGAAATGAAAATGAATTAATACTATAATAAAATTGTGTGTATGTGCAGGAGCATATGGGAGGAAGCTCTGTATGTGTGTGCATGTCTGTGTAGACCAGTGTCTCTTTTGTTATTGTTGTTGTTGTTTTCTTTGAGTTGTTTGTTTGTTTATGTTTTGTTTTAACACGCAGTCCAGACAGGATTCCGACTTCCTTTCTTTTTTTGGTCTTTTTTGAGACCTGTAACCCCTGCTGGCCTGGAACTTACTCTGTAGACCAGGCTGGCCTTGAACTCACAAAGATCCACCTGCCTCTGCCTCTCGAGTCCTAGGATTAAAGGGGTGCGCCACCACACCCAGCTGGACTCCAACTTTCTATATAGCCAAATATGACCTTGAGCTTCTGATCTTCTAACTTCCATATTTCCCAGTCTGTGTAGTGCTGGGGATAGAACCTAAGCCTTTGTGCATGCTAGGCAAGCACTGTACCAACTGAACTTTTTTTTTTAATTTAATTTTTTTATTGATGCTTTGTGCATTTCGTACATTCAGATCAGGCATTTTTCCCTTTCCCTTCCCCCCCCACCCCCACCCCATCCCAGATCATGTATTCTGCCATAACTGTCTTGCATCTTTCTCTGTTTTTTTTTTTTCCTTTTTTAGCTATAAGTGATGATAATCCATGAGTACAAGCATCCTTCGTGCAAAATCAATCTACAGGCTGTTGTGTCCAAACCCCCACAGCCCCACCATCCAGTGGGGGGTGACATGTTGTTTGTTCAATCAAGTTGATCAAATGAGTGTCCAGACTACATCGCTGTAGTTTCACCATTCACCCCAATGGGAGGAGGAGAGGCGATAAGACCCAACTGAACTTTTGTGTCTATGCATGTTCATGCAGATTTTGTAAAAAAAAAAAAAACTCTCTCGGGAAATAATTTGCAATGAAATAGAAGGGTTTAAAAAAAATAAAACAGTTGGCATTCTGGGTACAAATTTTGGGCACAAAATGAAAATTTATACCAAAGGTACAAAGAGAGAGGTTGTCCTGTGTTAAGTTCCTGCCCAGGTTTCCACTAGGTCCAGACCACTTATGAAAATCAGAAGTGTTAACCTGACTGGCTGACTTCACATCACAACTCATGGATCAGGTCGGAAAGCATAAGACAACTTTCTGGAGTCTATTTATCTTGGCAACTTGAAACAGGAACGTGCTAGACACGGCTGCAAATTTCAGTTTGCGGTTCTTCCAGGAACCTGGGGTACATGTGTACACTGTCCCCCAGTGCTACCAGACTCCATTTACTTCTACTCAGCTGCAGGAATGCATTCTAAAAGGTCCAGCTTTCTAAAGTTCACAGTTTCCTCCTTTTGATCCAAATCTTTCAGCTGACAGTTCATAGGATTGTGTCTTATGGCAGTGCTGGGGTTGGAGGAGCATCATGGGAGTGAAGATGTCTTATAAACATCTATTAAAACAGGCTCATCTTACCACAGAGATACATACACATCCACGTTTATTGCAGCTCTCTTCACAGTAGCGAAGAACTGGAACCAACCCAAGTGCCCCTCAACAGACGAGTGGATAAAGAAAATATGGTACATCTACACATTGGAATTCTATGCAGTAGTAAAGATGACATCATGAACTTTGCAGGTAAATGGATGGCACTAGAAGATATTGTGCCATGAAGTAACACAGTCCCAGAAAAACAAAGGAAGAATGGTATCCCTCATTTGTGGATGCTAGCACCAAGTATCTAGCTGTAAGGCAAACTGAACAATGTTAATGTTATATTTCTCTTTATCTGAAAGCAACTGTGCTCTTATAATGTGAATCCCTTAATGTGCTCTGGAATTAACCTATCACTTATTTCAGACTTTGTAATTTTGGTATATGTATAGAGGATATGTGTGCATATTTTAGAGTGATGTAAAATTAAAAGGGAAAAATGTGAATCCAAAACAAACAAACAAAAAACAGCCTAGAAAATTCTCTTGGGGCTAGAAAGCTTGCTCAGCAGTTAAGAGCACTGGCTCTCTTGTAGAGGACCGGAGTTTGGCTTCTAGCACCCACGTGGAGACTGACAACCATCCTTAACTTCAAGTCCAGGGGATCTAATGCCCTCTTCTGGCCTCTGTGGGCACTGCACACACATGGTACACTTACTTGGAGGCAAAACATTCTAAAACATAATAATAATATAAGTAAATAAATAAAATTTAAAAAAAAACAGTCTAGAAATGACTTAAAGGAAAGCCAAATGCTTAGCCCTTGTCTGAGAAAAAAAATTGTTATAAACTTCAGGGCAGAATACAAGAGAGAGCCAGCGTTAGAGGCTCAAAGGAAATATCTATGACATAGGAGCAGATGAGCCAATCCTCCTTAAAAACAGGCAACTTTAAGATGCTAGAAGTTTCTGATTCAATCTGGTGAGACAGCATCCTACATAGCAAATCACTTATATAATGCTCTTTTCCAGAATGCTTAAACAAGAGCATTTAAAGATTTCTGATGAACTCTCAACACTTGGGCAGTAGAATAAGTAACTCAGGTACCAGTGCCATAATGTTTCTGAAATGAATTCACCCCAATCTCTGTCAGTTCTACAGAGAATCCCAAGATTCTTCCAAATCTAGCCCAGCACATGGGACTGACACTCCTGGCAAATCACATGCTTGAAAATGCCCAAGACTGTCACCTTCATGACCCAAAGGGTTGACATCAAAGTTATAATTCAGAATGCCAATGTTCTTCCTTTGAAGAAGAGAGGGATTGTGAGAGAATAGACATGAACTGAAGAATAAAAATAGATGCTTACTACTTGAATATGCTTTATCCTCTCCATTGCCAGAATACAGGTAGGCATTGGCCCAAAGGACTTGCCAAACACTCAAAGATGTAACCAGAGCTCATAGTAGACATATCCTGGAAGCTTCAGCCTTCTTCACTTTCGGTAACTCTTTGGTGAGACCCTGTGAAAACAAATGTTGGTATCAGGGATAATGTCAAGGAATAGAGTAAATTCTAACAGACAGGCAAAGCTGAAGTAATGTCAAAGCTACAAAGACTAAAGAACCTGACAAGCTGGAAATGGGGTTAGTGTTTTTCTAATTTCCTGCATATATACATATATCATATATATATATATATATATGATAAAATACTTTAACAAAAGGCAACTTAGGAGAGAAATTGTTTATTTCAGCTCCCAATTCCAGGTTCATAATTGTGGGGAAGACAGGAACTTCAAACAGCTAGTCACATTACATCCACCCTCAAGACCAGAGAAAAATGGAAGTTCTCTTGCTTGCATACTGGAATTCAGCTGGATTTCTCCACTGTTCTGTAACTATAACCTTCTTCCTAGTGTCATACCACCCACAACAATTAAGTAAGACAATCCCCTCCCCCCAAATGCCCACAAGCCAACCCAATGAAGAGAATCCCTCGGTGAGATACTCTTTGAGGTTATGTCAACTTTACAGTTAAAGCTGAACACCACGAATATAATAGATCTCTCGTATTGTAACTGGAGACTGAAAGGTGGGTAGACAGAAAGATATTGACGATGTGGTTGTTACTCAGTCTTTCAGGATTAATTTTTCTTGCAAAGTATTGGGATTGTTTCCTTTAGTGCCAGGAAGCATTCGTGGAATGGATAAGAAAGAATCTAATTAGATGTAAGGGGAGTATAGATAAACTCTGTAAGCAAGTACTGAAGGTTTTCTTATAGGTTGTATAAAAGGGAGGAATTGAGTAAATGTTGTTATGATAATAGCAATTAGGTCATTATCTTTTGAGAAGGAATTTGTAGGCAAGACTTGACAGACAGGCCTAGCAATCAATAAGGTTGTCAATGGAAGTTAAGAACTGTTATATAAGTAGGTGACGATGAAGAAATGTAAATCATGGAACAGGTAAGGTAGTATCATTTACCTTGCTTGGTCTAGGTCCTTGGCTGTGCCACTAATCTACACTGGGTTTCTCGCTAATTGTCCCTTTCTGGTCAACTTGATCTCAGTGATAAGGTGAGGGATCCACTCAGCAGATGATTCAAAAAGCTTTCTAAAATGACTATGAATCCACAAGTCTATAACCTCTAATTTGGCTGCATATCAGTTAACTAAGAGTCCCTTCCAGTGGAGATGGAAGGAGTCTTTCCCCCACTAGGCCTCAGGTTGTAGAACAGTCACCATTGTGGAACACATTTTAGAATCTGAACTTGAGGAGGTCATGGAAATGGGGGAGACTTTAGAGACCGTGACACATGGGACCAAGTCATTGTGAGGAGCATCAGGCATTTTGTTTCTGTTGCTTTCTTCTGTATGGGCACTGAAATAGCCCTGGGCTTTTAACAATGACTACAATTATTGGAATCTCAATGATAGTCAAGAAAACAATAATGCATGGTCTTTATAGATTTTCGCTTGTCCTAAAGAAGTTAAAAATCCTCTAGGCTTCTAGAACATGCCAACGGCAAATCCACCATCTAAATAAAGGTTGGTGGTCTTGTCTTTAACTAAAAAAGCATGCTCTAGCAAGGGAGTAGAATTTCACTTCCCATGAAAATTTAGCCATAAGAAGTAACCCAGAATCTTTAATCATATCATGGGCTCCTCTAGAATAGCTGTCTTACTAATGACCACTGAATCCTTTCAGACAAGATCTGTCCATAAGATCTAAGTATGCTGTAATAGCTTCTATTAGATAAGATGATTTCTTTCAGTTCTATTCAGGGATAAAACTGTGTAGTCAAGGTAACAGCATCATGAAGAATGTCACTGAGAAGGAGAGGAAACAGAGTATCAAAGTAAGAAGATGATATCCAGCAACCATGAGTTGAGATTAAGGAGACAGAAGACTCAGGCTCTCAGATGACCAACAAGAAGGAGTTGAATACATGAGAATCAAGGACAGCTTCCATCAAATGGCAAGGGTAGATGTGTTGTAGTTGTCTTTGAGTCACATGTGACCACATTCCACACACTGTCCTTCCCTTCTTGGCTCAGCTCCAGGACTTGTCTCCTGACTTCAGGCCGACAGTCTCTAGGCTTCGCTCCCGCAAGAAGAGGGGAAGGAAAAACCGCAGGAGATCACCCGTGGAAATGAACAGACTCACACACACTCGGAGAGCCAGGGAGGATAGGAACTCCATTTATTTTCTGTCAGTGAGGTCTACATATTCAAGACTACTGTGCTCTGGGCAAGGAAGTGGGGAGCAGACAGAAGGGAGGGGTGAGCCACCTTGGTTCTAACCGGGGGGCTGCAGAGCTCCAGTTTGTGCAACAGGTAACTAGAGGTATGACATTTTGTTCAATGCCTCAAGGGAAGGGGCCTGGAACTTTGCAGAGATAGGGTGAAGCAAGAATCATTGTAATATCCTGAATCTTCCTGCTACAGGTAACTCTGGAAGCCCACAGAGATATCAGATAACCAGAGATCTTTCGGGACAGGTCTTAGAAATTCTTGCTTCAAGCCACACATAAAGTTTCATTCCCACATAGATGGAAAAGGGAGAGCTTGTTACCATCTTTTCAGTGGCTTTCACGAGCATAGAGGCAGCTGCCTTCAAATGTGGAGGCAATTCCTGGACCACTTGGTCTAGTTGATGCTTCCAGAACCCCGTTGGCCTGTTCTGCAGTATTTTCATCCCATTCGTGAATAAGCAAGTGGAAAAGGAGATTTAATCAGGGTGTTGCAAAGTGAAATCTAAAGTTGTTTGGTGATTTACATCTTCAGAAGATTGTGTCCCAGCAGAGGTCTATTAGAAAGAAGTGGGAGGGGATATGTTTCTAAATTATAAAGGGATAGAACAGCAAAGACAAGTTTGACAGCCAGTTCTGGCATTAATCTATATACATTCTCAAAATGCCCAGAATTGTCTTTCAGTGTGGGGCAGTGGGAAAGGAGAAGCTAAAAGTCTTGAAGATGGGAAAGATTGAGAGTCAGCCTCTGTATATCAAGGGATGACAAGCATGACACAACATGTTGACCAAGGTCTGACAGAAACTGATCTTTTTCCTTTGAGACTTCATGATCTCTAGAGGATAGACTACAGAGCAAGTGAATAAGGCTGGAAAGACAAGCCTGAGATGGGGAACACGAACACAGATCATCCATGTACTGAAGTAAGGACAGACCATATTAAGTGAGACATCAGCTAAATGACTCCAATGAATTTGAGAGCAATTAGATAGGCTTTCAATACTCTACTAGGGGACTGTCCAAGTACATTGTTGGCCCTACTGGTGAAGGCAAAGGGATTGGCTATTAGAACATACTGATATACTGAAGAAATTGCTGCAGACGTCAACATCTGAAAAGTATTGGCTCTCAAGAGGAAACACTCATAGGACCACAGTGTATGGAGATCAGGAGCTTCTGAACAACATAGAGTAGCTATATCCTTAATGGCCCTGCAGTTCTGCACAAATATTCACACTCTTCTATTATGTTTGTGACAATTAGGATGGGAATATTGCAAGGACTGGTACATGAGACAAAAGCTTTATAGATGAAGTTGTCCTCTATGACTTGTATGCGAGTCAAGATTTGGGGAGTATTACTTGATACTGGAGAAAGGTTTGCTACAATCCACTTGGAATCTAATTAGAGGTGTTGGGTGTTTGTGGCAAACAGTGGTGCTAAAATGTTCCCAAATGCATGTGGACAATTTGTACAGGGTCAGATGGGTAGAGTTGATGAGGTTAACAAAGTAGATTGGTACCTGGACAAGGGTGACATCTATAAGGGCGGAGCCACCTGGTGGTCTTAATTCTAGTATCATTTCTCCCTCTGGAAAGAGACATGAACCTAAATTCTTCTAGAAAAATCCTCCACACAAGGTTCATGCTCCTCCCAACACAATGGCTAAGATTGGAATGTTTCCAGGAAATCCCTCCCCCAAAGGCCCATAAGGGTCAACATAATAACTAAGAAACTGAAACCGGTGGAGATTTGGGCACTGTCAAATGCAGGTTGGCTGGCCTAGCCATTTGAATAAATTCAGAATTCTGAGGAGAAGCTGAAAATCTATGAAGGTTACAAATGAACAGTGTAAACTTGGTGGCAGCCAGAGCTCTGACTAGTACCTGCCCAATTTTCATATCTAATACCCTAATTGTGTTGTTAAGCAGGGGATATTTCTTCTCCTACTTTTTCTTTGCAGAAGGACTTAATCTTTGCCATTATTTCTATTTAAAAGTCCTTTTCTGAAATGAGTTGTCCAGAAAAAAAATCAAGCTTGTTGAATCTGAGAAATGAAGTCAGTTGCCTGCAGTGTTTTAGCAGTTAGATCATCAGATTGGTAAGTTTCTATGGTGGATCCAGATCTTTTTCTTCTTTGAGTCTTTATCCGCTTCAAGGCTGGTGTTAACAATTTCATGAGGCCGTTAAAACCATGTGAGTCAAGCTGCTGAGATCCATAAAGACTGCATCAAGTTAATAACTTGACGGTCTCATCATTTGAATCCTTAGTCCTTGAGTTTCACTGAAGGATACTGCTGTTTGATTGGACTCAACAGGTTCATTTTTAAAAGGGAAGAAGAGGACATAACTTGGGGATGGGCGATGTGCTGAGGAGGCCCAGGAGGAGATGAAGGGGGGAAAGATGGGGGAGGGGCACAATCATAATGCATTGTATACATGTATGAAGTTCTCAGTTAATAAATGCAACAATATTTCTAATAAGAAAGCTGTTATTGCCTGAATCTGAACTGTCTCCCACAGGGTTATGTTTTGGTGCTTTCACCTCAGCTTTTAGCTCTATTCTGAAACTATGAGGCAAAATAAAGCTTCCTTCCCTAAAGCTGCTGGAGTCCAGTATTTTGTCACAGTAATGAGAGAAGCGAATACTGCAAGAGGTTTGTTCAGATATATCAACGTAATTAAGAGCTTACTCTTGGTTTTTAAAATGACATAGTATCTATATTGCAAGCTATACAGCCAAATGTAACCATGAACTTCTGATCTTTCTGCATCCTCCCCCCCTCCCCACTGCTGGTATTACAAGCATGGACCTCCATACCCTCCTTATGCAGAACATGCTAGACAAGCATTCTACAAACTGAGGACTATCCCCAACCCCCAGAAGTCTTTAAATCCCAATTAAAAGATATCTCCATTAAATGAGGGGCTTTGATATTTTCCTTATTCTAACTGTGCAAACAGACAAATCCTGACATCACAGAACAATCCCCATTGTGGCTACCAACAATCTGAGTTATCTGGGTCCAAAGACTTAACCAATTACATTTTTCTGAGCCATAGTTTGTAAACATAAAGCCAGCTAGGATGCCAGCAGGCGGATGATCAGGAGATAGTAAATGAATTATCCATTTCCCCCCTTAAACCAATGAAGGCATCACTCTTGAGCAACCTATAATTATGGGTGAGGGACAGTGTCTTTCCTAAATAAACACTAAACCTCCACAATATGTTGGTCTAAAGAGAGATGCATAATGCAGAAGCAGTTGACATGCCAAAACAAATGGGGGAATATCACAGGCTCCTGCCTCAAGAGGAAGAGCTAAAGGCAATCAGAGGATACAGAGGGAGAGAGTATCAGTTTTCTCCCAGAACCAGCGACCTGACAGTTTGTCAGATTCCCAATGGACAGTGATAAACACAGGTGCACACTGCATAGATGCACCACTAAATGGACTTAAATGGTCAAAGAAGAAACAAAAATCGAGAGGAAGTAGGGGGAGAGGGGAAAGTAGGTGGAGGACTGGGAGAGATGAAAATAATGGAAAAACAGGAGTCGTATATGAAATTCTCCAACCCAACCTGAATAATTTTTTGAACTGATTGGAGTCTCTTCCTGACTTGAAATAAAGATTCTAGAGATCTCAAGAGGCGTTCTACCTTGCTTTCTGATACCATGATGAGCACCATAACCAAAAGCAAGTTGGGGAGGAAAGGGTTTATTTCATCTCACAGGTCCATCGCCGAGGGAAGCCAAGGCAGGAACCTGGAGGCAAGAACAGAAGCAGAGACTAGGAGGGAATTCGTCTTTTTGTCCTGCTCTCGGCTTGCTCATCTAATCTTTTTAATACAGCCTAGGCCCACTTGCCCAAGGAGAGCACCACCTGCAGTAGTCTGGGCCTTCTCCTATCAATTAGTAATTAAGAAAATGTCTTGGGAGCTTAGATAGCCTAGCAGTTAAGAGCACCGACTGCTCTTGCAGAGGACCCGGGTTCGATCCCCAGCACACACATGGTGGCTGAGAACCTTCTGTAACTCCAATTCCAGGAGACCTCCAGTTCCAGGGGAATCCGAGACCCTCTTCTGACCTCCGCAGGATTGCATGACACAGGTGCACAAACCTACATGCAGACAGTACATTCATACACATAAATAAATAAAATTAAAAAAAAAAAAAGTCTCACAGATATGGCCACAGGCCATTCTAATCTGGAAAACTCTTCAATCGAGGTTCCTTCTTCCCGGGTGACTATAGTTTGTGTCAAGTTGAGAAAAGCTAACCAGCAGAGGAGATCAAGGTCCAAGCCCAAGAGGACACACTAGTATCCTCTTTTAATGTTAGGATGATAGCTGACTCCTGCCTCTGGCAGTGGCCTACACATTGGCTCCAAACAGTAAGAAAAAGGACCAGGAAGGTTACTTCAAATACCACGTCTGACATCAAAAATTCCCAGCAAAACCACTAGGAAACAATTCAAGCTTTAAAAGAAAATTCAAACAGGGAATATGCAGGCTTGGGAACTTGACACACCTGGGTTGAAGGAGCCTCAGTTGGGGAATTGGCTCCATTGGACTGGCCTGTGGCCACATCTGTGGAGTATTGTCTTGATTGTTGGGCAATGTGGGAGGGCCCAGCCCACTATGGGTGGTGCCACCCTGGGCAGGTTGTTGTGTACCGTATAAGAGTGCAGTCTGGGCATGGGCCAGGGGAGCAAGCCAGTGAACAGCATTCCTCCATGGCCTGTGCTTCAGCTCCTGCCTCCAGGTTCCTGCCCTGAGTTCCTGCCTTGGGCTCCCTGAGTGATGAACTGTGACCCAGAAGATGTGAGCTAAATAAACCCTTTCCTCCCCAAGTTGGTGTCAGTCAGAGTGTTTTGTCACAGCAATGGAAGAGAAACTAGAACAGTTAGCATGCTCCATTATGAACTCAGGCCAGTTAACAACTTGCCACCTTCATTGGAGATGGAGTTTTTTCTTAAGATTCTCTCTCTCTCTTTCTCTCTTCTCTCTCCTCTTTATTTGTGTAACTTTGTGTGCATGCACATCTATGTATGTATTATGTATGTGCCTACATGTATATATTTATATGTACATGCATGGTATTAGTTTTAAAGTACCCAAGCTAACAACATAGGTTTGCAATATAGCTTATTGATATGTTGAAATGGTTATTTGAACAAATGTGTAGAGCTCAATAGCAACTTAGATAGATATGGTGGTTTGAGTGAAATTGTCCCCCATAGGCTTTAAGTATTCAGACATTTTGTCCCCAGTTGGTGGCACTGTTTTGGGAGATCTTAGAAAGTGTGACCATGCTAGAGGAAGTACATCACTGGGGGCAGGCTTAGTGAGTTCAAGCCTTACAGACTTCAGTTGCCTCTCTCTTAACTTCCTGTGTTCATTGGAAGATGTGAACCTTGGCTTCCTGCTCCAGCTACTACCACCATGCCTCCCACCACAATGGACTTTTAATTCCCTGGAACTGTCAATCATAAGCTCAAATAAACTCTTTTTTAACAATTTTTTTAAATTTATTTCTGTATGTGTATGAATGTACTGTCTGCATGCAAGTTTGTGTACCCGTGTTGTGCAATGCCACGGAGGTCAGAAGAGGGTGTCGGATTCCCCTGGAACTGGAGTTCTCCTGGAATTGGAGTTTCAGACAGTTCTCAGCCGCCATGTGGGTGCTGGGGATCGAACCCGGGTCCTCTGTAAGAGCGGTTGGCACTCTTAACCGCTAGGCCATCTCTCCGGCCCCAGATAAACTCTTTTTTTATAACTCCCCTTGGTCATGGTGGTTTTATCTCAGCAACAGAAAAGTGACTAATACAATAGAGATCAAGTGTGTAGTTAGCCATACTTGGCTTTATTCAACATTTGAATCAAAATCAACTACAAAATAAAGGAGAAGGCAAAGTTATATAAAGATAATGATTCTACAGTCAAAGGTTTTTGTGCCAACTGAAACATACTTCTGTGTGTCTCTCTAATCTTTTGTCTTCTTACTCCATTCATCCACTCTCCAGCTCCCAGGGATTCTGCTCTGTCTCCCAGGGATCTGGAATGTCTTTTTGCAAGAGGTGCTTAGAATCCCAATCATCAGCTCTTCCCATGCCTTACCTGTCCTGTGTCCCAGTCCAAGATAAGCCTCTGCCTGCCATGTTGGAAATGAAACTTGAAGGTGAAAGCGAGTGGCCGTGTGCTCAGGGGACGTGCTGCCTTCTGGGTGGGACTTCATAGTGAGCTGCTGGTCATAGGTCATTCCTGGGAGGAATCACTGTCCAAGCCAGCAGCAGCTGCTTCTGCACAAAGCATCCAGTGCTGTAGCTGAGGAAGAACATCTATCATCTATTTATGGACCATCTATCGATCATCTATCATCTATCATTCATCTATCAATCTACCTATATATCTATAATCTATCTATCTACCTATCTTTCTTTCATCTCTCTAGTCCATGATGGCCTCCCATTCCCTTCAGGGTTCTGTCCACTTCTTGACAGGAGGACAATTTAGGTCAGTGGTAGTCTTGGACCCACATGTCAAAATAGACAAATGATGCAGCCCCTAGAACCACAAATGCAAAAAGCTCTGATGCCAGCCCAGACTCTGCAATTCACTCTTTCTCTACAGGCTAAACAAGAACTAATTTTAAACAAACCACCACCACGAAGTACAGGATGGAGAAAGCCCCACGGAAGCCATGCAACGGTCCAGGGCGAACAGCACACTCTGCCCAATGACTGGCTTCACTGGGAGGCTCTCAGGGATGAAGCCCTGCTCTGGGGCTTGCAATGAACACCCATTCCACCCTGAAATTCCCTCTCAAGGTAGTGTTAGGAAATCCTTCCCACAGTGGTCCCCTCCCAGCCCAGAGAAGCTCCCTCATCCGCCTTCACCTTGTATTTCAGTGAGATTTCAAGTCTGGATTCGCGTAACAGAGGAGCTAAGACTTCTCACTGAAATTATACATATACACAGAATGTATGCAGGTATGTCTGCATTGTATGTGTATATGTGCAAGTGTGTGCATTGTGTGTACGCATGTGTGTGTATGCACATGGGAAAAGGTCCTGAATCAACTCAGACTCTCCAGTAAACAAAACTGGGAGTGGACTTTTATTTACATAAAGTATAAATATGTGCTTATAAATATTTATAATTTTATTCAAGCTATATTTATAGTGAAAAAATTTATAATTTTATATGAAGCTTATAATCAAATCTTACTAGAACTATGTATTACAATTATAAATTCTGTTTATATAATAGAATAGTCATAAAATAATGGAATGGTATATAATTTGAAATACAGATATTTGTTTTTTATTCTTTTCAGGAACTGGCCCATATAATGGTGGGAGATCAGAAGTCCAAACTCCATAGGGCGGGCTGGAAACTGAGGCAGCCATGGCTGCTTCCACCTGAAAGTGGAATTTCTTCTCTAGGAAAGCAGTGTTCGCTCCCTAAATGAAGCCCACCCTCACTTTTAGAGTGACCTCCTTTACTTAAAGTTGATAGGTTGAAATATGAATCACATCACAAAATACTTTCTCAGAAACATTCGGACTGACGCTTGATTAAAGACTGTAGTCCATGTAAGCTGTCAAACAACCACAGACTTCACAGCATCCATTGGCTTTTTCTTTCTTTTTCTTTCTTTCTTTTTTTTTTTTTGGTCTTTTTGAGACAGGGTCTCCCTGTAGCCCCAGCTGTCCTGGAACTCACTCTGTAGACCAGGCTGGCCTTGAACTCACAAAGATCCACCTGCCTCTGCCTCCCAAGTGCTAGGACTAAAGGCGTGTGCCACCATGCCCTGCACAGCATTCATTGGCTTTTCTGGAGTCTGAACTGCTACAAAATTCTGGCATCGGGGACTGGGGAGATGGGTCAACGGTTAAAGTGCTTTCAGTGCAAGTGTGAGGCCCTGAGTTCAGATTCCTGGAACCCACACAAAATGCCCAGTGGGTGTGGCAGCCTGCCTGTCATTCCAGCCTGAGAAGGAAGAGACCAGGGATCCCCAGAGCAAGCTGGTAAACCAGACTAGCCCTATCGATGAGCTCTGGGTTTGATTGAGAGACCCTGCTTCAATGAATAAGGTGGATGAGTGAGTAAAGATGGCTCCCAGTATCAACATCCTCCGCCTCCACAGGCTTACAGTTGCACAACACCACATACCCATGTACATGCAAACATGCTTACTCACATGTACACCACATATATGAAAATGAATATGAAGATTAACTGAGGGGGGAGAGGGGAGGAGATCTCTCCCAGAGTCCGGTGACACCTTTCACCTTCGTCCCAGACATAATGAGGTCCGGAAGAGACCGGCCCCGCTGGCTTGTCTGTCTGCTTCTCACTGATTGGATCTCTCTCTGTTGAGGAAGAAGGCAGTGTTTTCTGTAAGGGAATAAAATTTGCATCTACACAGTCTAATCCCTGGGGTCTACACCCGCACTGCAGAAAATAATCTCTGTCACTAGAACTGGACGGATGTGAAATCTCTTCTGTCTTCCTGACTCCCTTCCTTCTTTGATCTTTTCTTCCTACTTTATCTCAGCCCACCCTGCTATAATTGTCATAAATATTCACTCCATGTGCTGCCCAGAACTTGAAGTTCTCAGCTGACAGGGTGTTCGCTGGGAGACATAGCTGGAGTTCAGATACTTACAGTCTTCCAGGAACAACAAATCAGGACAAAACGTGAAGAGAAGTTTTGAGTTGTAAAAACCGTTCTTTTCCAAAACCTAAAACTTGACTCTGAACAGAGTTAAAGTATTGTCTCCAGCCTTGGGACATCAACCTTGATTCAAGGTCGCACTTTCCTTGACAACCTGCTGATAGAAACTTCCTCTGAGTTCTGAGCTAAGGGAGACTCAAAGATTCTGGCCAACTCAGCCCCATGTCATCAAGCCAATTGTTCACCCTAGACTGGCCCTCCATGGAGGAAGGCTCAAGCCTTCCTGACGATGTGCTCCTCCGACCCTGTAAATTGCATGTGACACTGGCTTTCCAGCCTTTGTCCTTGACACAGCCTCCGGTGGCAGTGACAATTAACCCGCTGTTACATTTTGCAATGTTCCAAATCAAAGACCTGATAGTTCCACCTCATGGAATGGGCTTGGAAACAGAGTTCATGCCGGTCAACCAGGGTATATTTTGCAGTACTGGGCAGCTCCTGCCACAACTTTTTCCTCCCAAAGCATCAACACAAATGAAAACTGGCGGATGCTCTGGTCCACCACCCGAGGCTGAAGAACAAAACCTCAAAATGGAAATTTCCTGATCCTAATTTAATCCAGAAGAATAAACAGGGATCACTCAGCAGACTCCAAATCCCCAGCCAGAAGATTATGCCCAGGGGGCAAATAGTTTTATGGACCATCTCTCCCTCCAGCCACAGCAAGTAGATTAAAATAGCCCTTGATGAGTTGGTGAGTGACATTCTTGTGGACAATGTTGATAGTGTGCTATTTTATTTTTCATGTAAAGTCAAATACACAATAGAAAATTGTATTTGTAAAATGGCTACAGTATTGCTATATGAGGCTTATGCTTGGTTTCTTCCATGTCACTCAAGATTCTGCTTAAATACTACCTCTTTCCAAAGCTCTTCCTTGACCCCCACTTAAAATGGTAACTCAATCACACAACACTCATAACCTGTTTTACTCTCTTCCAAGCATCAGCTGCTACATTTTTGCTTGATTCTGTTAGAAAGTAAGCTGAATACAGATGAAGGCATCAGTTTCTTCAGACCTTCAACCAAACCCAGTCTCCGACACTTAAGAAGGGCTCCAGAAATAGGTGCTGAACGGAGTCAGTGGGCTGATCCAAGAATCAAATGATCCATCTTGGAGTTTGATATCTGAACTCTTTCTCTTTGGAGAGCTTCTTTGAAAATTCTTTTGGTTTTTTATTTGTGTGTATATGTGTGTGTGTGTGTGTGTGTGTGTGCTCATGTGATTGTATACATACATGTGTGAGGTTCCCCATAAAACCCAAAGAAATGGTTCCAATACCCTAGCCCTAAACTTACAGGCAGTAGTGAGCCACCCAACTTGGGTGCTAAGAACCAAACTCCAGTCCTCTGAAGAGCAGCAAGAACCATTTCTCCATCAATTACTCCAGTCCCATGTGTTATGACTGACTGACGTTTGGAAGCATCTCCCTTGATCGTTCATGAACCAGCTACGGAACTTTTCTCTCCTTGTCCTATGGGCAATGTCCCTGTGGAGGTAGATAGTGGAAAGTATGAAGTCAAAGCTGCAAATCGATGGCCCAATTCCAAATCCCAGGTCTGGAAGTTCTGTGAGAACACCCATGGAATGCTTATTAACATCCCCATGTTTTACTTTCCTTGTCTATAAAACAGGGATGGTATCTATTCTAGCTACTTTACAGGGTTTCGTTGGAGGACAAATAAGCACAGGTAGATGACTCATATCTTCTGAGATACAAGGAACACCCGATATTAGACATTCTTTTTTTTCCTTAATATTTATTTTTATTGTTTTGCAATTAGATGTGTGTCTATGTTTCTGTATGTACATGTATGCACAGTGCCCGAGAAGTCAAGATGACAGACAGTATGAGATCCCCTGTGGCTGGAGTTACAAGTTGTTGTAAGACATCCAACATAGGTGCTTAGAACCAAACCTGGGTCCTCTGCAAGAACAGCATGCTCTCTTAACTGCAAAGCCAATTTTCCAGCCCAATACTAGTCACTCAATATTATCTTTTGAAAAAATGGTGGAAATATTCTTTTAATCGGGGCCAAGACTTGAGTGAGATCAATGACACACGTGTCATACACAGCATTAAGAGGCATTTACCCTCCAGTGCTGGCCATGCAGGTGGCTGATGTGGAGTGAGAGACTCCTTGTATTTGGGGCTCCAAACATTTCCCTCCTCTCAACCCAGCCCCAGCTCTGCAAGAAATGGATATGTAATAAATACAAGTAGTGAATGATTTCTCAATGTAGTTTTTCCTGTGGTATAATGTTCACAGAACCCCCATAACTCAAGTGAAATGTGATACAGGAGAGGAGTAGGGGTGGGATATAGTTCTGCAGGTAGAGTGCCTACTTGCACAATCTCAAGGAACTGAGTTCAAATCCCTAGAACCCATGTAAAAACCTGAGCATATAGGGGCACCAGTACACACATGTACACATACATGCATATACCACACAGACCAAAACATAAATAAATATATAATATGGAAATTTTTAAGAGAGACAAGCAAGAACCAATACAACAGCAAAATCAGTGTTTTTATTTTAGCAAATATATTCCCAGAAATCACTGAGGGCCAGCATTTCTCAGAACTCATCATCAGACATATTCAAAAGTCCCTAGGCTTTTGTCCAGTATGTTTGTGGGTGGCTTCAAACAAATTCATGCAAAATGAGGCTTCTGCTACTTAAGAATAATGAAACACCATCATACTATCAAAGTCCATTTTTTTTTTATTTTATTTATTTCTGTATGTGTATGAATGTATTGTCTGCATGCAAGTTTGTGCACCCGTGACGTGCAATGCCGCGAAGGTCAGAAGAGGGTGTCGGATTCCCCTGGAACTGGAGTTCTCCTGGAATTGGAGTTTCAGATGATTCTCAGCCGCCATGTGGGTGCTGGGGATCGAACCCAGGTCCTCTGCAAGAGCGGTCGGCTCTCTTAACTGCTAGGCCATCTCTCCAGCCCTCAAAGTCCATTGTTAAATAGGGTTCAAATGATATTTACTCCAAGATGTCACACAGGATGAGACCAATGCAAAACACAGCAGCGTGAGAAAGATCCCCAGAGCATTAGATGTGCAAATTGTTCACACATGTTATCCTAGCTTGCTTGTGTCTCTATTCCTGTGATAACACACTGACCAAAACCTACTTATGGGAGAAGCAAGCAGATTTGTTTGGCATACAAGTTAGTCTATCATAAGTAAAGCTAGGGTAGGGGATCAAGAAAGGAACCTGGAGGCAGGAACAGAAGCAGAGACCATGGAAGAATGCTGTCTACTGGCCTGCTCCCTTGGCTTGCTCAGAAACCTACCTTCCATATGCAGTCCAACCCCACTTGCCTAGGGATGTTCTCTCCTATAGTGGGCTGGGCTCCTACATCAAGAAAATGCCCCCATAGACATGCCCACAGGCCAAGCTGATGGATGCCATTGTTAAGTTGAAATTCATCCTTCCAAGGTGTCTAGGTTTGTGTCAAGTGGACAAAAACTAATCAGCAACACATTTAAGGAAAATAACCAAAATGGGTTATCCTTACATATCATGATATAGTTCCTTTTATTCTCTGTAGATCTGATTGATCTTTTCTAGTTGAGAAGTCAAGGACACCCATAGAGTCTAGGCATAAAGACTTTCAACTGTCCCTAATGTTCTTCATTCCTAAATTCTATACAGGAAGATTGTCTGTATGGGACAATGTCCAATAAATCCAGCCACCTCATCTCAGGATATATGACTATATGTGTGGAACTCAAAGACAGGATTGGTTTCTCAAACCCAGAGCTAGAATTTTGATGTTATTTGACCCCAGGAAATTCATGTCCAGATTTCCAGCACCCACATAAATGCTGGGCAGGCTTGTTACCCTCTGTAATCCCAGAACACAGAAGACAGAGACAGGAGATCCTTGGAACAAGCTAGCTTGACTAGCCAAATTGGTGAGCTCTGGGTTTGATTGAGAGACACTGCCACAATATATAAGGTAAACAACAATCAAGAAAGACACACAGCGGGCTGGAGAGATGGCCTAGCGGTTAAGAGCACCGACTGAGGCGTGGTGGCTCACGCCTTTAATCCTAGCACTTGGGAGGCAGAGGCAGGCGGGTCTTTGTGAGTTCAAGGCCAGCCTGGTCTACAGAGCGAGTTCCAGGACAGCCAGGGCTACAGGGAGACCCTGTCTCAAAAAGACGAAAAAAAAAAAGAGCACTGACCTGCTCCTTTGCAGAGGACCTGGGTTCGATCCGCCGGCACCCCACACATGTGGCTTGAAAGAACCGGTCTTTAAACTCCAGTTTCCAGGGGAATCCTGACACCGCTCTTCTGACGCGTGCGCTTGCATTCGACCGGTGGCCAAACCTAGCATCCGCAGACATTCCCAAGCAACACGAAAAGCACGCAGGCTCCATTTCTGACCTCACAGGCACGTTCTTACACACGTCCATTCATGCATACATGTGAAACATACAAAGGTACATATATACATACCAAAAACAAATAAATATAAACATATTCATCTGTCTATGTATTGTTGTTATCATATAAACAGAGTGGGGGGCTGGAGAGATGGCCTAGCGGTTAAGAGCGCCGACGCGCTCTTACAGAGGACCGGGTTCGATCCCCAGCACACCACATGGCAGGAGAGCCCGTCTGAAACCTCCAATTCCAGGAGAACTCCAGTTCCAGGGGAAATCCGAGACCTTCTTCTGACCTTTCCCGTGTGCATTGCACGACACGGGTGTCACAAACCTGGCATGCAGACGTACATGTTGATACACATACAGAAATAAATAAAATTTAAAAAAAAAAAAAAAAAACAAGAGAAAAGAGATTGAGACAGCCAGCACTTTGCAAACCTTAGTGAGCTTCACTATCTAGGAAGTTCCAGGATCAGGGAGGCAACGCAATGGAAGAGAGAGCACCCCCTCCTCCGGACCTGCATCAAACCTTGGGGAAATTTCCCACTACTGAAGGCAGCCTACGTGGGGTGTTCTTGACAAAGCCAGATGTAAACTCCCATATTTACCACACAGATTACCGATTTGAAAACACTGGTGGTGGTTTCTGCTGCCTCCTTATTGTTTTATTGCTGTTTCACTCTGTTTTTTATTTTTTATTAATTTTTATTTTATGTGTATGACTGCTCTGCCTACGACTGCTCTGCCTACATGCATATAAGTGTACCTATGTTGTGCGAGCCCCACAGAGGCCAGAAGAGGGAGTCAGATTCTCTGGAACTAGAGTGACAGACAGTTGCTACCTGCCATATAGGTGCTGGGAACCCAACCTGGGTCTTCTGGAAGAACAGCCAGTGTTCTTAACCTCTGAGCCATCTCCTCAGCCTCCTTATTTGTTTGGGAGAGAAGTTTTCAAGTAGCCCAGACTGGCCTTGAACTTAATACACAGCTGAGGAAGACTTTGAATTTCTGATCCTACCTCCCTAGCCCTGAGATTATAGGTGTGTACCACTATACCTGTTTGTTTTTTTTTCCTGTGCTGAGGATCGAACCCAGGGCTCTGTGCATGCTGGGCAGGTACTCCACTAGCTAAGCCGCATCCCCAGTCCCTGCCACAACACTTTCATTCCCCCATTATAACTGTAGGATGGCTATAAAGAAAACGAAAACCATTGCTATAATGGTTACTTTTTTGTTGCTGTCATAAATGCCACTACCAAGGCAATTTATAGAAAAAAAAAAGGTTTATTAGGGCTTACAGTTCCAGAGGAGATGCTGTAAAGGCGGGGGTTGTGGGGGGGGGGGCTGGCAGGAGGCAGCTGGAGCAGAATGCAGAATGCTGGGAGCTCACATCTTCAAAACACACAGGAAGCAAAAAGAACCAACAGGAAGTAGGGCTAAGCAATGGGCTCTCAAAGCCCAGGAGTGAACTGCTCCCTCCCGCAAGGCTGCACTCCTGGGAATTCCATGGCCTCCCCAAATAGCACCAGCAACTGGGAGCCCAGTTTTCAAACAATGGAGCCTATGGGAGACATTCTCATCCAAACCAGCACAACTGCTGTATACAATTAGTCCATTAAGAAAACTCCAAGGGCTGATGGGATGGCTCAGCAGATGAACAGAGGACTAGAGTTCAGTTCCTGGCACCCAAGGCAGGTGACTCACAACTACCTGTTACTACAGAGCTGGGGGACCCCACGTCCTCTTCTGGTCTCTGAAGATACTTACACAGACCTGCACAAACAGATACATGAGAGGGGGAGAGAGAGACAGAGAGACAGAAACAGAGACAGAGAGAGATTAAAATACCTTAGAAAGCACTCCATAGGTTTGCTTAATCTCAACATATTGCTCTTACTCTCAATTCACCATGACGTATAACGTGGATAAGAGAACTTGAAACAAATTCAAACTCAACAAATAAAATAAGAATCTGTATTATAGTCGACCTTTGAGTGACCAACTTTCAAATATGTTATTGGAGCTGTTAAACCATCTAAATAAATCAAAGCCATTCTGCCTCATCCCTCTAGCCAAAAGGGATAGGCTGCATTCAATGGACTGTTGCTACCAAAAAAAAAAAAAAAAAAAAGGTATCAAACTCTCTATCTCTGTGGGCAGTATGATAGATAGCTCCTTGGTGACGTACTTGTCTTGCAAGGATGATGTTGTGGTTTGAATGAGTGGTCCCCATCGGCTCTAGGTATTTCAGACATTTGTCTCCAGTTGTGGTGCTGTTTTTGGAGGTGGTTTAGAAGGTGTGGCCATGTTGGGGGAAGTGTGTCACTAGGGGCAGGCTAGTGCGCTTAACAAGCCTCGTGCTCTACAGTTTGCTCCTCTTGCTTCCTGTGCTCTTTGAAAAATGTGACCCTCGGTTTGCTGCTCTGGATCCGGCCACCCCGCCTCCCGCCACAATGGACTAATTCCCTGGAACCGCCCAATTGTAAGCTCAACTAAACTCTTCCTTTTATTAAGTTCCTTGGTCTGGTGTTTTATTACAGCACAGACAACTGACTAATACAGTTATTTGTCCCAGGAGTGGGGCATTGGCTTTGAAGAACCTGACCATGTGTCTGTTTGGAGAAGTGTGGCAGACTTTGGACCCTTTGGGCGGAAAGGCTGTTGACTACTGTTAGCAGAGCTTAAGGGGCCATTCTAGTTGAGGCCTGGAAGAAAGCATGCTGCAAAAGATGTGGGTCCCAGGGGAGAAACTAAAGACTTTGGCAGCAACCAGGATATTTTGTTAAAGAGTTCTTGGCAGCAGTTTTCCCACAGCCCAGATGCTTGCCTGCTGCTAAGTTGAAAAGCAATGGATGATGTCTTTGGTGGAGATATTTCAAAGACAGCCTAATGTAGAAAAATGTATTTGGTGGCGTGGCTTTTACTGGTGAATATTATACAGATCTAAAGTGAAAAAGAGCAGATGGAGCAGAAAAGAAAATGCAAAAATGTAACAGTGTGGTCTGATTTACACTGCACTAAGGCAGATTAACGGTGTGGCCCCGGCATGTGAAGGAGCGGTTGGATCTGAAAACTGCACTAGGAAGAATTACCAATGGTGGGTCCAAGGCATGTGAGGAGAGGTTGGATCTGAAAAACTGCACTAGGAGATTAAAGGTGGGGCCAAGGCCTGTGAAGGGAGGGTTGGATCTGAAAACTGCATAGGAAGATTAACGGTGGGGCCAGGCTTGTGAGGCGCGTTTCTTTTGATAAGGGAGATTAAATTGATTAAGGAGAGGCATCGAGATTTACACGTAAACAAAAGCATCAGTACCTTCAGGGCACCACACCGCAGAAAGAAATGCAAAATGTACAGTTTGGATCTGATAACTGCACTAGGAAGATTAAAGGTGGGGCCAAGGCATGTGAAGGAGAGGTTGGATCTGAAAACTGCACTAGGAAGATTAAAGGTGGGGCCAAGGCATGTGAAGGAGAGGTTGGATCTGAAAACTGCACTAGGAAGATTAAAGGTGGGGCCAAGGCTTGTGAAGGAGAGTTTCCTTTTGATAAGGAGTTTAAAGTGATTAAGGAAGGGCTTCGAGATTTACAAGTAAACAAAAGAATCAGTACCTTCAGGGCAAGACCACACCCAGCTAATCCTCCAGCAAGTCCAGGGCAGAGAAAAGTAGCAAATGTGGTTGAAATGGGCCAGGGTCTGGCCCGAACTTGCAGCCAGATTCGGCAATTTCATTCACGTGGTGCTGGCTTTAGAGACATGAAGTTTGCAAGAGTGAAGGGGTCATCAGCTCTTCCTCCACGGTTTCAGAGAGCCAAAGAGGCCAGGAAGAGTACAGCAGGGGTGTCCCTGAATAAAGAAGGCCGTGATAGGCCACTGCGTGAAGCTGTGAGTATGAAGCCTGGTTGGCAGCGGAGACCCCAAGAAGACTTTCGAGATGCCAGACCTGTGAGATATTTGCCAAGGAGAGCTGCATACGGGGAGTGGTACCAGCCTAAGAAAGAGATGTATGTTGCAAGCAAAGCTGGAAGAGCTGAGCCGTGTAAGCCCTTTGGAAGTCAAGTCCCAGAAGTCGCATGTGGAGCTACAGGACTTGGCGTTTGCCCTGCTGGTTTTCGGTCTTGTTTTGGTCCAGTATTTCCTCACTATGCCTCTATTCCTCCCTTTTGGAATGGGAATGTGTATTCGGTTCCACTGTACATTGGGAGTATGTAATTTGCCTTTTGATTTTACAGGAGCTTACAGTTAAGAGATTGGCCTGAGTCTCAGAAGAGACTTTGGACTGTGGACTTTTGAATGACATTGAAACTGGTAAAGACTATGGGGACTTTTAAGGTTGGACTAAATGCGTTTTGCATTTTATATGGTCAGGAGCCTATGGGGGCCAGGGAGTGGAATGTGGTGGTTTGAATGAGTGTCCCCCATAGGCTCTAGGTATTCAGACATTTGTCTCCAGTTGGTGGTGCTGTTTCTGGAGGTCTTAGAAGGTGTGGCCATGCTGGGGGAAGTGTGTCACTGGGGGCGGGCTTAGTGAGCTTAACAAGCCTCGTGCTCTACAGTTGCTCCTCTCTGCTTCCTGTGCTCTTTGCGATATGTGACCCTCTGTTTGCTGCTCTGGATCCGGCCACCACGCCTCCCGCCACTATGGACTAATTCCCTGGAACCGCCAATTGTAAGCTCAAATAAACTCTTCCTTTTATAAGTTCCTTGGTCTGGTGTTTTATCACAGCAACAGAAAACTGACTAATACAGATGATGACCTCAGTTTGACCCCTAAAACACATGTTAAAGAAGCCAGGTACAGAGGCATGTACCTGTAATCCTGTGATGCTAGCTTTGGGAAGGTGGACGCATGAGGATGTCTGGGGCTGACTGGCCAGCCAGACTAGACAAACTGGCAAACCCCAGGTCCCAATGAGAGACACTGTCTCAAAAAAGCAGGGAACACCAAGGTTGATCTCTGGCCTCTACATGCATATACAAAATGTGTACCTATACATAGACATACCTTCACACATGTTACATGAATAAACACACACACACACACACACACACACACACCTATCTATCTCCAGTTCCAGGTGTCCTTGCTGAACAGCTGGAAGGGGAATTTCAAGAGTTTAGGACATGATTCTGTTACTGACTTCCAACGTTTGCTCTAACTTCTTACAGAAGCATTCCTAAGGGACCTGTGAAGTTTCCCAAGCTCAACGCAGTCGCTAAGACCCGCCCTACAAACAAAAGTCTGTTGCCTCCTGAAGACGTGTCACCTAGGAAGCAGCCAGGAAGGAATTCCCTGGCTCTGGCACAGGGAGTACCCAGCCAGTATCTTCTAACCCAATCGCTTGACCTTCGCCACACAGCCTCTCCAAATTTATATTTCGTGGACCGAACGAATAATTGATGTACAAAAAGCCCCAAGAGCACTTGACATGAGGCTGAAGAGATGGCTCAGCAGTTAAGAACACTGACTACTCTTACAGAGGAGCCGGGTTCGAGTACCCACACCCACATGACAGCTAACAACTGTCTGTAACTCCAGTTCCAGGGGAATTCGACGTCCTTTTCTGACTTCTGCAGGCATTGTGCGACATGGGTGAACCTACTTAGACTAGTACACTTACAGCAATACACTCACACACCTGAAATACAAATAATAAATTTTAAAAAGAACATTTGACATTAACACAAATGCCAGTGTCCTGCCCTCTCTTCTCTCCTCTCTACTATAACCTACCACGAGCTGAAGAGAGAAGTGTAGGAGCTTTTGACTCAAAAAAGAGCAAAATCAAGCACAGAAAACTATGCACTAGCCCCATTTCAGTCCAGTGTGCTCCGATTTTTGTGGTTGGTGTTGCTTTTTGTGTGTGACGGTGTCTCTTGTAGCACAGACTGACTCAGAACTTTCTGCATAGCTGAGGATAACCTACCACGACTGTGCTGCACCCCCAACCTGCCACCTCATTGTCAATCCTGCGAAAGTGATAGAGATCTCTAAGGATGGAGATGTTAGCGAGAGACAAAACACGTACTTTTCTCTCTTGTTATCAAGAGAAGGCCTGGTCCTCATCCTCCTGCGCGCATGGCTACACAGGATGGCTCACATCTCCAGTGAAAGTTCTGCTGTAGCTTCCAGCCCTCGTTTCCTGGTAGCCTCAGCTGAGTACCCTTCATAGCACAGCATAAAGCTAACAGTCATGGGATGAAAGTTCCCAGACTCAGCGCCTGCCTTTGCACCATGAAGTCAATGAAAACCTAGGCGTGGGGCATAATCCTGGAAGGGAAGTTGACCCCGGAGCTTGCACCCTCCTGGGGTTAGGATGGTCTGCGGCAAGGGCTCTGCATGCTTCACTCCTTGACACTGAAACGTAAATGGCCCAGCCTTGCCAAGGATACCTCTGGGGTCCTTAACTAGAGCATAAGCCTACTGGACTGCTCCTGTATCTAACTGGGAGAAGTGGGTGTAGGTTTGCTGTAAGGAGAGGAAGTCTATTACCATACCAAGATCAGAACACACATCTCCATCCTCAGAGCTGTCACTGGGATGTCGTGGATGATTCTCAACATTATTTAGAAGGCTTTTAGTAGCTGGGTGTGGTGGCGCAGGCCTTTAATCCCAGCACTTGGGAGGCAAAGGCAGGCGGATCTTTGTGAGTTCAAGGCCAGCCTGGTCTATAGAGCGAGTTCCAGGACAGCTGGGGCTACAGGGAGACCCTGTCTCGAAAAGACCAAAAAAAAAACACAGGCATGGTGGCGTGGGCCTTTAATCCTAGCACTTGGGAGGCAGAGGCAGGCAGATCTTTGTGAGTTCAAGGCGAGCCTGGTCTACAAAGCGAGTTCCAGGACAACCGGAGCTACAGGGAGACCTTGTCTCAAAAAGACCAAAAAAAAAGGCTTTTACTGATCTGGCCTTCTGGGTCCAGCTTTGCCCCTTACCTCAGGCCACGCCCCTCTTCCTCCATGCCATCTCATTGGTTCACAGGTTCCCAAAACCTGCCGTGATCTCTCTTGATACTTGGATTGGGGGCAGGAGGATAATGCTTACTCTTTCCACATGGCAATTCTCAGGAGTATAAAAACTAACACATAACAGAGCATCTAAACAACAGTAAAACTAAGAGGGGAGACCTCCTTTTTAGAACCCTGACATCTTTACCCTCTGCTTACACCCTTCGCCAAAGTCATGTGACTGGCTCAAAGAAGCCAGGGCAGATATTACTCTCCTCAAATTTTTTTTTGGGTTTTTTTTTTTTATGATATTTCTTTTTTTTTTAATGTAATTTTTTTAATTAATTTTTTTATTTTATTTATACTGAATTTTTTTTTATCAAATCTAGACCTGTGTCCCCCCATCCTCCCACCCCTCCAGAGCTCATGTATTCTGCCAAACATGCTTTTTCCTTTTTCAGTCTTTCTCAAAAGTTACCTGGAAGTTTTGACTGTTTGTGAGCAGAAGTTCATGTTGTTTAGTCAGTTTCTTGAATGCAGTCCCTTTCTGTTGTTGTTGTTGTTGTTGTTTTCCAGTATGCATCACTCCCAACTGCTTTGGACAAAGTTTCATCGGGGGCATACACAAGAAATACTTACAACTAGGTATTGGCACTAGCATCCACAGATGAGGGATACCATTCGTCATTTGTTTTTCTGGGACTGGTGTTACTTCACTTCAGCATGATGTCCTCTAGCTCCAGCCATTTTCCTGCAAAGCTCATGATGTTCGTCTTTCTTACTGCTGGCATAGAAGTCCATTGTGTAGATATACCACATTTTCTCTATCCACTCATCAGTTAAGGGCATTTGGGTTGGTTCCAGCTCCTTGCTACTGTGAAGAGAGCTGAAATAAACATGGCCATCGCATGTATCTCTGCGGTGGGGTGAGTCTTGAGTGGTACAATGCCCAGGAGTGGTATGGCTGGGTCAGGTGGCAAGTTCATTCCAAGTCTTCCAAGGGTTCTCACACTGCTTTCCATAGTGGCTGTACGAGTTTACATTCCCACAGCAATGGATAAGTGTTCCCTTTTTCCCACAACTCTCCAGCACTTGTATCATTGTTTTCTTGATCTAGCCATCTTATTGGAGTAAGATGATATCTTAAAGTGGTTTTGATTTGCATTTCCTTAATGATTAGTGATGTTGACAATTCTTTTTTTTTAATTTTTATTATTAATTTTTATTTATTTTCCGTATGTTCATGAATGTACAGTCTGCATGCAAGTTGTTGCACCATCGTTCATGCGATGGCCGCGGAGGTCAAAGAGGGTGTCGGATTCCCCTGGAACTGGTGTTCTCTCTGCAATTGGAGTTTCAGACTGTTCTCGATGGAACCGCCATATGTGGGTGCTGGGGATCGAACCCGGGTCCTCTGTAAGAGGCGGGTCAGCACTCTTGACCGCTAGGCTACGGCCATCTCTCCAGCCCAATTTTGAAGCGAATTTCTGGAAGGTGTTTCTCAGCCATCTTTTTCGTTCTTTTGTGCTCATGTATAGTTTGAAATAATGATCTCCTTTTGAGCGTCATTTGTTTTCCTTTTTTCTTTCTTTGTTTTTGAGTAGTTTACATATTTCGGGAAATCTAATGTCTTTGTCAGATGTATCTGCATGAAGGCTATTCTCCCACTCTCGTGGGGATCTCTCCTTCACTTCCTTGATTGTTTCTCTTTTATGGTACAGTAAGCTTTTGAGTTTTAATAGAGGTCCGCCATTATGTCAACTTGTCGACCTTTAATTCATTGTTGCGCAGCTTCTGTCTGATTTGGAAAGTCTTTTCCTACGCCATGTCTGTAGTACTGCTGCCNTTGGGACCGACCACTGGCTTCTTTTCTTTTTTTTTTTTTTTGGTGTGTGTGTGTGAGAGAGAGAGAGTGATGAAAGGAAATGATTATCTTGCCTCTGCCACTCAAGTACTGGAATTAGAGACATATACTGTCATTCCCTGTAAGACCATCATCTTTTGACATTGTTCTAAGTGGTAGCTCCATCCACAGGGCTACTGAGCATACAAGGTTAACTTCTGCTCTGGAAACCTACCTGCTCTTGGTAACAGACTCTGGGAACATTCAGCATTACCCTCCTGTTGGGTACAAATGTGCCTGAGGTATCCCAGCCGGCACCGATGTGCACAAGGCTGACCCAGGTTTATTTGGGGTGGCCTAGGCCTGTGATCCCAACACTGGGAAGATGGGGAGCGGGAGGCTCGGGAATCCAAGGTTCTCCTTAGCTGCACAGTGAGCCTGGGCTACAGGAGACCATCTCAGACAGACCAACAAAATACTGAGGGGGGAAGGAAAAAAGAAAAACAAAAATACTTCGGGGACAACCTAGAGTCAATAAGATCAAATGATAGAAGTCCATCCATTTCACAACCAGGAAAGAAAGCTACCGGGTCTGTGCGATTCTCTCTCCTGCCATTTGCTCAGGTGATATCTTCTATATCTGTTCGTTTGTTTGTTTGGTGGTGGTTGTTGTTGTTATTGTTGGGTTTTTGGTTTCTTGGGGTGTGTGTGTGTGTGTGTTTTTGTCTTTTTTGAGACAGGGTCTCCCTGTTGTAGCTCCAGCTGTTCTGGAACTCACTATGTAGACCAGGCTGGCCTTGAAATCACAGAGATCTCCCTGCCTCTGCCTCCCCAGGACTGGGATTAAAGGTGTGCACCACCACACCCTGCTATTTTGTACAATTTTTATTTTACTGATTATTCCGTGTGTTGGTGTGTCCACGTGACACAGCACATCTGTGGAGAGCAGGAGCTGACCCTCTCCTTCCACCATGTGGGTTCCTGGGATCAAATGCAATCACCAGCCTAGCCAGCAATCACACCCACTGACCGTTGCTGAGCCACTTTGCCTGCCCCTCTTTACACAGTTTTAGAAGTGGAAACTGAGCCATTTAAAAACAAGCTGTCCAGATTCACACAAGGGAACTGCTCAGCTCTCTCTTCAGCTAACCCAGCCCCTTCCTCAATACCCACACACCCTTGCAGTCACTCACCCCCTCCCCCCGCCCCCACCTTAATACCCTCTCTGCTTCCCCGAGATGCCTCAGAGCCTTCTCACAGCTTAGTTCTCTGTTCCTCACAATGGTCGTCTGTAAAGGGGCCTGGGTGCCTGGAATTGGAAATTGTTTTTCTTCCCTCCCTTCCTGAAGACCAGATTGTTCCTAGGCTCTGGGCTGCCCAGCCAGCGCAGGCCTGACTCCCTGGCACCTACAGCTGCCTTGGGGACCTGGGTTTGTCTTTTGCAGAACTGCTTATGAGCGATGGAGTGCTGGCGCTGAGCTCCTTCGGAGAGGAGCATGGCAGCTAGACGTGTTTGCAGGGAAGTAAACTGCAAGAATAAACAGAAAATACACACACTCCACATCCTGCCAGCCGAGCCCCAGCTCCCCAATTCTGACAGGTGATCCATTCTGCGTCCCTTCACAACTGAGCCAACTGCAGGCCTGGGGAACGGGCAAGGGCACAGAGCTGGGCTCTCCACATTCTGGAGGTGTGTTTTACATCCTCTGCGTCCACCCACATCTGAAATCTAAGGAAAGCCATGCCTGGCCCCTAGGATGACTGTGTGGTCCAGGCCAGGGAGATGGCTCAGGGGGTAAAGGCACTTGTCATCAAGTTTAATGACCCCAGTTCATCCTTCAAGAGCCACAAGGTTGAAGGAGAGAACTAACTCACAATTTGTTCCTTGACCCCCACCCACATCACGTGCATACCTATACACATATGCACACAATAAATTTTTGAAAGGTGACTGCATGGATTGCATTCATGCTTGGAGTATGTGTAGGCTAGGTGGACAGTGTGGGTGCCAAAGCAAGTCAGAGCCATCAGTATCCCAGCAGATTCCTCTGACATACCAACCTCCTAACATCCTCTATACCTCAGTGCCATGGACTGTGTTCTGTGTTCTTTCCTCTGCCTGGCTTGTCCTGTCCCCTCCTCCCTCTTCTCACACCTTCCTTGTGAGTGGTGCCCCTCAACTTTCAAACTTCGGCTTAAATGTTGTCATCACAGGGGCCTTCTCCTAGCTACCATGACTGAAGGGACAAATGCCTAATTCCCCCATTCCTACCTCTATCTTGCTCATTTTCCTCAAGTGTCCTTCACAATTTCTAGTAATGTGTGTGAGAGAGTAAGAGAGACAGTTGCATGTGCATTTGTGTGTGCACAGGTATTTGTGGGTATGCTAGTGTGCAGACGCCAGAATTCGATATTGAATCTCTCCCTCAATTATTCTCCATGTTATTTTTTGTGACAGGGTCTCTCACTGAATCTGGAGCTCCCTGAGTTGGCCCTTGAGCCCCAGGGATCCACCTTCCCAGTGCTGGGATTACAGGTATACTCTGCCACACCCAGCTTTTTAAGGTGGGTGCTGGGGATACACCACACGTCCTTCTACTTTTTTAGTAATTTATATATTTGGCGCATGCCTTTAATCCTAGGACTTGGGAGGGAGAGGCAGGCAGATCTTTGTGAGTTCAAGGCCAGCCTGGTCTACAGAGTGTGTTCCAGGACAGCTGGGGCTACAGGGAGACCCTGTCTCGAAAAGACCAACCCCCCCCAAAAAAAATAATTATTTATTTATTATTTTTACTTTAGGTGTATGAGCATGTTGCCTGCATGTGTAAGTGCACCTGTGTTGTGTAATACCCTGGAAAGTCAGACAAGGGTGTTGGATCCCCTGGAACTAGAGTTACAAATACATAGTGGTTAAGCCACCCTGTAGGTGCTGGGAATTGAACCTGGATCCTCTGCATGAGCAGCTAGTGCTCTTCACCACTCAGCCATCTCTCCAGCCCCCCCCCAACCTCCATCCTCCTACTTGTGAGGCCAGTATGTTACTGACTAAGCTATGTCCCCAACCCTATTTCCAGTCATTTGTTTACCTTGTCCTCCCACCCAAACTTCCAGCTCTGTGAGGGCTATGGTCTGTAGAAGCAATGCAGAGTCTAAAATTTCACAAGGATTTATTCACTGTCTTCCATTAATGAATTTCACAAGGATTTATTCACTGTCTTCCATTAATGAATTCATGGGCTGCTTTGTCCAATGGCCTGGCTTAATTAGTCCAAGGGAGAGATCAAAAACAGCCACCAGGGGCTGGAGAGATGGCCTAGCGGTTAAGGGCACCGTCTGCTCTTACAGAGGACCCAGGTTCGAACCCCAGCACCCACATGGAGGCTGAGAACCGTCTTTAACTCCAGTTCCAGGGGAATCCAACGCCCTCTTCTGACCTCCATGGCGTTGCACGACATGGGTGCAACAAACCTACATGCAGACAGTACATTCAAACACATACGAAAAAAATTAAATTAAAAAAAAAATTAAAAAACAGCCACCAAAACGCACTGGTAGTTCTACCTCTAGCTGAGCTCAGAGAAGCCATAGATTACAGCAACAGGAAGGACTCCAAAGGCCAAAGAAACAAAGGGCCCTGCTGTCAGGATCCACCTGAAAACTCAGCTCGTCGAATGTGTATCATCCGAAGCCTGCACACTGTTGAATGCCAGCTCCATAGCATGCTCTGCCCATATTGACTTGGGAGCCATCCTGACTTGCATAACTATGTATTTATGAAACTAAATCATGTGAGAATTAAACAGTGGATTAAATTTAAAAAAAAAAAGAATCTTATAATTGACAAGTAAATACATAGGAAATCATAATTAAGTTCAGTTCATGTGATATGGGTTTGCTGGGGGCCTCGCACTACAAATATATGAATGGCCTGATTCTACATTTGTTAGCTCACCACTTGCTCAGGAAACAAAATGCATGTTTATTAAATACTTCAAGAAACCTGCAAGAGCATAAAATTGCTTATGTTCGCTTTTCAAAGAGCTTTGAAGGGGCGGCTGGAGAGATGGCCTGGCGGTTGGGAGCACCGACTGCTCTTGCAGAGGACCCGGGTTCCATCCCCAGCACCCACACGGCAGCTGAGAACCATCTGTAACTCCAATTCAAAGAGAACTCCAGTTCCAGGGGAATCCGACACCCTCTTCTGACCTCCGCGGCATTGCACGACACGGGTGCACAAACCTGCATGCAGACAGTGCATTCATACACATACAGAAATAAATAAAAATTAAAAAAATAATAATAATTATAAAAAAAAGAGCTTTGAAGGTCAAAGCGAGTTAGAATTAGAGAAAAGAAAAGAGTTTCAACTAAGGTCATTAAAGAGAATAATTAGAGATATTGGCACCCAAAATTTATAGTTTTAGAACAGAGGCTAGGTATATAACTTGCCCAGCATATACAAAGTCCAATCTCCAGCATTGAATTCACTGGGCTTGGTGGCCCACACCTCTAATCCCAGGATTCAGGAGGTGGAAGATCAGAAGTTCAAAGTCATCCTCAGCTCCATAGACTCCATGAGACACTGTCTCAAAATAAAATTAAATTAAAATCAAGTTTTAGAACAGAAAGAATTTATTTTGTCACTAAATATAAGCTCTTTGTTTATAGAAAATGAGCTCTGCCTCCCACACACCTGGTTTCTACAGTACAGGAGAGTCAAGGAGATTCCCAGACTCCAGGCCTTTCCCCTGCATCGACCAGGCCATTTGAGAAGAGGTTGGGTAAAGTCTCAGCCAAGAGCTCAGAATGAGTGAGCAGGATGTGGTGGTGGCTATAGCAACCATTCCAGGGTAGGACTGCAGAGACGTGACAAGAAAGGATTGGAGGTAGACCGAGGGTGGGCAGTGGCTGCTTCCTTCATAGAACACCCTTATTTTGAGCCTGTTGGCTTGCCAAGTGGCACCTGAGTCATCTCCCTCGAGGCTAGTGACCAACCTAAACAGAAGTGTTCAAAAATTTCTCCTTTCACCCTGGGCATCCTGAATGCCACCAAATATTATTGAAT
Organism: Rhizomys pruinosus; assembly: GCA_009823505.1. Lineage (NCBI taxonomy): Eukaryota > Metazoa > Chordata > Mammalia > Rodentia > Spalacidae > Rhizomys > Rhizomys pruinosus. The sequence goes on along the minus strand of VZQC01009288.1, from coordinate 744,021 downwards.
ATCTTTGATTCTGATACTGGATCTTTAAGTGTGAGGGTTTGTGTATATTCTTCCATAGAATGTTCTATTTGTTAGGAAGATTCAGAGAAGGAAAAGAGATGGATCTCTTATAGATAACAAGTATTTCTCCTTTTGGATTAAAATGATTTTTTTTTTTTACCTAGGAACAAGAAATAGTTGAGCTGGAAGAATTCGGCAGTGAATGGAAAGATAGCATAGTCCTGATGTGTTTCTACCACCCCCACTTAAAAGTCATTTGATGTTGAGCAGAACTTTGACTGCTTGGAACCACAGCCTCCTCCTCTGCTCACACCTGGCGATGCTCAGCATAGAACACGTCAAGGCAGGTGCTTAACAAGCACCAACTCCCCTTCCGTCCTAATGAAAGTGACCCATGCAAGCTAGGGAAATGGCTCAGTCAGCAAAAAGCTTGCCTTGCAAACCTGAGGGTCTGATTTGGATCTCCAGAACTCATATGAAAACTTCCAGGGAGGAGGAGACAGGCTGATGCCTGGGGCTCTCTGGCCAGCTTAGCCTACGTGTGGTGAGTCCCAGGCCAGTGAGAGACCTAGTCTCAAAAAAATAATGTGGTTAGTATTTGAGGAAGAGCATCCCAGGTTATCACCCAGGCATTCGCATGGGAACACCATAAATACATAAACAACACACACACACACACACACACACACACACACACACACACACACACGACACACAGAAAATGGAAGAGAACAACCCTAGGGAATCTGCTGCCAAGAGCATGGGTGCTCTGAGAAGACACAAATGAAAACTTCAAATTCTCAAGCAACAGTAGAAACCTTCAGGAAAGTAGACAGAAGATAGAATCGTGATGTGGATGAAGCCCGAGCAAGGACTGTGATACATGGATACAATAACGGGTGCCATCAAGACAAAGGAGTTTCGAGCATCAATCCTTCTTTGAACATTGGCACCCTGAAAGAAAGGCAAGGAAGTATTAATATTGTTCTTGGATGATCCCTGTGGCTCTGTGGTTCAATGGTTTTAATCAAAACACAACATCTGGAGCTGGAGAGATGGCCTAGAGGCTAAGAGCACTGACTGCACTTACGGAGGACCTGGGTTTGATCCCCAGCACCCACATGGCGGCTGAGAACCTTCTGTAACTCCAATTCCAAGAGAACTCCAGTTCCAGGGGAATCCAACACTCTCTTCTGACCTCCGAGGCATTGATTGCATGACACAGGTGCACAAACCTACATGCAGACAGTACATTCAAATAAATAAATAAATAAATAATATTTTAGAAAAAGCACACAAGGTCCAGGACAAAGGAGATCTCCCTATTTTTTCCCCCATGCAGAAGAAATCAAATAGATAAAGAAACCCTTCAGGACCTCGTGGACTTTGTGGTCCTCAGGAAGGCTGTGAATGAATGGAAGAAAGGCAAGTCTATGAACTAGTGTTATCCCAGGGACTCTCTATTGCCCCCTATGTTTTGGCTATGTTTGAGGGGGGTTATTGTGTAAGCTGTGTCAAAGAGGACAGCCTCATCCATCTCAGGCAAGAAGGTAAAATACCCACTGATGCTATGTGCAGCTCTGACTATTCTTCACTCTAGAGTAGACCCCATCCCTAAGCAGTTTTCTCTAATCCCTCTTCGAGGCTAAAGGGAGAGAAGAAAAACTGGCTTCCAAAGTGGATCACCATCACACCTAGCCACTTAGCAAATGTGGCCTGAGGTGTGTACAGTGACACATTCCCTGCTACTGAAACTCCCCTAGGCTAGGAGAGGATTTAAGACACGAGTGGTACCAGACTCAACAGTCTGAAAATCTCCTACCACCCATGTTGGAAAAATCACAGACACCAGTGTTGCTTGGCTTGGGTGGGCTGATACAGCCATTCCTTCCCAAATTATTTGTTCTTAAGAAAGGTAAATGCATTTGAGTCCTAGTGTCGCCTAATAAAAGTACCACAGACTGGGCGAGTTAAGATAGGATAAAAGTGTTCTACCATAGGTCTGGGGTCTGGAAGTCCAAAACGAAGGTGTCCATTTCTTCCAAAGGCTCTAAAGAAGGATCCATGCCATGTTAAGGCAACCTCAAGAGTTCTTTGGCACGTGGCTACTCCACGCCAATCCTCCATCTCAAGTGTGGCTCTGATTATGTGGTTTCCCAGCCTACCCCTCTGTAAGAGTCTGTGTTTGAATGTCTCCTTTTTCCCACACACATGAGTCATACTGGGTCAGAGACCCACCCTAATCCTGTATGGCCTCCCCCAAAGCATTTCTATCTTCTGTGACTCTATTCTCCACCCCCCAAAAAGGCCACATTATAAGATACCAGGGGTTAGGGCTTCAGCATCTTCACAGAAACATTGAGGGAGATAACCTGTAACACTCGGTTCTTCAGATGTAGAACTAAGGGACTGGGGAGTAGGTTCAGCTGATAAAGTGCTTGCTTTGCAGTCTTAAGGACCTGAGTTCCAGCTCTAGAACCTCGATACAAAAAAATCTGAGCCATGTGGTGCGTGCTTCTAATCCCAGAACTAGGGAGGTGAGGACAAGTGGACACTTGGGGCTTGCTAGCCAGCCAGTCTAGCTTTCTTCATGAGCTCAGTACACTGAAAGAACCTTTCTTCAAAACGGTGGGGTGGGGGGGGGATGGTGGCAGTTAGGAGGGGCAGAAAGAAATGATGTGCGCACACAATGGTTAAAAAGCACTTACTGCTCTTACAAAGGACCAGGGTTTGGTTCCCAGCATCCTCATAAGGCAGCTTATAACCACCTAGAACATCAGATGCCCCCTTTTGTCCTCCACAGGCCCCTGCATATAAATGACACACACAAATACCTTCAGATATGTACACATGTGCATTATATAAAATAATGTTTAAAAAGGAAGGGCGGTGGGGCTACAGAGATGGCTTAGCAGTTAAGAGGACTCTGCTGCTCTTGAAGAGGACCTGGGCTTGGTACGCAGCACTCACATGACAGCTAGCAATCATTTGTAAATCCAGTTTCAGTGTATCCAACCTTCTCTCCTGGCCTTTGCAGGCATTACACACAGGTACACTTAAATACACACAAGACAAAACATCCATACGCTAAAAATAACTAATTATTTTACAGTGGGCAGTGTCTGAGAAACAATACCTGAGGGTGTCACCTGGGCCACACACACATGCACACACATGCAAACCTACATATGCCTTCATGCATCCAAAATTAGTAACCAAGATTCAAAATTAATAGTCTCTCAAGAGAAAAGACCAAGAATATTTTTTTCCTCAAAAAAAAAATAGTGCATTGAGGTATACACTAACATAGGTTAGGCAGATACTGGCCTGTAATCTCTTTCCCCAGCTCATAGCCCCCTCCTTTTGTGACTGCCCAAGTGCCCAGTACATTCTAAGTAGCAGGTAACTTGCCATTGGACTGACTCTATACCAAAGTTGTTCTGTGATAAGTGAACCCCATTCGTTTGCACCCAAGAAACAGCACATTTTTTAAAGTGTTCAACAAAACAGGGAGAGCTCCCCAGGGAAGGTGTCAGAGAAAGCTGGGACTAGAGCTCCAGCATCTAGAAAAGCCACATAAAAACAAGGGGCTGGGCTGGAGAGATGGCCTAGCAGTTGAGAGCGCCGACCGCTCTTGCAGAGGACCCGGGTTCGATCCCCAGCACCCACATGGCGGCCGAGAGCCGTTTGAGGCTCCAATTCCAGGAGAACTCCAGTTCCAGGGGAATCTAACACCCCCTTCTGACCTCCGCAGCGTTGCACGACACGGGTGCACGGACCTGCATGCAGACAGTACATTCATACACATACAGAAATAAATAAAAAATTTAAAAAAAAAAAGGGGGGGGCTGAGGAAGGAGAATTGCTACAAGTTGTAGACCAGTCTGGATCATAGAAAATGCTACACCAGTCTGAGATACATAGAAAAGCTCCATCTCAGAACTAAAAACTGTAAACAACTAAAAAAAAAAAACATAAAAATGAACAGCTCTCCAAAAACAGACGCAGGTGGATCTCTGTAAGACTGAGACCAGCCTCGTCTACATGAGTTCCAGGCCAACTAGGTCTATGGAAGACCCTGTCAAAAACAAAAATAAAAATAAAGTAGAAAATAAAAGTGAAGAGAAAGGATGTGTTATGTCAAGTCAAAGTTGGTCTCCGTTTTCTTTAACTCCCCCGCAAAGAAACATTCAAGTGGAAATACCTTAAGCCTTTGTTTCAGGTACATAAAAGTTGGGCATCCAGACAGGTATGACGGCTTGTATCTGTAATCCTAGCACCTGAGAGGCTGAGGCAGGAGGATTACCATGGGTTTGAGGCCAGCCTGAGCTACTGGCTGAGACCCTGTCCCACCAACCCAGAAGCAAACAGAGAAGTTGGTGGGTGGAGGAGTGGAGGGGGGAGGGGCCCCTCACTGATGTTTTCTAACATATTATTTCTACATTAGTTTTATCGGGAGCTGGTTACCCAAAGACAGATGCCGAACAAGAAGCCGATCATATTTCTCAATCTTATTTGCAAACAAGCGTTCATTTCCTGCTTATCAAGTGCAGAGTGGGGACTTCGTCCATTCAAATCATTGTCTTAAGCCAGTGATGCAAACCACTGAACAGGCTTCGCCCCAGCCAGAGCCTGGATGCTCGATATCATTGAACTCAAGGAACACATAATTCGTATTGAAAGGTGTGATTGCAGCCTGGTCGGCCAGGTAATCAGCCCCTGATTTCTCTTCAGTATTTTAGACCAGTTGGAAATCTTAGCCTAGTGGAAGCTGGAGGGGATTAGCCTGGAAGTGTAGTATCCCTTTTCAAATATAAACAGCAGACTATTATCCCAGCCACTTAGCCCCTTCTGACTGAGGACTGTGACCCAGGGAGGGAGCACAGGGGGACCTGGATCTACCCAAGCAGCTGTCCCCCAGACCTGGCTCCACAAGATTCTTCTATCACCTCAGTCTTCTTCCAAGACTACTGGAACCTTGGGATGTCACTGCAGTCTGAGCCCCCAGCTTGTTTTGCAAACATCTGCCTGCTTTGTAGGAACCTGCCTCAACCTGAGGCCTCAGATCCTTCTTGGCTGAGATGGTAAAGGCTGCCTGAGAAGACTGGATCTCTTTCCCCTGCTCTGATCTGATGGTTTGGATGTTCCAGACTGAAATGTGTCTTTCTATCCTCCCTTCAAAGATGGGATACCAGCTCTCCACTCCCAGAAACTAATCATGATGTAAAACTTGCTTGAGTTTTTAAACGGGCCTTCACATCAAAACAGAACCTAGAGACAAATAGAAAATAAAACAATAGAAGGACCCATGTCTCTGTCCCGACCCTCGGTGGCCCTCTGTATGGACAAGGGTGCCACTTGACAAAGAAGACCATGGGGAAATGTGTTTCTTTCTGTATCAAAGGATGCTTTCTCCACTTTCTTCACGGGGCTTTGCTTTAGCCAAACTCACAATGGATAACATAGTTAGACAGCAAAATAAACATCAGAGGCCATAAAATACTGAGTCTTTCAGGCTCCAATGGAAACCCGCAGCCAGCTACCTGCCCCTGCGCTCTGAAGGAGGACCCAACATATAAACAAAGTTTGCATGCAAGACTCCATGTATTATCAACATATCACATTCAGCCCCTGCCAGCCTTATGGCAGACACATAACTCTACATTATGTAATATATAGTCCTGCAAGGTCCCAAGAAAAGAGGCATTTTGTTCCTCTAAACCTATCTTGTACCTGGAATCAAAGTCCTCCGAATTAGCCTGAGGAATGCCCAGGGCCCTGCCCAGGCCTCCCAAAGTGACAGGCCACTGTATCTTCTTTCTTTTAGAAAATGCTGAGTTTAGAATTTAGATTCCTGGCCAAAGCCCCTTCTAGTAACTTCCATAATGATTTTCTCTCCTCCCCAATCCTCTCACTCTTTTTTTCTCCCCCTTCTCTCTCTCTCTCTCTCTCTCTCTCTCTCTCTCTCTCTCTCTCTCTCAAACAATTTTATTACATTTATTTACAGGCCATTTGTATACATACGTATATGCATCACAGTATGTGCGAAAATCATGGAACAACAGAGAACTTAGTTCTTTCTTTCCAGCATGTGGGGTCCCTGTGATTGAACTCGGGATATTTGGCTTGATTACACCGCACCGTCTTATCTGCATTCTCCCCAGGTCCCCCCCACCCCCTCACTATGTAGCCTTACTGATTTTAAACTCATAGAGACCCCCCCCCGCTTCAGCATCCTGAGGCCTGGGATTACAAGGGTGTACCACCACACCCAACATCAGAAGAGCTTCACCTCATTCTGCTCTACCATTGTTTTCTGTCTCTTGAATTCTGGTCCTTTCTTTACAATCTGATATAATGCTTTTCTTTACATCTATGTATTATTTACTTTTATTTATTTACTTATTTATTGTTTGTTTGTTTGGGAGGCACATGCCACAGCATATGTGTGGAGGTCAGATGACAATGACTCTCAGGAATCTGCTCTCTCCTTCTATCATGCGGGTCCCAGGGATGGAACTCACATTATCTAAGCCACTTGGCCAAGCCTTAGCAGTGTTTTTCCATTGGTCCTGGGAAATTTGTAGGAGGGGAGGCCAGGCCCAGGTGGTTTCTCCAATATAACCCAGGGCTTTCTTTTCAGAGATGAGCAGGACCCAGGTTTCAGCTATAGACAGATCTGTTGTAGTTCATTCCCCTTTGCTCCATGTATGAGTTCTGTGACCCAGGATATGTCCTGTTAGTGCCCTAGGCTTGGGGCACTACCCTAGCAGTAACAACTGTACCCCTGAATGAAGAATTTATGTATAGAGAACCCTTTTCTGAGTCCCTGGCAAAGGGTCTTCTTCAAGGCAGTCCTCTGAGGACTCCGACTTCTAATTCAGAACACTGGATGGTATGGTTATGATAAGGAAATAGGAAATGTTAAAATTCCATGGTGGAGTGCCTCTCTGTCATAACATATAAACAGAAGTCAGACATGGGCACTTGTTCAGGTATACCTTTTACTGGCTGGATCATCTTTTTTTTTTTTAAGTGATGGAAATTGATCAAATCTAAACTCTGTCCATATGTTCAGCTATAAACATAGCTATTGACGTGGTGGAAAACTATCCAGATTGGTTCGTCCCTTGTCTGTTCAGCTCAAGGATATTTTCCACATCGGGTGCCATGCAAATTCTAAACTCTAAAGATTCCGGGGCTGGTGCCCCATCTATGATTAACCCTTCTCTGGAGTGACGGTAAAGCGCTGGTTTCCTTCAAAGCAAATGAATGGCTGTCTTTCAGCCCAGAAAGCTTTGGAATGCTTCTATAATCCTTTCTTCTTTCTAACCCCTTCCAAAGTCAGTTGACTCTGGGTTCTCCATTATGGTGGGTATCAAAGATCTCCCAGGCCAGGATAAATGCAAAAGGAAAATAATACCTAAAAATAAAAGGAGTAGACATTAAATTAGGGGTGTGTGGGTTTATGGTGTATATGTGTTCATGTGTGTTTCTATATGTATTTGCCGGGGTGCCTGTGTATACATGCATGTGGAGACCATAGCTCAATGTTGAGTGTCTTCTTCAATCACTCTCTTATTTTCTGAGCCAGTTTTTCACTGTGCCTAGAGGTCATTACTCCCCTAGATTTCCACCCACCCATGACCACAGGAGCAACCACTGCACCTGGGTTTCTGTGTGAGTACCTGCGATGAAATTCGGGTCCTCGTGCTTACCCGGCAACCATTTTCCTGGCTGAGGTATCAGCCTAGTCTCTGGACACTAACTTTTGACAAAGTTGCTTCAAGTAAGGTTTGGTTAAAGCCCAAAGATACAGCTCTTGTTTCCCCGAAGTCTCAGACCAAGTGGATCTGAAGCAAGAAAGAACCCAAGAGTTCTGAATCCAGCATGCTACTGTATGTGGGATCAGTAGTCACTTCCACTCAGCAAAGCCTGAGTCCTGAGCACGAAAACGAATTGGACTGTAAAGCAAGTGTTTCCCAACAAACAGGAAATACCCCACTGATGGGGAAAGTCTTCGAACCATCAAGGCAAGACACTGGCTACATCTGATACATTTCACATCCAAGGTGGAGATGGAGGAGAACATACTGAGGCTTCAGTGTTCACAGCAGAAGACAAGTTGGAGTTTGAGACAGAGTTTGGAAAAAGTCCAGAAAATGGACAACTAGCCACAGTTGATATGGATCTGCTGACCCAGCAGGAAAACCATGCTAATGAGAAATCCAAGCATATCCAGAACTCAATCCACCCAAGTAATATATTTATAAAATCAAAAGAGGAAAAATATTGAGGGGAAGGAGAGGTGAAAGAAAGAGGGGTGGCATAGATTATAACCATTATATGCAAAGGCTTACTTGGTGGGTAGACAACCCCTGGCTCAAGACTTCATCTGGTCACATAATTCCCTCCTGTGGCTGTGGAAGTTCACCAGCAGCAGCGGGTGTGTCATTGTACAAAAACAATCACAGATGGGAAGAGAAAGTGAGGTTTGAGGTGGACTGGCAACACAACTGTGCGGACTGCCCTGTTTTTCAACTAACCCACAGCCCTACGACGGGAAGCCAAGCGTTCTTCACGCCAGGCCAGACCTTCCCACCCCAACTTGGGGGTCTGCCAGTTTTCGCTGGCACTCTAGCCAGTGTCAAACCATCTTGTGAAATGACTGGTACTTCCTGCTTCCTGTCACATCCCAGACTCAGACATGCCACCTCTCCCTGGGTATCTGCCCCGAGGCACCATGGGAAAGAGCCACAAGGACTCTTGAGGATACAGAAGCCCCCGTTAAGCAGAAGCAGCTCGGGACTTCCTCCCGCCAGCCTCTCTCTCCTCCCCCCATTCCCTGGTCTTCTCCCCATTCCTGACCACAGCCCCTGCTCCCTGGTCCTGGTCGTCATTCCTGCTTCTTTGTACCTCACCTCCCAGCCACAAGCCCGTGAGGACATTCAGAGTTACAGCTTCCAGAAATTCTCACCGACATAGACCTGTCTGCCCACCTCCCACCTGGCCTCCAAAGACACAGCCAACATTCCTTTCTTTAGTCCCACAGAGAAAGGGCGTAACTGGGATTGCTCAATGAAGCCTCCGAGCCGCCAGCATCTTGTGCCCCCAAAACAATAGAGTTATATTTTTCTTGGACTTCTTTATTTAGTTTCTCCTTTGATTAACAGAAAGAATTTCTTTCCCTCTCCCTGCCACCCCTCACTTTTATTAATCCACCAACTAGACTCCTCAGAACTTCTGGAAGGCTCTAACCAGCAGCGACCTAGGTAAGGTGAAGTCTTGGATCTTCAACTTGAGTGACGTCAGTGAGCTTGAGAAATGCCATCTCCTGGGCTTTCTCACACGTGGGAACTTCTCTGAGCAGTCTACATCCCATCTCCGATCTGTTTGTTTTGGATGCTAATCCCAGGACGCTGGGTGAGGTGTCAGGCAGACTGACCTTTCCTGTTCTTTGAGTCAGTGATCTAAGTAGGGTGCTCAGTGTTGAAAATTCAAATCAATGTGTGGGCCCTAGTCTGAGAGCCAGCAGGACAGTGAGAGCAAATGGGGAGTATGAGGAGAGGGGAGCAAGGAGAAGGGGACACTTATTTTGGGTTGAAACAAACAAACAAAACAAAAAACCTCCCCCAAATGCTACCAAATTCAACATCATCAAAAAAGAGATTTCTTTGTGCACACATCACAGAGAAGAGCGGATGAACTCGACCCTTCCTGGAGACACTATCTCCGGCAGCCTTACCTTTGTTCAGGAAAGGGAACTTAGAAGCCCCAGCATCCCACCGCCCAGCTTCTCTATCAAGCCAGCAGATCTAATGGAATATCCGTACTGAGAATGACAGGTGCTTGGCCTGAACAAGCTTTTTTAAATCCAGGTCTTATCTCACAGGTCAAAATCACCAGTCCAGATTAAATATCTACAGAAATTCAGGCAAGACATTTCCTACTTTCTATATGAGAAGACCCAGGTGTTGAGAAAGAAGCAAAGGATTTTACAGATGGCCACCCACACTTATAGGGGACACAGAAATCATGTTTGGGGTCTAGGAAATCTCTGATTTAGGATTATTATCAGACATAGTCGTGGCTTATAGCTGTAATCCCAGCATTATGGGTCTGAAGCAGGAGTATTGGCACAGTTTAAGGTCAGTATGGGTTCCATGAGTTCCAGGCTAGCCTGGACTACAGAGTAAGACCAAGTCTAAATGAGCATTTTATAAAACTAGCAAACACAGGGCTGGAGAGATGGCTCAGTGGTTAAGAGAGCTGCTCTTGCAGAGGAGCCAGGTTGGATCCCCAGCACCCACATGGCAGCTAACAACTATCTTTAATCCAGTTCCAGGGAATTCAACACCCTCTTCTGGGACCCTTGGGAAATGCATGTATGTACATGCAGGTAAACCACTCATAAACATAAAAATAAACAAATAAAAATGGTTGAAAGCCAGGCATGCTGATACACACCTTTAATCCCAGCACTTTGGAGGCAGAGGCAGGTAGATCTCTGTGAGCTCAAGACCAGCCTGGTCTACATGGTGAGTTCCAGACCAGCTGGGGCTACAGGGAGACCCTGTTACAAAATGACAAAAAAAAATAGATATTATTATTTTGACACAGGGTTTCATGTAGCCCGGGCTGGCCTGGAATCCACTGTGCAGCAAAAGACCTTGCACTCCTGATTCTCCTGTCTACACTGCCTTTGTGTGAGGACAACAGGCATGCCCTACCATATCTGCTTTGTGTGAGGACGACAGGCATGCACCACCATATCTGCTTTGTGTGAGGACGACAGTCATGCACCACCATATCTGCTTTGTGTGAGGGCGACAGGCATGCACCACTATATATGCTTTGTTCAGTGCTGGGACTGAACCCAGGGCTTCGTGCCTATGAGGCAGGCTCTCTACCACCTGAACTCCATCCCTAGAACCCCTCTCCCCCCAAATGTAATATTATGATCTGAAACAGATTTAGGGATTTATTGTTTGGACAAAAATGGGCTTCTGGGTTTCAGCAAATATTCTGAGCACCTGTTTGAGCTTTATTGCATGACAGCCTTCAACTCCCCCTTCTCCCTGAGGAATGATCTGTTCTGCTCCCATTTAAACAATTCCAGCACATGGGAAAGCCACCAAGGGTGTCCTGGCTTCCTCTTACACCAGTTCAGCAGGTGCAATTAGTCTCAACAAATATTTGTGGAGTTCTGATTGCTTGTAAGACATTTTCCCAAATCAGATAATACTTTTTTAAAACACTAAATTCACTTGTGAAACAAATCCTCCTATAATACTCTCCATATATGAGTTTCCAAAGTTCAGCAATTCGCTCTTCCATTGTCCTGACATGCTTCCCCAAGAACAGAAGACATGAGTATAAAAGGAAAGAAAATGTTCCTATTTTTCCTACTCTGAGCAAGCACACCCATCACATAAATGCACACCCCTATATAAAATAGAGACTATCTAATAGGATTTATGCATATGTAATGGGTATAAATAATTATACCTGTCTACATCTGAACTCCAACCCTGCACTGATTTCTTTAAGGCTTCACAGAAAAAAAAAGAAAAAAAGAAAGCTCAACAACACCCTAAAGGACTCAGGAGCCCTTTCTCTATTGCTGGGTAATTGCTAGCAGAAATCGGCTGTAATAAAGAGCCATTTTAAAGGAATGTCAATTCAGTTCTACTCGGCCTGAAGAAGATCCAGGGCCTGCCTTTGTTCCTAACCTGGGCGGTTTTACAAAATAACAATACCTTCTTTCAGAATCTGTGGGGATATGAAGGGACGACTCTCCTCTCCCAGATAAGGGCTGGCAGGAGAGGTGGAGGCTACCAACTACCAGGAGGTAGGCTGTCGCTAGGGTTAACCACAAGCGCCAGATTCCTAGGAAGGAACAAGGTGAGGAGTAGCTGGAACAAGGGGCTTTGCTCCCAGAAACTTAAAAGGCCCTCCACTCCTCAGTGCCAACTCGGACAAGGAATGCTCCACGTCCCGCAGGAGCCCGGGTCCTCCGCAAACTTCTCCTTCACCAGCTGGGTATGTTTGCAGTCTGAGGCTGTGCTCTACAACTGACTCCTTCCAAGAGTCTGAGGTTTAGGGTTTGGGTGAGCTTGGTGGCTGGCCTTTCTCCCTCCCTTACCTTTTTATTCACAGTTTCCAATACACAAAGCACTTTAGAATATCCATGGAAACTTCCACAGCTACAGAGTCAGAACGCAGCTATGAGCAAGTGTCCACAGCCAAGGTCCCGCATGCATGTGGCATGAATGTATCACTTTCTCTTTTTCTTATGGGGCCACGAAGTGGTGTTTCTTTGCAAAGGGCCACACTGACAAGAGCTTTAAGATAAGAAAGGAGCAGCGGCTGCTGACTGGATGAATTCAGAATGTTGTTGACCTTGATTGAGCTGATTAACGCGAGCAGTCAGTCAGTCACGGAGCACAGGGACAGGCTTCAGACAGGACGGAAGTAAGTGGCTCTGCCCTTCTTTAAAGGCCTCCCTGACCTTATTGAAGCACAGGATCCTTCAGAGGCTCGAGTTTAGTGAAGGTGCATGTTAAATCACCACCCCCCGCCCTGACCCCCACCCCAGCTTCCCTGGCTTCCTGAGAGCAGTCTAAGCTCAGGGCCAGTCCTTACAATATGCTACTGAGCTAGCTGACCTTTTCCTCTTGAACTCTTCTGTCTCCATTCTGTACACTGTAGTCCTTCAGCATCCACAGGGGAATGGTTCAAGGACCCTCCATAGGCACCAAAATCCTCCTAACGAGAATAGGGCCTTCCTCAACATGGTCCTCGATAAGGGACAAATGGGAAGTCAGGGAAGATGGATGGAGAGAAAAGACACAGGAGCAGCAACGGAGGTACAGACAACTGATGGAAGTCCTGCTGAGCAGAGCCAGCACCAAGCACAACACAGCTCTGGAGCTTCCAAAATGCCAGCCGCGTTTCCTCTCCAGCCTGTCCATGAACAACTTTGAGGACAGTCATTCTCATCCCTAAATGTNAGGCCAGCTGGGGCTATAGGGAGACCCTATACAAACAAACAAACAAACAAACAAATAAATAAATATAAAAAGAAATCCAAGGCTGGAGAGATGGCTCAGCAGTTAGGAGCACTGGCGACTCGTGCAGAAGACCCAGCTTTGATTCCTAGTAACCATATGGTGTCTAACAACTATACAAAATTCCAGTTCCAGGAGAATCCAGCACCCTCTTATCTCTGCGCATTGCACAACATAAGTGTATTTATAGACATGCAGACAACACATTCATGCGCAGAAAATAAAAATAAATATTTTAAAAATAAGCTGGATGTGGTGGCACACGCCTTTAATCCCAGCACTTGGGACACAGAAGTGGGCACATCTCTGTGAATTCCAAGCCAGCTGGGGCTGCAGGGCTCTGTCTCAAAAACAAAACAAAACAAAACATAAAAAATTTTAAAAATAATAATATTGCAATTTTTTTTTGGTCCTTTTGAAACAGGGTCTCCCTGTAGCTCTGGCTGTCCTGGAACTCACTCTGTAGACCAGGCTGGCCTTGAACTCACAGAGATCCGCCTGCCTCTGCCTCTCAAGTGCTAGGATTAAAGATGTGCGCCACCACGCCTGGCTGAACATTCCTTTTATTAATAAATGTCCTGGGGCTGGAGAGATGGCTCAGCAGTTAAGAGCGCTGATTGCTCTTGCAGAGGACCGGCGCTAAGAACCATCTTTAACTCTAGTTCCAGGGAATCCGATGCCCTCTTCTGACCTCCGAGGCATTGCATGACACGGGTGCACCAACCTACATGCAGACAGTATACTCATACACATAAAAAATAAAATAAAATAAAATAAATAAATAAATGTCCCAAGGAACAAGAAAAGCCCCAGGGTGAGCGTGGCAGGATTGGGGTCTGCACTTCTGCAATGGTGACAGTTTCTGTGGGTTAAGGAAGACGGCAGCATGCCATTTCTGCTTTGGAAACGAAACAGTCTTGAACATCTAGCGAAGCCTGGATTCAAACATGAAAAAGCCACCTCAATGTACATCAGCTTAACGTGAGGTAGAGGGACCGGCCTGATGGTTCAGTGGGTAACGATGCTAACCATTAAAGTTATTGGCAGGGGACACCCACAGGTTGTCATCTGACCCCCATACATACACTGTGGCCCACACAGGCAGAGACACCGGAAATAAATGCAATATCTTTTAAATTTTAGATGACTAAATAAAGCGAGGTAAAATGTGTGCTGTAAAAAGTAAAAATCAATGTGTCTTTCCTGCAACCCCGAAAAAGTTCTCATGAAGAGAGAAGAGGCCTGTTAGATGAGCGCCTGAATGCCGTTCTGGTACTTTGTTCCTGACAATAGCAACCAAACTCTGATTAGACTACAGGGAGCAGATAAAATCAGGAGCACACACAAAAGACTGGAGGCCCTGTCTCTCCGTGTGACCCATTTGGCTGGTAGCCAAATGAGAGCCTAGGGAAGACAGTAAGGACGTGGAGGAGTGGGTCTGGGGACGGCTGGCTCTATGTTGACAGTAGCCTGTGGAATTCCGTGTGTGCGTGGGGCTGTGAAGGAGGCAGGCGTGGCCCCAGAGCCCAGGCAGCCAAGGATCTGCCTCTCCCATTTGCTCCGTGACCTTGAGCAAGGGACATGCTATATCAGAGCTACCGTTTGTTCACATGAAAAGCAAAGAGTAATGTCTTCCCCTCGCGCCTTCTGGAGACAACCCGAGAGCAGAGCTGAGGGGAGAGTATGAGCGAGTTTCCTAAGTGGAGGGCAGTCCTTAGCAGTGGGGTTATTTTTTCAGCAATAGATGAGGAGGCAGGGGAAGGAAAGAGTGTGTGCATGGGGAGGGAGTACTGGTACAGGTTCCTGTTGTGATGAGTGATTCTGCAGCGTGTGAGTCCAGGCACAGGCTAATTGTGGCAGAGAGGCTAGTTTTACCCGCCTGGGTAAAAGTGGACAAAACAAGCCCAGGAGTTCTTCTCTCCCAGCAAGTGCCCCACATTCTCACCACAGGGTGGCTGGCCCCAGCTGGAAAAGTTTTATGTACATCCCTAACTCTCTCTTCATCACCTCACTTAACTGAGCAGATTTCTCTGTAAGCCGCAAACAGCTAGGACCCTTCTGACATTTCCTAAGTTCCTGTTGAAGTGGACTCCCATCCGTCGCACATCCACACCCAGACCAGTGCGGTACTCCTTCCGGAAGCCTGGTAGCCTTTCCTCACTCCTCTTCTTCCTCCTTACCCCTACCCTCTTCCAAGTACATCGCAGTTCAGACTGGGGACAAGGGTGGAAATGGGTGGCGTAAGTTTGGAGATGTCTCCAGTTGGGTAGGATACAGGATGCAAGAGCAAATGGTACTTCCAGATGTCAAAGCCCCAAGACAGGCAAGAGCCCATAGGTCACCCCCATTCTCAATTTCCCTTTGAATCTCACACCCTTCCTTCCTGAGGAAGGACTGAGGAGGGTTCCAGACTTCTGGGCCCTGGGGACCAGACCACTGTCCAGTCCCTGGGGCCATCTGGGAGTGATTGGCCTTCAGAGTTCAGGTAACTTCAGACACACCACACACACACACACACACACACACAGAGGCTCATACACACTCATACACACATGCACTTTCTGAGAGGAAGGCCATGGAGAGCCATTACCTCCAACCCTCCCAACCACCCTTCATCCATCTCAGCTAGACACAGACTGCTTAGAAAAGCAAGTGAGAAAATCAGGACGAAACAATATTTCTGATCATTGTATATTTAGGTAGCAAGTTCTGGGAGGTTTAGAGACTTTGATGTATTCATAATGATTTCAGTTTGTGGTTTGATTGTTTTCTCAAAACCTATAAATCCAGGCCAGAGATGTAGAAAGACTACACTCTGAAAGTTTTATATCCATAAAGTCCAAACATTCTCCAAAGGAGTGTCAGCCAGGATTCCCTACAGGAAGAAATCGAAGGGCAAGAAATTCAGAAGGTCCTGAAAAATAAAAAAGGAATGTAAAAAAGATACCTGAGATATGCCTTTAGCTGACCAAGGAGACTTACTCTGTTCTAGATGTTCCAAAGCCTACCGTTACATACACATTGCCCCAGCTAAAGACTGCCTGCCGTTCATTCTCTCAATGAGCATTTATTCAGCAGTCTGTTTGGCACATTAGAGACACAGAGGAAACAGCATTATGTGCTTGTCCTAAGAGAGGTCATCATTTGGTGATGAACACACACACACACACACACACACACACACACACACAAAGGACAAAGGATAAATGTCAGCACAATACCCAGACAAAATCTGATAAGGACAGAGATGCCGGGCAAATATCTATGGCTAGGATTCCTCAAATCTCCACAGATGGGTTTAGTAATTGAACTCAGATCAATACCTCCATCAAAGTCTGGCTGCCTCTGAGACTAAGAAAGAATATGCTGAGCTTTGTTAGCAATTTACTCCATAGTCTGAAAAGATGTCATATCTTTCCCAAGACAGGAATAGGTGCAGGCAGTTTTCATCTGGGATAGACACTCCCTGCTTCCCTCACATCCATAGAGAAAAGAGGTCTCCAGTACCAAAGATGAGGGATAAACCAATACGATAATCCAGGATTTGTCAGGATCAAAAGAGAAACTAACCTTTCTCTGGGCTCGTTCCTAAGACTCTCAGCAACTTCCCTCTCACCTCTAGATTTGCCTGCATAGCAAAGTGCCTCGGGCAGAAGTAAATAGGTTGGACTACGAGAAACCCAGGCCAGCAAAAGGACAGGGAGAATTTGACTTGTGTGGACTGAGCCCACACCAAGCCTGGTAGCACATCGTGGAGCAAAGAAACCTTGCTGATGTCACCACGGGTCCCAAATCAGACCCAAGTTCCCAGAGAAGAATCTGAAGGGAGAGATCCTCTCAAACCCTAGGGAAATACAAAGTTTTTGGGTTTTTTTTTTTTTTTCTGGCAGAATCTAAACAGAAAGGCAATCTCAGAGTCTCTAGCAACCCCACCTTCCTGGGCGTCTTCAGGAACCACGGCACTCAGCCCACTCAGTCTTGGGTCTGCGCCACCCTCTCCTCCCCTAGAGAATTTGTTCGCTTTTGGAAAATCATCTGGAAACTGTCATCACCACTGTGCCGGTTGGCAGATGTCCCCCAAAGAGAGTGAAGCCTACCACACACTACAAGGCAGTTCTGGGCTTGGACCAAGAAGGGGTGGAGGAAGGGTAGGGTGGCAGAGAAGATAGTTCAGTCAAAGAATATGCATCCCCAGGGCTGGAGGAGGAAGGAGAGAGAACCAGGCTGCCATTGAGTGGATCAGGGATGACTCCTTCCTCTCATTTTGCCCACCTTTCCTGTGTCTCCATGATGGAGCTGGAAGAACTAGAGGCTCTTCTGTGTGGTCAGCTTTTAGTCTGTGTCAAAGGCAAAGATAGTCCTGGACCCAGCTGAGCCCATAGGACAAAGCAAGATACAGATAGACAGAGGTTGTGCCCTGCCAGACCTTGAGATGACTTAATAGCAGAGACTAGGTGCCACCCCATCTTGATGTTCACCGGGAAAGAGAGGGCAGATGGAAAAAGCAAAAGAAGACAGCATAGAGGGGACAGGGTTGCCCAGCTTCTACAAATTACAAGCACTAGGTTAGCTGTCTATAACTCTGGATATCTCTTATATGGTTGGGGTTCAAACTAAAACTCTAGGTAAACTCCCTGAGGAGACTCTGCACAGGGACTCCTGAGGACAAGGAAACACTGCACATCTAAAGTGAATACCCAGTAGACTTTCTCTGATAGAGCCTACCCACTTGCCATTGTTTTTACCACAGAGAGCGACCCCTCGGTCAGGTACCACCTAGTTCTTGGCCGCTCTGGAAAATATCTCTCGGCCTTTCTCATGACTGTGAGGTTCTGTGAAAGCCCATCTGAAGGAACCTAGAAAGCCTCACTACCTGGATACCTGAATCTGCTGTGACTTTACCTCACTTAGCAGCCCTAACTGTATTGTCCCTGGACAGGAAGGCAACTGAGAGAAAGATATCCTCTCCCTCTTCTATTCAGTGAATTAATCTTGGGAGCTTAGTTTGCAGCCAGAGACAAGCCATTTCTTTGTGTTTGCGTTCTCTTAAGCCTCGCTGGCAAGGTTCAGCCAACCTAGAAACTAGAGTAGAAAGAGAAGCAGCTTCTGGCTCTAAAACAGCTGGCCTTTCCCATTAGACATAAATACATTTTACCCCCAAAGAAAGTGACAGGCATTGGCTAAGTGCAGTGATAAACAGCTGTTAAACCCAGCACTCGGGAAAGTGAGGAAGGGAAATCTTTGGTTCTAGGCTAGCCTGGGCTACATTGCAAGATCTTGTCTAAAAGGAAAAAAAAAAAAAAAGGTTGAGGAGGTAGCTCAGTTAGAGTGCCTGCTTAGCACACTCATAGCACCCTGGGTCCAACCCACCCACCCCCATGCTATAAACTGAGTGCATCTTTAATCTCAGCACTTGGGGGGTATACAGAAGACCCTATCTTTAAAAAAAAAAGTGACAGGACCCTTGTGAGATTTCCTAGATCTTAATGATTTGGGAGGTGGGAAATTAAATTCTTTCCTTAGTCCAATTTTCATGAGCCATTGAAAAAATAAAACAAAAGCGGGGTTAGAGGAACCGGCACTGAGGAGTCCACTTGCTCCTGTTAGCAAAAGAAAGCCTTGGGGTAGTGCACATGGAAAACAAAACGAAGAGTAGGAAGCAGCTTTCTTAACAATCCTTGGTGAATGGGAGGCTAGGAAAGAACAGAAGACACCCCTACCTCACCCTTCTTGGGAGCCTGGATGTAATGGGTAACTTGGGAGCCTGGATGTAATGGGTAACCCACCCAGTAGCGAATAACAGGACATGTTTGAAATAGACCATGAGCAGACAGGAAGCTTCCCTCACTGAGATTTCCTGTGGGCCCCCACTCTTGGAAGTCCCTGGGCTTATTGAGCAAAGACCTGTCCCCCCTCCCAAAGTGCTGGTGCCCCACCCCAGGAGACCACTGGTGTCCAGTGCCCTCCCACTTTGGTTAAAATGTCACTCTCTAGCAGTAGCTCAAAACTTCAAACTGACCTTATGACCTTGGCCAGACCCTTAGAGAAGGATGCCCCCCCAACCTCTGTCCCCTGGAGAACTGGCCACTGAGCTTCCCTTGTCGGCTTCTGGGTTTTCCCCACTTCCGCTGCCCCTCAAATCTAAGGTGGGTCCCCAAAGCAGCCAAAAAGACCCTCATCTTGGCCCTGAGAAGCTTCAAATTGAAGGAAAATGAGAAGCTAGCTAGAGGGGTGTTCCCCTGTCCTGCTGAGATAGGACTTTCTAGAAAGACACAAAGCAGCCCTCATTAATTCTGACAGTTGCCTTTGAGGTTGAAGTTGGATCTTAAAGACATGCCCTCCCTTTCAGTAATTTAATGGAGATGCTGGTGAATATCCAAAAGCTAGCCCACCTTATTATGGGCATCTTAGAGGGAAGAGCAGGTTGGAAAGCGACCATTGTTATAGAACCCTCCCCGAGGGGACCCTACAGAACTGTCCTGAGGACCTCAGCTGTCTAGTGGACCCCCTTCCTAAGACTTTTCAAGGAGATATGGTGGGAGCTGGGAAACAGAATGTTTAGAATCCGCATCTGTCTGCTGAGGGACCTGAAGACTGAGAGCCGAGGTGAGACTGAGGCTCCGCCCGCAGAGCCTGCCGCCCAGTCGCTTCTGCGTTGCGCGCCTACTTTATTTTTATTTTCATTGCTGACAAGGCAGGAGCACCTTTGGCTCAAAAGAGGAATGTTGGGGATGGACAAGCAGCAACCGGAAGACTTGGCCAAGTACATTTACCGGCGGGTGCTCTAGGGAGGCGGGGAGGGAATCCGCTGGAAGATGGGCTCCCTAGTACCACTAAAGGGCAGAATCTTTTCGGGAAACCGAGGATTGAAAGATCACCCTCCTTTTAGGAGGGTGGTCCTTTGGGGTCAGGACCCCTCTGTTCCTTCCACTTACAGGTTCTACTGCTCAGGTACCAGACAGTTGATCTTGTCTCCATTTAGACGTTGGTCCTGGTCCTCCAACTCCTGGGAAGTCCTGCTGGGTTACGTCCACCTGATGCCCCAGGACTTGGCCGGGTCACAGGGGGGCAGGGATTGAAAGTTTGGCGGTTCCATCCCCTCCCCTCACCCCGTGGTTCATCCTTCTTCCTCTTTGAAAATAAGGGAAGAAGACTGGTACATCTCTCCGAACTGCAGCTTTAGAGAAACCTAAAAACGACCCTGAGCCACACAGTTCTGACAATGTCCCAGAGAAGGGCTCCCGTTTGGAGAGAAATGGATGCTTTAAGGAACCTGTTGCTGGGAGATCTAACTGCTGTAATATCACACACACACACACACACACACACACACACACACACACACACAGTCCAAAGGCCACATTTATTCGGATATTTACTCTGTGTCTAGAAGCAATCTGTTATTAACCTTGCTGTGTTGCTGTCCAGCCCAACGTCTCAGCCGGCGCAGAGACTCAGGCTTACCTGCCACCCCCCCTTCAAAGGGAACTGAACAGAAAAGCAAACAGCACACTCTGCCTGCAAGCCCCAGCGAAAAGCGCGAATCACCGTGGAGCAGCCTCTGGGAGCCACTGAGGTCCAGAGACCCAGCCAGCGAACTGAAAGACAGAAGCTGGTGTCCTATCCACCGACCACCTGGGTAGACAACACAGAGCAGGGCTGAGTCCTTGGGGAGAGGAGAAACTCTGCGATTAGTCCGCAGGGACATTTCCTAGAATGGGTGACCCTACTGAAACCAGCCCCCGACTTGGCAAAGACTTTGAAGCGGAGAGGTCTGGGTCCCTTAATTCCTCCAGTAGAGTCCATCGGTCCTCGGCCCTCGTTCCCATCCTCCCCCCTGCCAGGATCCCACTAGGAATGTTTGCACGGCGCCAGGACCCCTTTTCCGTATGCCCTGTGCAGACTCTGGGCGGATGTAGGAGGAGGGGAGATCGGCGGACCCCGCGGGAGACTGAGCCAGGCACCGGCCTGGGACGCTGCTGGGAGGGAGGGCGTCCCAAGGCTTCTCTTGGGATCCACTCGCACCTCTGAGTCTCCGCTCCTGGCGGCAGACTTTGCCCTTAAAGCCGGTACCGAGAAAGCTTTCCACCTAAGTTGTGAGCGCCTTCAGTCGCCTGCCTGGCGTCTCGGCCTTCGCCTTTCCCATCCCTCCGCCCCCCTGGACATTGCAGACCCTGGTTAGCTCCTGGCGAAGGCGCTGGCGGAAACTGAGCAACTAGCCTCAATTTCCCCTCTGAGTAGCCTGAACTTTCGGACAGAGCTGGACCCTTTCACCCACTACCCCAGGCAGAGGTCTGGGGCCCAAGACTTGCATGCATCCTCCTGGGTCAGGTCAGGGAGGAGGGATCTGGGCTGGAGAAAGTCGGGTCGCAGTGGGCTGCACCTCTGAAACACAGGTGGAGGTGGGCGCCCCAGGCCCGGGAAGAAAGTCAGGCCCAGCAACTCTCAAACTGAAGGTGCCCACGCTCCAGGCTTGGCCTGATCTTGGCACATCAGGCAACTCTTGGCACCGGGGATAGTAATGAGGGGGTCTTTTCCAGACCTCAGTCTCCCAAGTCCCCTCCCCTAAACAGGCGGCGCTGAGTTGGATCCGCACAGGAGGGAGCATCGTATAGAAATCTCTGTGGAGTTAAATCTCAGCTCCAAAGCAGCCCTAACCAAGCGCAGAACACAGCACGTTCACCATCCCCCCTCCGCCCGCCACGCTGCGAACGGTTCCCTGGCAGTTTCGCGGAGTTCCAGATAGTTTCTGGGCTTTTGGCGCCCCCTCTGGACGCTGTGGAAAATGGCAACGCATTTTTTAATTCTACTGTTTTACAAGTTTTCCGAAAGGATTAAAGAATATAAAATGCTTGTAGCAGCAGCATAAACATGCAAGGAGCATCACAGTTCATGATTTAAAACGTTTCTACATTTTCCGTCTCATTACACATTGTGTTAAAGATGTATTTATGTATCTACTTATTGATGGACAAATATTTAATAAAATATCCCAAAATATCTCAAAGTCACAGTCGTTTTCTTTGCCTTTGTGACAATAAACGTGATAATTACAGCAAATTTTGAATCTTTGGGTTAATATGTCTGTCCAGTGGTCTCTGGTTTCTTGGATCTGGGGTCTGTGAAACACAGTAATACACACAAATGCTTCTTCCCCAAGAAACACAAACATGTCCATGCTAACACGAAACACATCCCCCCCAAAAAAGGACCGTTTTTTTCTTACACGTTTCGAGAGCAATTGGAGCTGCGAATACACGGTTATTGTTTGCACGTCTTTTAAACTCTTGTAAACAAGCTATAAGGTACTAGAGGCTTGCAATGAGGAGTAACATTCGTTTGAAAAAAAAAATCCTATTGATCAGGGTTGGGACCTGCCACCTTATCAGGAATTCCTCTTCCTATAACAAATTCCACTTCGGAAGAAAACGACGGAAAACGAGATTTTCAAAAACATCTCTAATAAAAGGTTTATTTAAATCTAATTGTGTGCACAGTTGGTAAATTAAGAGGAGGCGCAAACGTCTTTGATAGGATGTGGGCCGATTTACAGTATCAATAATTTAATCAGTTCGAAGCGAAGTTTTGCAAGAGCCATAAAAGAAGTTTAAACTAAGGGTTTTGTTTTTTGTTTTAACACAGCTGTGCATTTTATTTGCGGTTCTGGGGGGCTTGTCACCCGCAGGCAATTAAGACTTTTTTTCTTCGCTCCAGAACAGATAATTCTCCCTTATCCTGTAAGAGTTATCATTAATGCTAAGGTTGGATTCAAAGCGCTCTTGAAGTAAAGGGGACATCTCCGCGGCCTCCCCCAGAACGCCCACCTGTTCGCAGGTCTGAAAAGATAAGACTAAAGTCCACACACTAGCCCTTCACCCTTCCGTGTGTCTCCTGAAGGAAGGCCCAGGCGAAAGAACCGCCAGAGCGGCCCGTTCAGTCTGGAGTTTTACAATCCTAGGGACCGGCCTCGGCCTCGGCCTCGCCGCCCCGCGCTGCCGCCTTCGCAAACTTTGGTCTCAAAGCCAGAAGAGTTTGCAAGCGCCAGGGGCAACCCGGCTGACGTTTGTGAATCAGGCAGAAGGCACCGAGCAAAACTCTAAAGTAATAACTTGAGGGGTGTCCAGGGGCAGGAGGGGCTGGATAAGGACTTGTCGGAGTTCAAGGTCGGTATGGCCGGCGGAGAGCCGAGGCCGTGGCCGCCAACCTCCTCCGAGATTCGGGTTTGGTTTTCATTGATTCTGTCTGCGAGAGCGCAGCCGAGTCTCCAGCCGCCGCACCAGTCTCTGCGAAACAGAGCATGTTAATCTATTTATATGGATTATTGCCGAGGAACAGAGGCGTTGAGTCACCCAGACATTCGCTTCCAAAGACCATTTCTAAGCACTTTCTGGAAGCGAGCAGACTCTGGGCGCAGAAGCTGGGCTACGCTTTAAGGAGAGGCTTGCCGCGATTTCCAACCCTGGTCCAAAGTCCCGGGTACTGCCGAGAGAGCTTCGAAAAGGTACGGGGTGTGTGTGTGTGTGTGTGTGTGTGTGTGTGTGTGTGTGTGTGTGTAGGGGTGTCCTAGACTAGACACGCGCGCTTACACACACACACACACACACACACACACACACAAAGATTCGCACGGAGACTGTTCCAAATAATGACATTCTGAGAGTAGAGCAAACTTACACACTCGGACGTCCCGGGTCCCCCGCCTGCCCCGCGGCGCCTCTCCTCCCCCCCTCCTCGCCGCCTCACCACCCCCCCCCAACCTCGGGCCGTGCTACCTCCCCCTCCCCTCTTCTCTTCTCCTCCCCCTCGGGTCTAGTCACCCAACCCGGAGCCACAATTCTCTTCTCCTAAAAGCCAATCCAATCAGCTGCTTGCCAACCACTGGTGATTGGCGGATGGTCTCTAAGGTGAGGGGGGAGTATTTATTAAAGAGACCCTGGGCTGGGAGTTGGAAAGCCGAGAGCGGAGCTCGGAACTGCCGGGAAACTTCACTAGGGCGACGACTTGGCCAGTTTCACTCCGGGAACTTTTCTTTGGCGGAGGAGGAGAAGGGGTGCAAGTGCCCCGAGCTTAGTTCTTTCTTCCCTTCCTCCTCTTCCTCTCGATTCGCCTCCCGGTTTGCAGCGGGCAGCTGCGCACCGGCCACCCAGCGCCTTGGCTAAGGGCTCGTCGCGGCCGCCAAGTGACGCGCCAGCCTCCCCGGGAGCCGCTCGCTCCGCAACCGCGTCCGGGCAGGCGAGGGGAGAGGAGTCCCAGCCGCCGCGGCTCGTCGCCTTTCCCGGCCACCTGCCCCCTGCCCCGGGCCCGCGTATGAATCTCCTGGACCCCTTCATGAAGATGACCGACGAGCA
Source organism: Rhizomys pruinosus (assembly GCA_009823505.1). Lineage (NCBI taxonomy): Eukaryota > Metazoa > Chordata > Mammalia > Rodentia > Spalacidae > Rhizomys > Rhizomys pruinosus. The sequence goes on along the minus strand of VZQC01009288.1, from coordinate 719,603 downwards.
GGAGAAGGGCCTGTCCGGTGCCCCCAGCCCCACTATGTCCGAGGACTCGGCTGGCTCGCCCTGCCCCTCGGGCTCGGGCTCCGACACCGAGAACACGCGGCCCCAGGAGAACACATTCCCCAAGGGTGAGCCGGATCTGAAGAAGGAGAGCGAGGAGGACAAGTTCCCAGTGTGCATCCGCGAGGCGGTCAGCCAGGTGCTTAAGGGATACGACTGGACGCTGGTGCCCATGCCGGTGCGCGTCAACGGCTCGAGCAAGAACAAGCCGCACGTCAAGAGGCCCATGAACGCCTTCATGGTGTGGGCGCAGGCCGCGCGCAGGAAGCTGGCGGATCAGTACCCGCATCTGCACAACGCGGAGCTCAGCAAGACGCTGGGCAAGCTCTGGAGGTGAGCGTGCGCGGGGTGGCACGGCAGGGTGGGCTCGGAGGGGACCTGGACGAGGGCTGCGCGCACAGACCCCGCCCGCCTCTGCCGGGATGGGGTGGCGGGCGAGGTGGGACTGGCTCGGAGTTTGGAAAAGTTCTTGCGATTGCTCCTGGGGACGGGTGGGGGGAGTGGCACTAGTCGAGGGGGAGCGAAGAGGAGGGGGTTGCTATCCTGGTCGCCTTGAAGTGAACAAATGGGGGCGGGGGGGGGCAAGTCGACTGTCCACCCAGCGCCCAACTGCGCCCTTTCGTGCAGCTCTGCCTTGGAGGACTTGGTGCCCGAAGCTGGAGGGGACCCTGGCAGGAATCCGGGGGAAAGGAAAGCTACTTGGAATTAGGGGCGTGGAGCGACAGCAGAGCTTCTTGCAGTTTCCGTGGTTTTTCGGAAAGTTTTTACAGAGTGTGGGGAGGGGTGGGTCACTCCGGTAGCAAAGGCGTTTAGAGGAGCAGCCGCCGGGAGCTATTTTCATCTCCAGGGTTTCCAAAATAGAAGTCAAGGGGAGGGGGCGGGGCGAAGAGTGACCGCTCAGGTCGACTCCTGGAGGTGTTTTTTTTTTTTTTTTTAAGTTCTGAACCTCTGTGTTGGATGGACAGCCAACAGAAGATAGAAGGGGGGGGGGGGTGAGCAAGAAAGCGGAGGGGTGGGGACCTGACAGCACCCCGAGTTTCACTGACCCCCCGACTCGACTTCTTTCTCTTCCCCCCACCCCCAGACTGCTAAATGAGAGCGAGAAGCGACCCTTCGTGGAGGAGGCGGAGCGGCTGCGCGTGCAGCACAAGAAGGACCACCCGGATTACAAGTACCAGCCGCGCCGGAGGAAGTCGGTGAAGAACGGGCAGGCGGAGGCGGAGGAGGCCACCGAACAGACGCACATCTCCCCCAACGCCATCTTCAAGGCGCTGCAGGCCGACTCTCCGCACTCCTCCTCCGGCATGAGCGAGGTGCACTCCCCTGGCGAGCACTCCGGTGAGTCTTCGGAGGACGGTCCCCTAGGCCTAGCCACCCTGAAGGCGCCCCATAGGAGCGTTAAGTGAGGACTTTGCGCTCGAGGGGGGCGGGTGGGGAGATTCAATCTCTTGCACCAAATCCTGCTCCCCCACCCTGTCCGGGGGCCCCAGAGACAGGGGGGCGTGTGTGAGAGCGAGTGCGCGCACAAGCACATGCTTACACACCAACGAATCCCCTGAATGCTGAGATTTCGTTCTTTATTAAAAGGTAAAATGTTAACAGTTTTAAGAAAGTCACCCCTCTTCTCTTTGCACCCCGAAAGCACACAATTGTGCTTCCAAGGGTAGCAATTTAGTATCCCGGACCCCTAGGGCCTCAGGCCCTCCCCTGATAAAAAGAAACGTTCCCTGCGTGTCCTGCGGGTTAATCATTCCTCGACTGACGTCGGGGGCGCAGGGCCTCCTGAGAGGGCGCGGATCCTTCTGACACCTTAGCAACCAGGGAGGGTCTCTGCAGGGCTCCCAAGACTAGGGGCTTTGCTTTGCACAACTCTTGTTGACTTTTACGATTTGTCTTTTTCTTTCATGGCTTGCAGGGCAATCCCAGGGTCCACCGACCCCACCCACCACTCCCAAAACCGACGTGCAGACTGGCAAGGTGGACCTGAAGCGAGAGGGACGTCCCCTGGCAGAGGGGGGTAGACAGCCCCCCATCGACTTCCGCGACGTGGACATCGGGGAGCTGAGCAGCGACGTCATTTCCAACATTGAGACCTTCGACGTCAATGAATTTGATCAGTACCTGCCGCCCAACGGCCACCCGGGGGTGCCGGCCACGCACGGCCAGGTCACCTACACCGGCAACTACGGCATCAGCAGCACCGCGGCCACCCCCGCGACCGCGGGCCACGTGTGGATGTCCAAGCAGCAGGCGCCGCCCCCGCCCCCGCAGCAGCCCCCGCAGGCCCCGCCAGCCCCGCAGGCGCCTCCGCAGCAGCCGCAAGCCCCCCCGCAGCCGCAGCAGGCGCCCCCGCAGCCGCAGCAGGCGCACACGCTGACCACGCTGAGCAGCGAGCCCGGCCAGGCCCAGCGGACGCACATCAAGACAGAGCAGCTGAGCCCCAGCCACTACAGCGAGCAGCCGCAGCACTCCCCGCAGCAGATCGCGTACAGCCCGTTCAACCTGCCGCACTACAGCCCGTCCTACCCGCCCATCACGCGCTCGCAGTACGACTACACCGACCACCAAAACTCCAGTTCCTACTACAGCCACGCGGCCGGCCAGGGCTCGGGGCTCTACCCCACCTTCACCTACATGAACCCTGCTCAGCGCCCCATGTACACCCCCATCGCCGACACCTCCGGTGTCCCGTCCATCCCGCAGACCCACAGCCCGCAACACTGGGAACAACCTGTCTACACGCAGCTCACCAGACCCTGAGGAGCTCTTGAAGGAAGGCGAAGGTGATGGAGCAGATCACTTAAAAATAAATAAATAACCGAAGAAATCAAGAAGCAACCTGAAATTCCATTGGACAGTTTTTGTTGTTCCTATTCCTTAAAGACTTGTAGGCAGCGGAGGTAACTAATGCTGAGATTCCAGGAGAGACATTATCCGAATGCATTGCCAAGTAATTATTGCATGTCGGTGTCTGGGCCACGCGTGGCCTGATGGACATCAGCAAGAAACTGGACTTAGTTCCTTCAGAGTCAGTGTGGAGGACGATGGAGAACCTTGCTACCAATGCTCATTCTCCCCGCCTGTTTGGACATTGTAATTATTTTTTAGCCGTAATTAAAGAAAAAAAAAGTCCTCTGTGAGGAATATTCTCTATTTTAAATATTTTTAGTATGTACTGTGTATGATTCATTACCATTTTGAGGGGATTTATACATATTTTTAGATAAAAAAATTAAAGGCTCTTATTTTTCCAACGGCTAAACTACTTGTAGTTCAACAGTGTGCCCCAGCTTTCCTTGCAACCAGAGTATTTTTGTACAGATTTGCTTTCTTCTTAAAAACAAAAACAAAAAAAAGAAAAAAAAAAAGAAAAATGAAAAAAAAAGTGTGTCGTTAAAGTAACAAAAAAATACACAGAATTTTGTTACGTCATCAGTTTGGGGGGTGAGTTTTGGTTAATTCCTCAGGCTCCTGGATTAGGAGCAGAACTGCCTTTAAAAAAAGAAAATTAAAGCCTTCTCTTTTGCAAATAAGGGCAAGAAACGGTATAGAGGAACATTGGTAAGCTTTATCACATATATTTTTTTTAACAACCCGCCTTGAGCCTTAAAAAAATCCTGCTGCTGGAAAATACATATGTCCTCCTTAGAACGCTCAGTGTGGCCTTTGCTTGCTGGCTGCAGTCAAAGAGGAAGGGACCCAGGCTTGCTTGGGGAATTGTTACAGCAGCCCATAAGTGCCCAAGCCCTTGCCCCCTGGTTGCCTGTCTGGGAGCCATGTGCACAGCAGATGCTGGAGTCTGCCTGCTCCGACTGTCTATCACCTGTGCCTCTTCTGAACACCAGCAATTAACCCTCAAGACATTCCACGTGCTAAAATTATTTATTTTGTAAGGAGAGGTTTTAATTAAAAGAAAAAAATCTTCCTCCTTTTCTTTTTTTTTTTCTTGATTTACTGTCTTTAAGGTAGATTGTTGGAACCTTCCTCAAAGGGTAGGGTCATCTGTTGTTAAATTATGTTCTTAACTGTAACCAGTTTTGTTTTTTTTTTAATTTATCTCCTTTAATCTTTTTTATTATTAAACGCAAGTTTCTTTGGATTCTTCATCCTAGAGTGTACAAACATCTTTTTGTCCGTTTTTTTTTTTTTCTCTCCTCTTTTTTTTTTTGTGGTTGTTGTTGTTATTGTTAAAAACAAACTGGAAACCTGTTCTTTATTTTTGTACAAATGAGAGATTGCAAATGCGTATGTCAGTGAGTCATTTGCAGTGTTTCCCACCACAGACCTTTGGGCTGCCTGAATTCTATGTGGATGTATGCATGTGCTGTGATAAAAGAAGCAACACAAGCATGTGCAAGCATGTGTCATGCCCCTGTGCTTTAAAAGAAAGATATATTAACAGTTTTAGAAGTCAGTAGAATAAAATCTTAAAGCACTCTTATAATATGGCATCTTTTGATTCCTGTATAAAAACAGACCTTTTTAAAAAAAATATTTCTGTAACTTAAGAAACCTGGCATTTAAATCATATTTTCTCTTTAGGTAAGGTTTGGTTTGTGTTTGTGTTTTGTTTGTTTCCCCCTCCAAACGTTTTGTTCTCTGTGAAACTTACCTTTCCTTCCTTCCTTTTTTTTGTATATTATTGTTTACAATAAATATACATTGCATTAAAGAGAAAATGATCCGATGGATTTATTTACCCCATTCTCCAGTTAAAAGAATGATTCAAGGAAACTTTCCGAGCACTAAAGGTGATCACAGTACTGGTTTCAGTTCAATGTGTTCCCTTGCCTGAAGAAAAGACTGTGTATCCTCACCAAACCAGAGCAGGAACATCCGGACAAGTGTCTCCACAGCAGAGCCCAGAAGAATGCATGCCAGTTTTGCCCACCCTAGTAAAATGGGTCCTGTGCTTCAGGGCAGAAACTGACCTCTTCTAGAGGTCAGAGGGGGAAAGGGAACCTTAAACTTGAAATCATAATGCCAGAGGAGGTAACTCATATCTGAATGCCATATGGCAAACTTTATGTTATTATGGAACATACCAAAGAAAACAGGGTGCCATTGCAAAGCAAAAGAATGGGGTGGGGGGGGAAGGAAGAGGACCCTTCTACTTCAGGAGACCAGAGGACAGCCTGTCCTGTTAACCCCTGAAATGATTTCCTTCTCTCCGGACTTTTCTGTAGCAACAATGAAGAAAGATTACTTTTTTTTTTCTTTTAACCCCCTTCAGTTTAACTCATTCTGAGCAGACGTAGAGCCATCCTTGAAGAAATAAGGCCTAATCCTATTTTCTTTGGCCCCAATTCGGTGGGGAGTTTCCAGGTTTAGAGAGATGTTCAGGTCATTTTTCATTAAACAGATGAAGTCACTCCCTCCCTCCCACCTCCTCCAGGCACCTCTCCCCAGCTGATGGGCCCCAGTGTCTAAGAAGGTGAGTGACTTCCCCCACCTCAGGCTGACAATCTCCACAGAGTCCAGGCCCTCTGGACTACTGCACCGCAGTCCTGGCCAGCTCCCACATCAGGATCAGGACGACCAGGAAAATGGTAGTTATCAAATCGAAACAACATTAGCCCCAGGCCTCCTTTGCAAATTCCTTCCACAAACATTGATTGAGGGCCTGTGATCTGTGGGGGACTGTACAAATCTCCTCCTGCCCCTCCAGATACCAGAGTCCCCTCCTCAGCGACACAGCCCAGCTTCACTGCCATTCTTTCCAACCCTCTACTTTTATCCTCTCCTGGAAACACTCACAAGGTCCTTTTGAAAAGTCTCTGGAGTATGTGATAATTCTTCTCTACATTTTTTCAGAATAATTAGCGCTCGGTCACACAGTAGGCACTGCCATCCTTCTGTACCAAGTCTATACTGATTTTTAAACTCTCATGGTAGCCTAGGAGGGCCTTCCCAGAGCCCAAATGTTCTGTTGTAACATAAACACAGTAGGTGACATGGGACAATTATTTGCTTTAATTTCCTGTTGCCTCAATTTCCCCTTTGGCAGAGAATGTTTACAGTTGTGACTTACAGGTGACAGAAATCTTCTAGAGTTATTTTATTTTATTTTATTTTATTATTTTTTGGCCAGAAATTGGCTGCAGCTGACTCTCTCTCGACCTAAAAAGCAGTCCTTTTGTGTTGGGATTTTGTAGAGTCACTCAAGGCAAAGGATTCCTTAGAAGGTCTCTAAGTGGCTCTGGTATACAGTAAATACCCAGGATATACTGTAGGATCCCAAGAACATTCCTCAGAATCCCCCCTCACTTCTACCCACCCACCTACCCACTAGAACTATTCAAAGCCCAATATCACCAGATTATGAAATATTTTAGAGGAAGTTTTATCATAAATCCAGAAGCACAGGGTTTATCACCCTGGCAACAGTAACATGAACTGGAAACCAAGAAGAGTTCTCGCAACAAGAAAAAAAAAAAAAAAAAACTTGCATTTAGAATAAGGATATGTGTTTCTTTGCAATCAACATCAAACCTTTTCCTTTTCAATGATCTTAACAAAAGGGATGTTTGTTTCCAACAAAATGGGAGAAAAAATAACAAGTTTAGAGTCAGTCTTTTAGTCTGTTATTAAACAAGAACCATGTGGATGTTTGAACTGTGTTTTGACTTTCTGGCTTCAGTTCTTCTCATCCTTTGTGGTCCCTCCCCTCCATAAGGATGAACATTTTGGAGGCACTTCTGTGACATCTTTTATATTAAATTGATAGATGAACTGTCACATAGCCAGAGACAGATTTACTATGCAGAAGATAAAGCCTGAACTCACTGGCCTGGAACTCACCGAGTAGGCCAGGCTGCCTGCCCAGGGAGTGCAGGGGTCCTCCTGTCTCGACTCTCCCAGGGCTGGAATTAAAAGCCGGCCCCGCCAAGCTTTTTTTTTTTTTTACATAGGTGCTGAAGATCTGAACTCAGGACTTCATACTTGCTCAGTAAAGCACTTCACCAACTGACTCTTCTTCCCAGTGCTCTAAATTATTTTCTTTCTTAAAATATTTTTTATTATTTTGATTTTATGTGTATGAGTGTATTGCCTGCATGTATGTAAGCGTACCTGTGTCATGCAATGTCTGCGGAGGTCAGAAGAGAGAATCAGATCCCCTGGAACAGAAGTTACAGATGGTTAACCGCTACCCTACCTCCCCATTTGTGTGCCGGGAACCAAATTCAAGTCCTGCAAGAGCAGTCAGTGCTCTTAACTGCTAAGCCATCTCTCCAGCTCCTTTTCTTCCTCATTCTTGTATGCTGTGGTGGTTTTTGATGAGGAATGTCCCCAATAGGCTCAAGCATTTGAACACTGGTCCTCAGTTGGTGGCATTGTTTGGGGGGTAGTCACAGAATCTTTAGGTGCTGTGGCCTTGCTGGAGGAAGTGCGTCATTGGGGGTGGGCTTTGCAGGTGTATAGCTTCAATCTTCTATCCAGGGTTTTTTTGTTTGTTTTTGTTTTTGTCTTTTTGAGACAGGGTCTCCCTGTAGCCCCAGCTGTCCTGGAACTCACACTGTAGACCAGGCTGGCCTTGAACTCACAAAGATCTGCCTGCCTCTGCCTCCAAAATGCTAAGATTAAAGGCATGCGCCACCATGCTCTTTCCATCCAGTTTTCTTTTCCTTTGCAGTTGAAGATGTGAGCCCTCAGCTTCCTGCTCCTGTAGCTGACTGCCATGCCTCCCCATCATTACAGAATCCCAGTCTAGAACCATACACCCAGAGAAACTCTTTTGGTTATGGGTTTTATCACAGCAACAAGAAATCATTAATATATAGAGTCTCCATGAATTCTCACAGCTAAAACATTTTCTGAGCTATAATGGGGGTATTCCTCCTCCACCACAGATTAGAACTATGATAGTCTGGATTTCTGGAGATAAATTCTGTTTTGGAGCCAATGCAGAATGATGAGGCAATCTCAGATTTGCCCCATTTCAAGATGTACTTGTGGAGATGTATGTACAAGTATGGTTCAACTATTCGACATACCTCATGAATTTTTTTTAGGATTTTTTATTGAATTTAATCCAAAGAGCATTGTTTCATGCTGCCACATTATCACTTAAGAAGATTTGAGAACAAATAGATATGTCATTTGTGTAATCAGAAATTGTGATTTTTTCATATTTAAATTAAAATTATATTAGCTCTAACAGTAGCCAAATCACCCAGTTGTATTATGGCAGGCAATCTCTTATATACTATACAGTTGGTAGTGTGTGTGTGTGTGTGTGTGTGTGTGTGTTTGTGGGTATGTGTATAGGTGCATGTGTGCAGAGGCCAGACGTGAACATCAGTTGGCTTTGTCAATCGCTCCTGACCTTGGCTGTTGAGAGTGGGCCTCTCTGAACCTAGAGCATGGCACTTGGGCCACCCAGGCCAGCCAGTAAGCTCAGGAGCCTTCCTGTCTCAGCTCCCTAGACCTTAGACAACTGTGACAAAACCTGGCTTGTTGCTACTACTCATCCAAACTCAGGACCTCACACTCACATGGCAAGTGCTTTACTGACCGAACTATCTCCCCAGCCCCAGGGTTGATTTGTTAAACCCCCAAATCAAGTTTTAACATTTATCCCTGTTTTGACAGCAGTATATGAAACATAGTTTCGATGGAAAGGAAAAGAGGAAAATGGATTCACATCATTGAACCTCTGCTATGCCAAACATGGTGACAGACGATTTTATATCCATGATTTATTTATTTATTTATTTATTTATTTATTTTGGTCTTTTTGAGACAAGGTCTTCCTGTGGCCCCAGATGTCCTGGAACTCGCTCTGTAGACCAGGCTGGCCTTAAACTCACAAAGATCCGCCTGCCGCTGCCTCCCAAGTGATAGGATTAAAGGCGTGCACTACCACGCCCGGCCCCCATGATGTCCTTTAATAACACTTAGAGACACACCTGATATTACCATTCTATAGAGAAGGAAACTGAGGCTCAAGGACATTAAGCACTTAATCTAAGCTCATGTCACCAATAAGAGGCAAGCACCATTGCCTCTGCCAATCATAGCAGTAAAGGAAGAATAAAAAGGGAAACAGGGCTGGAGAGATGGCTTAGCAGTTAAGAGCGCCGACTGCTCTTGCAGAGGACCTTGGTTCGATTCCCAGCACCCACATGGTAGCTAAGAACTATCTTTAACTCCAGTTCCAGGAGAATCCGACACCCTCTTCTGACCTCCGCAGCATTGCATGACACGAGTGCGCAAACCTACATGCAGACAGTACACTCAAACGCATAAAAAATAAATAAATAAATAATTTAAAAAAATATTTAAAAAAGAGAAACACAACTTTTAAGTAGTAAATTAAGTCATAAGGAATCTCTTGAATGCAAATCCCAACTTGCTAATGGTTGATGCCCATATGAATAAAATACAAATTCTTTACTAGTCAGCTACCCTGCTTTAGGGAAAAACCATGGCCCACATACCAAATCTGGCTTACCACCTATTGTTGCTAATAAAGTTTTATTGAAACAACTTCATGCACATTAGTCTACTTTTCATCTGTGTGTTCTTAAGAGGACAGGCAAGTTGAGTTGCTGGGGCATATTAGTTGCTTTTTCCATTTCTGTGACAAAATGCCAGGTGAAAGCAGTGGCCCACCTATACTCCCAATGGTCAGGAGGTGGAGACAGGGGTGCCTAGGGCAGGGTGGCTAGGTAAGCCAGCAGATTGGTGGGCTTGAGGTTCAAGTGAGAGACTGCCTCAATGTATGTGGTGGAGAGTGATCGAGGAAGACATTCAACATCAAGCTCTGGCCTCTACATAAACACCTATACTATACATGTGCACCTGCACACACGGATGTCCACACACACAGGAACACTCTTACACACATGTATATGTTTTTAGACACTTATCGATTTCACTGCAGAAGAGATAAAGACCAGAACTAAGGCCAAGGAGGTTGCGATAAAAATGGATGGGAACCAGTGGTTTTGTGAAAAACCTGTGGTCCAGTCTTCCATGACCAAGTGAAAGGTGGGACCACGTAACACATTATGCAACATGCAGATGGTTGGGGGCAGTTGGGTAAACAAGTAGCCTGTGTAGATTAAAATGAAAATCAACTTTCTCTTGGCCTTCATCAGCCCTTTAGACATTACCCTGGAGTTGGGTTCACCAGGAGGTAGTACTGCTACAGGGAAAATTCTCAGAAAATAAAAAGCCCCCCCCACCAATGTAGCTGCCTCTGAAGTCTCCTTGAAGGTCCTTCCCAGGAAATATGCAAACTGGCTTAAGGCTAAATCCCTCTCCTCCTCAACTCCTGATTACTGAGGAAGGGAGGCCCCACCCTTCCCCACAGTCTCTCCCACAAGCAAGCTGCCCACAAAGGGAAGAAGACAGGCTGCAGAGGAGACAGGCCCATTCTCCATCTGGGCACCTGTCAGGACTCGGGCAGATGCATGGGTTCTTTGGACACCAGTTCTCCACTTGCGCATGTCTGAGCATGCTCGGATACCTCCAGCCTCTTTCTACACAAGTCTCCCTGTTCCTGTGGGCTATCACATCCTTCCTCCCTCTCTTAGAGGATCCACGTGGGGTCAATGGAAACTTGACCCTTACCTGGGAGAAGTTAGCCATGCTCCTGTGTCACCCTAGGCATCTATATCCAAGTCTGGTGCTAGTTCTCTGTGTCTACCCACTGCAAGAACTCATTTGAAAGCTTTGCAGACAGCTGCTTTTTAAGGCCTATTTACTCAATTGGAAGTTAGTAAGAGTTGGGGTTTACATGTTGCCTCCAAAAGACTCATCTGTTGAATGAAGCTTTGGTCCCTAGCTGGTGGGTCCAATAATTGAGCCGTATTGAATAATAACCACTATGGCCTAACAATGGATTAATCCATTGATGAATTCAGAGACGAATCGATTTTAAAGAGGTGGGACTGATTTGGAAGAAGCAGGTCACTGGGAATGTGCCCTTGAGAGAGAGAGAGAGTGCATCTTGTATCTTGTTTGTGCCCCACCTCTATCCCTGTCTCTCCTTTCTGGTTACTTTGAGGTGAGCAGCTTTGCTCTAATACATTATGTCCCCTATCATTATGTTCAGGCCCAAAGCAATGGATCCAAAGAACCCTCCGAAACCTTGAGCCCAAATAAGGTTTTCTTCCTCTGCTGCATTTGCCACACCGGCCTGCTATTCCATAGTCCAGCTTCCTCAGAACTGAAATGTCCTTTCCTAATGAAAGTTATGACTCACAAGTAGACAAACCTGAAGGGTCTCAGGAAGTTCCTGAAATTTACGACATTCACAAGACCTCTTCCCAAGGTTATGTGAGCAGTCACAATTGCTGAGGAGGCTCCTGCCAGCACTGCCTTCAGGTCATGTAGACAGCTCTAGCCATGTGGTTTTGTGAGTCTCTACTGCTGAGATAAGCTTTTGGGTGATGTAGCTAGCTTGAGTCACACACCACCCCCCAACCATCTGCATTCCTGTAAAGTACCCTAAGAAACGCATTGGGTTTGCTAAGCTGGATTTGAGTGAGATCATTTCTTTGATCTGGTGTCAGAACCCTGGAGCAAATAGATACCTGTTCCTGCTGCCTCAGAAAAAAAAAAATCACACAACACTAACAATAACACAGAAAGTAATACCACCCAGGGAAGAGGAGAGTTCTGAGGCATGGCTACAACTTCCCAAACTATGCAGATTTCCTTCCCCTCTTAGATCACTCCTCCCTTATTCTACTGTAAGAGGAAATAATAGCACCAAGCAAAAAACCTAACACAGTGAAGTGCATGGATCTTCAGTGTGTAACCTAAGGATTCCAAATGTGTGCATGCATCTGCACAGCCTACACCCATCAACCCAAGAGCATGCCCATGGCCCCTCAAAGTCTCTTTTGTGGATCAATGCCCATCTTCCCACAGACAATCCCTGATCAGGTCACCATAGATTAAGGCTCTGTTCTTGAATTTAGTATAACTGGAATTATGCAATATGGATTCATTTATATCTGGCTTCTTAAGATCAGTATAGTTTTTTAATATCTTTTTTATTGAAGTTTTGTGCATTTCATACAACATTTATTAATCAAATTTAGACCCATTCGCCCTGCCTTGTCCCCAACCCGGCCAGGGCTCATGCATTCTTTCATCTATGTCTTTCATCTTTTTCTGTTTGTTTTTTTTTTTTTAATTTTTAGATGCAGAAGTTTACTGTTTTGGGCAGAAGTTTACTGTTCAGTCATTTATTGACCTCGTGCTTGTTGGTGTTGTTGTTGTTGTTCCTTCCACTTGTATCGCTCAAACTATGGTGTGTCCGGGTGTTGTGTTTTGTGTGTGTGTATTAGGATCTATATATATATATATATATATATATGCCACACATATACCAAAATTATGACATCTGAAAATAAACTATAGGTTAATTCCAAAACATGACAGAAGAGTTGTATGCAGGTAAAAAAAAACAATATTACTTTACATTACATAGCAAGTTGATGGGTGACATCAGGTATTATATTTACCAGAAAAGAAAGAAAAAAAGAATTATTCAGTTTGCCTTGCAAGTAGAGATTTGGTGCTAGGATCCACAAATGAGGGACTGTTGTAGGGTTTCAACAGGGAGACCATTTGCAGGACCATGTGGAATTAAAAGAATGGTTTCTTGCTTATGGCCCTCCCAAACTGAGTGAGGCCCCAAGAACTGGGTTACATAGCTTTTTATAAGTACAACAGCCAATCAGAATTAATATCAAAATTAATACTAATACCAATCAAGTACTCGCACAGAGCAAGCAAGCCAATTACAAAAGCAAGAGTCAGCAGTTAGGGCCAGGCTTTCAGGGGTTCATATGATCTCCAGTGAAAAGAAACTGATCCTTAACCTCCTCTTTATATCTCAAGGAAAACAAAACTTACACTTAAAGATAGGAAATTTATCACAAGATGAACTTAGGTCTCAGTTACAGAAAACAAAATGGTGTCTGAAAGGACAACCTCTGGATTAGTTTCCTGCTTTTCATTTGTCTCATCCCGCTTATTGTTTTAAAATCTTTAAATCCTTGAAGGAAGTTTAAGAGTTGACCTCAGTGGATATTTCTGAGGGGGCACCCCTTATGTCAGGGAGGGGTACATATAGGGTCCTTAGTACCATGAGTTTAATAGCATTGACTCTTTGATTAATAAATCAAACAAAGGAGTTGAGGATGCATGGGCCACAGGTTAGGGCACTCAGAAGGATAAGTAGAGGCCCTGCCAGAGCACTGAGGAGAGTGGTTAACCAGGAAGAAAAGGAGAATAACAACTCATATTAGTGCTTTGCTGTCTGGCGCTCTCTCATTCCCATAATTGTTGTTTTACCAGGGTTAAACTTTTTTTAATGACCCCTGAGTTGTTGACATAAAAACAGTACTGTTCCCCTAGGGCCATACACAGCCCACACTATTGGAGAAAAAGTAAGTCCAGCCCTCATCAGTTCTGAAGAACCACCTCAGGTAAGGAGGTATGGGAATCTGAGAGAAATTGGACCGATCGGTGGCGCTCACCCAGTGTTTTATCTACCTGAGTAGAAAGTTCTTTGAAATTGGAGACAGATTCTATGAGAGCAGCTGTCCCTAGACCTATGGAACCCGCTATTTCAGGTTTAGCTAGAACAGAGGCAGTAATGGGCTCCTGCTGGGTTCTAACATGGGAGTCAAGGAGACTAAGGTCTTCTCTGTTGCCTTCCCCTGTGTAATAGTAAATTTGGGGAAGTGCATGTACCACAATGCAGAAATCAAATGGGAATTCCAACACCTGAGGGCTGAGACAAGGCATTATGCCAGATAGACAAGCGAGCCAAGTGCCTTTGCGGGGGACCAAGTATGTAGTGGGGCCAGTGGGCACAGTAATGGTGGAATTACAGTAAGTCGTATAAGGTTTAGGGATAGAGGGTTGGTTAGAGGCAATAGAACAGGTTTCTCATCCAGAAAGGCCCCCTAGTGTTAGTAGAGGTTTGATACCCCAGGGGCATAGAGGGCACCTGAAGTAGAGAGGTTTCTGACCTGAGTTTATAAATCTCAGATTGCTATAAACACCGAACCCCTCTGTGGATCCTACTTGTAACAACTATTTATAATGAGTCCTAATGAAACTTACCTTATAGGTGCCGCAAGGTTTTGACATGAGAGACTTTCTTGCCTCCTCCCCCCCCATAGAAAAAGGAGAAATATGATGATGATGAGGTCGCTCTCCAACTGTAAATTGGAGACAACTATTATAGAGGTAACCTCTTATAAAACTGGTAAAACTGCCTTCTTTAATTGACTAATAGGCATAAGAACTGTGAAAAGGATTATCCTCTGTTCAGAACCAAATATAATACTAAAGTCCTTAAGCTATGCACTTAAGCAAAATATATTAATACAGGAGCTCTGACATCAGCAATGGATTATTCTACCAGGGAGATGTTGGCCAGGGGATCCAAGGCCCCACAAAAGGTAAAGGCTCCTTGCCTCTAAACTGGGATACCTGCAAGAAGAGAGGCGATAAGGCCCTGCTGCCGATGTTAACATGGGAAAGATGTATTGAGACCACACATGCAAGTGTACAGATGGCCTCTGGAATACCAGAGAGTGTTACCAAAGGCCACTCAACCAATAAAGCAAATACAGGTCTCCCTGAGTCAAGCAAGACTCCATCGTCAGCACCAGCTACACCCCGCCTGCCTGGAAATACTGTGCAGCAGAGGCAGCCATATGCCTGTATATCCCAAACCTAATTGGCTATTGGCTCTCTCCTTGGGAGGAATAACCATGGCTGATGCCACAAGCTTACAGCCTCTACAGGTTAGGAGATATATATAAGCCACAGTAAGACCCTGTCATATTAAACAGGAAAAAATGTAATTCATGGATTAACATATCATCCAAACATATGTGTCTATACCAAAGTAACCAACTATAACTATTAGTGCTCTTTAAATACCTATATATCTAACTGCTTGTGCTTCATTAGTAGGATCGAAAGTTTATTCCTGGACAAACTGTCAGCCCATGAAAGGAAACAGCCAGAATTGACCAGAGTCCAAGACAACAGCTCCAGAGAGAGTGGACTGCTTTGCTTCTCATCCACCTGTGCCCCTTTCCTAAGCCTAGGGAACAATCTGCAGAAGAGGGGGCATGATAGAAGGTAAGGGCTGCGATTGGGGTGAATGGTGAAACTACAGCAATGTAGTCTGGACACTCATTTGATCAACTTGATTGAACATACAACCCCTCACCCCCTGCTGGATGGTGGGGCTGTGGGGGTTTGGGCACAACAGCCTGTAAATTGGTTTCATATGAAGGATGCTTGTACTCATGGATCATCACTTATAGCTAAAAAATGAAAAAAAAAAACTGAGAGAAAGATGCAAGACAGTTATGGCAAAATGCATGATTCGGGATGGGGTGGGGGTAGGGGGGAAGGGAAAGGGAAATATGCCTGATCTGAATTGGAAAATGATGTATGAAATGTACAAAGCACCAATAAAATAAAATAAAATAAAATAAAAAATAAAAAATAAAAAAATAAATCTTTTACTTGAGCAATAGTGCCCAAACCTGAGTAATAAGGTGGTTCAGGATCCAAACAAAGCCAATAGTCCTTCACAAGGCTAGGATTGCATTTGTTAAGAAATCGGAAAGTGGAGGTTATAATTTGCATAGGAGTGCACTGTAGCAGGCTAGTCAGTCCAATTACTCCACTTGTGGTAGTAAGAGGTGGGTTTGCAGGACTGGGTGCATGGGTGGGACTCCTATGGACTGCATAGGGGTTTAAAACTGGGTTAGGACCTATAGGGATAGGGGGGCTCAGTAAGAATTTAAACCTCTGAATGGTGAAAAGAATCCCCAGGTCATATCCAATTTTGTTAAGAGGTAAGCCCCAAGTGTTTCCTGTGGACCAGTTGGCTCTCATCTCCTCTGGGCCATTGGACAATATAGTCAAATTGATAAGGTTATTTTTTGGCCCCTCCTTTCATCTTTTGAAGGTTATAAAACCAGTACCTTTTTTTCCTGAGTCTCAGCCCCCAGCCATAGTTTTGAAACTCCACTGTGGACAATAGTACGTTTTCATATTTATACATTTTTATTTACCTGATGGGCACACGTCATTATCGTTTATTTTTCTGGGACTGTGTTACTTCACTTAGCATAATGGCTTCTAGTTCCATCCATTTACCTGCAAAGTTCATAATGTCATCTTTCTTTACCACTCCATTGTGTAGATGTACATTTTCTTTATCTACTTGTTGGTTGAGAGACACTTGGGTTGCTTTCAGCTCTTTGCTATTGTGAAGAGAGCCACAATAAACATGGATGTGCATGTATCTCTATGATGAGTCCTGTGGGTATACACTCAGGAGTGGTATGACTGGGTCAGGTGGTAGGCTCATTTTGAGTCTTTTGAGAGTTCTCCACACTGCTTTCTGTAGAGGTTGCAGGAGTTTGCATTCCTACCAGCAGTGGATGAGTATTCCCCTTTTCCCCAGCATTTGGTATCCTTTGTTTTCTTGATCGTAGCCAGTCTTATGGGGGTAAGACGAAATCTTAAAGTGGCTTTAATTTGCATTTCCTTAATTATTAGCGACATTGAACACTTTTTAAGATGTTTCTTAGCCATCTTTACTTCTTCATTTGTGAAGTCTCTGTTCAGCTCTTTACTCCATCTTTTGAGTGAGTCATTTGTTTTCTTCCTCCTTTGTTTTTTGAGTAGTTTATATACTCTGGATGTTAACAGCATGTTTTTTTTTAGATGCTCTAATGCCAATACATGTATCCATGGTTCATGCATTTTCTTGCCAATGGACATCTACATCATGTTCAATTTGGGACAACTATGAATAAAGTGCATATACATCTCTCTTGGGAAAAATATCTAGAAATATGATTGCTGAGTCACAAGATAGATAAATGTTCAACTTTATAAGAAATTGCCACACCATTTTCCAAAGTGCCTATTTCATTTAAGCTGCCACAGGCAGGGCAGTAACATTCTAGTTCCTCCCCACCAACACTAATCTTTGTTGTCAGAGTTTTACACGGCACATTCCATAGTGTAGGTGTGAAATGGTACCTGCATTGGTTACTTTTCTTGTTGTCATGACAAAACGCTTAACAAAAGTAATCTAAGGAAGAAAGGGATTATTTGGGATCACAGTTTTGAAGATACAGTCTACAGTCCATGGTGTTGGGGAAACACGGTGGCAGGAGCTGGAGGCGACTGGTCACATGGCCCCCACAGTCAGGAAGCAGAAAGAGATGCATGCTGGTGCTTAGCTCACTTTCTCCTTTTTATTCAGTCCAGGACCTCACCCAGTGGAATGACACAGCCTGAATTTAGGGTGAGTGCTCTTACCTCAGTTAACCCAGGCTAGAGGCTCCTTCACAGACATGCCTACAGGTTTGTTCCATGGGTGATTCTATAGCCTGTCAGGTTGACAGTCAGTTCTTGTATGTATCAGCATTTCTAACCCCATCGCCCCCTTTCTCAGTACCCTAAGGTCTCCCTTGCAACTATGTGGCATTATAGACTTCAAGAAGCATCAGTTCTGATGGCTGTCCCCAAACAACACCATTTAGGAACCTGGATATTTACTCTCTTTCTTTGGATGGGAAGGGTTCAAATATTCACTTCTCTCTTGACTTTTTATTTTTTGCAGCTGCCTCAACACTGTCTGGATCCAGCCAGTCCCATATGGAGGGGGTAGACTGTGCTGGTTCTACAGATCCAGCTGGAGGGAAGTGGATGTGGGACTCCAGAAACATCTAATCTGTGTCCTGGGACCACTTACGACAACTTGGGAGGTGGAAGAAGTCAAAGGACAGGAAAGAAAAGTTGTAAAGTCAAGAGAACAGCTGAGCTTGAAGGTGGCATTTGTGAGAACTGATCTACGTCCCAGGGCCTGTGGGAAGCTGACCCACCGCTATGCAGATGAAGACTGTAGAAAGAGTTTGTGAATATGAACGCTTCAAGCACAGGTAACCATTTCTTGTATCCTTCGCACGCTTCATCTCTGTAGGCTGAGAAAAAGAAAGATGCTCATCTAAAGCAGATATAGAAGTTTTAACCCAGATAACCCTCTGCTCCATTCCTACTTGGACCCCTGGATCTCAAAATCACCATGCTTGACTCCCCATCTCCCCAGACCCCAGAGCAGTCACCCACCTCTTCAAGCCAATTTTGAAAGTCCCTGAAATTTCTGAAACAAACATGAGCACCCATGGGACCGCTGAGTGGATT
The DNA here is from genome assembly GCA_009823505.1 of Rhizomys pruinosus. Classification (NCBI taxonomy): domain Eukaryota; kingdom Metazoa; phylum Chordata; class Mammalia; order Rodentia; family Spalacidae; genus Rhizomys; species Rhizomys pruinosus. The sequence continues at coordinate 701,327 of VZQC01009288.1, read as the reverse complement.
TCCTCACACAGCTGGCCCCCGTTTGAACCTCAGCTTCCAGGGAGAATTCTTGAAATCCAGTCTCCTCTCCACCTGCAGCTGTTTTCTGGGATTTAAACAAAGAATGACATTGCACTTTTAATTCCCCCTAATGCCCCAGTCTCTTCATCCTCATTCCCACCAAGACTGTTTCACCACTGATGTTCATCTGTGTTATCTGATCATTTTGATTCCACTGACCGAATCAACTCTACAGCTCATGCTGTACATCAAGACTGACACGGCAAGAAACTCACTTGAACCAACACTAGATCAGAACTCAACCAAGAGCAACAGCCAATCAGTGGACTTGGGGCCAAATGGCATTCAACCGTTCAGCTAGCAATCAGACCCCATGGCTATTAGGCAAATGGTCCTTGTAGGGAAACAGAAAAGAACTGTCATACTCTGGCGCATGAAGCCACACTGTCCAAGAGCGATTTCGTCATGACTACCAGAGTTTCCGGCTCATCTACAACCTCACAAGTTCAAAGCTGGAAGCTCATGGTACCTATGTGGGTAGGACAGGATGATCAGTAAATATGTGATGCTAACAGATGCTGGCGATTTGTATCTGCGGATTAAATACACAGGGAGCAAAGCAAATAGAGGAAATTTAGAGTCGGGAACTCCTTAAGGATTCATCACTGCCCAAATGAAGATTACTTGAGGGACAAGGACATGGTTCAGTGGGTGAAGGCAAACACACCTGTTGGAAGGAGAGAAACAACTCCTGAGAGTTGTTTTATGACCTCCACACATGCCCATGGCACATGTGCACTTACACACACACACACACACACACACACACACACACACACCACACACACACAAGACAATGAATAAATGTAATTGTATAGCCATTTGACATTTACTTAACATCTGGCTGATTCTATAAAGCAAAGTTACAGCTTATTCCTGCCTTTGTGATTTAATGGAAATTATAATTATTAATATCATTCAAGTGTTGATGCTGGGAACCAGGGTAAGGAGTAGAAAATTTTTCACTTTCCCCAAAGCGCTTTGTCTCTCCAGATAGGCTATCTGCACTCCCTCTTTCTCCCAAGTCCCTCCTTTTTCACTCTTGAATTCTCAGGGCCATTGCAAGTCCCTCTGGAAAATGCCTCCAATTGCTGTTGAATGGGAGCCAGTGACCATGACTGCTCGTCTTTTCTGCTTATTCAGGGAATCCTCCTAGGCAATCGTCAACAAATGGTGTAGTAACCTGTTGCTGCCTTTACTGCCAAAAATGCAACAAAAAAAACAGGTTGAAACAAAGTCAGGGGCTTTATGAGAGATTGAAGCTAAGAACAGCGCACCGCACAGGCAGTTAAACAGCGGGGGAGGGGGGGGTCCAAGCACAGCCTGCCAGTCTTCTCTGCACACTAAAAGACCATTCTGGCTCCATCACACCTTCAGCCTTGGAGAAAGGACCTTCAGAGTGGGTGATATCAACATAAAGGACACTTGTTTGAGTGGCACCCACCCAGCCTGGGAGCAGAGTCCCTTATACACATTGAGCCTAGACACTTCTTACAAGCTGATGCTTCTGTTTTTTAAATATTTTATTTTATGTTTTAAATTTTATGTGTATGAGTATATTGCCTGCAAGTATTAAGTGCACTCATGGGGTGCAATGCCCATGGAGGTCCAAAGAGAACATCAGATCCCCTGGAACTGGAGTTACAGATGGTTGTTAGCCGCCACGTGGGTGGTGGGAATCAAACCTGGGTCCCCTGCAAGAGTAGTCAGTGTTCTTAACCACTGAGCCATCCTTCCAGCCCTTGCTGCTTCCATTCTTTATTACTATTTCACCTGCCTTTCATTTTCTGGGCCAAGAAGGAGCTGGGGAATGGGTAGTGTTCCTCACTTCCCAGGAGTCAATCACAAATAAATAAGCATGCACACACAGTCCACAGCGGACCATCAGAACCCCTCAGAGGACAGCAAATATCAGGAGCCACAGTGGACATCAGCCTCCGGCACATTCAGGGATGCTGGAGAGAAAGGCTATGGGAAGAGGTGGCATCCTCAGCCTTCAAGGGACAACCTCAGACATGGGAGGAAATCTTCCACTCACACCCTGGGCTCCTCACGGACTTGGTGTTTTGATTTTGCTTTGTTTTAAACTGTCCCAATTAAAACAAAAACAGAGCTAGGGATGTAGTTCCGTGTGTAGAGTGCTTGCCTATCATGCAGGAAGTCACAGGTTCCCCGGGACCTCATAAATCAATGGTGGAGGCATATGCCTGTCCTGCAGCACTTATAGCGTGAAAGCAGGATCACAAGTTCAAGGTTATCTGAGGATACATATTAAGTTCAAGGTCAGCCTGAGCTCCAGGAGACCCAGACACACACAAAAACAGTAAGCAAAATAAAAACAAGAACAAAACACTGGTAGCGCCTTCAACCCACAGCTGGAATTATCTCAAGCATAGAAAAACCTAAGACAAATAACCGTAGCATGGTGTGAGCTGCTGAAATTCTCAGGGCTCCACTAGTCTTTTCCTTTTTTTCTCATGCAGCGCCCCCAGACATGGAGTAGCACCACCCCATCTCAGGGTGTGGACCTGCTATCTCAGCACATGGAGGTCCAAAACAGGAGGATTAATATAAATGTCAGGCAAGCCTGGGCTACATAGTGAGTTCCAGGCCAGCCTGGACTACAGAATAAGACCCTATTTCAAATAAACATAAATACACATAACAAATAAATAAGTATAAATAGATAATAAGATCCTATCAGGTTTATGAAAAGGTAAAAGCTTGTCAGAAGGGTTGCATGTGCTTATAATCTCAGTATTCAGGAGGATCTGTAGTTGGAGGCTAGCCTGGGCTACATAGCAAGATCCCATCTAAGACAGAATGCAAGATTAGAAAGCAATTTTCTCTCTCAAAATGAAGCCAAGTTGTCTTTCCCACAAAGACTAGCACTAAAAAATTCAGTTCCAGTACCCTAAGACACCAGGTCAAAACTGAATCTTTGAGGACATTGTTATACAGAGCACCCAAATCAGATGTTTTACATTGTTTTTCCATCATTAAGTGATGAAGGTCCTGAGCTCTACCCTTGCTTCTTCCCAGTGTCTGTTCAGCATCACCCATCTACAAAGAGCCACAGCCATTGTGGCCACGTCCATACAGCTGTTTCTTTATTTCTGCTGCTGTCTAAACATCTTGGAACACCAACTTCCTTGTGATTCTGAATGGTTTAAGAACCTACAACATTGGATTCTAAAGATGACTCTGAACCAAGCGAACCTTCAAGTTTCAGAATTGCAGTCTTCTTAAAGTCTTGGCAATCTCAGCTTTTGTGTTCTGTGTGGAGACACCAAGCCCAGTCCACTGCTGGGGATCTATTTATAAACACACATGAGTGTGTGCCAGTGGGTAGGTTTTTCTGCCTTAAAGAATCCTGGTATACATATTCGATTCATTGGGGTTTATAGTTTAAAATGTGTGCTTACAGAGTCTTTAAAAATCCTAGCACTTAGGAGGCAGAGGCAGGTGGATCTTTGTGAGTTCAAGGCCAGCCTGGTCTACAGAGTAAGTTCCAGGATAGCTGGGGCTACAGGGAGACCCTGTCTTGTAAAGACCAAAAAAAAAAAAAAGGCATTTTTTTTTTTAAAAAGTCCCACCACAAAGGCTCAACTTCAAGTACTAATTTAATGGTTAAATTGTAATATTTCTTTGAAATAATATTCCTATGGTCCAGAAAAAGTTCACCATATTTATAACTGATTTTAGGAGCAAACACTTTTGGTTGTGATATGTACATGAATCCCTTTTGATTTACTGAGAGACCTGGCCTTCAATAAGAATTCTCTTAAAAAGGTATTTCCATGTAACTATATAGAACTGGCAAAGGTCCCTGCCTCTACCCTGGGAAGAGCCTGACTGCCTTTAGTATAAAGCCCAGTTTATGTTTAACAAAACCTACTGCTGGGTGGTTTTGAATATATTACTTTTCAGGCATGATCTCCCCATTTTGTTTTTACTCTGTTTCCAGCTTCTAGGACAGAGGTATGTAGTCAGACAATCCTATGGTGGATCCGANAAAAAAAAAAAAAAAAAAAAGTCAAAAAGTCAAATATTGGGCTAGAGAGATGGTTTAGTGAATCAAATGCTTGCCTCACAATTGGAGATGATCAGTGTGGACTCCCCAGCTCCCCCATAAAGCTGGATGTGGTTGCATGGCTCTGTCCCAGTGCCCCTGTGGCAAAATGAGAAGCAGAGTCAAGAGAACCAATGAAAGCCCTCAGGTCAAGGAACCCAGAGGACACGATGGACGTTGGGGACTAACACCAGGGGTTTCCCCTAACCTCTACACATGTATCCCAGCACATATGTACTCGAATTCATATGCACCAGGAACAGCATGAAATGACAAACCACCAAAACATGGGCACAGGCAGGAAAGACACTCCCAACCCTCTGACAGGCGTACTGTGTTTGTGTCTCTCCAACAGTCCTTTGAGGTTGGGTGGTGACCTACACTGTTTACAGACGAGGTCATCTGGCTTGCTATAGGGCCAAGCTTCAAATTAGCTGAGCCAACATGTAAACACACTAGTCTTGAGCCAAAGGCTGAGTTTAAGAATTTCTAGCTGGGCCGGGCGTGGTGTTGCATGCCTTTAATCCCAGCACTCAGGAGGCAGAGGCAGGCATATCTCTATGAGTTCAAGGCCAGCCTGGTCTACATAGCGAGCTCCAGGACACCTGCAGCTACAGGGAAACCCTGTCTCAAAAAGACCAAAAAAAAAAAAAGAATGTCTTGCTGGGAGTGGTGGTGGCTCATGGCTATAATCCTGATACTTGGGAGGTTGGGACAGGAAGGTGACCATAAGTTCCAAGCTAGCATAGACATAGTATATTCCACGTCAGAATAGGCTACAGAGATTTTGTGTCAAGTAAAAAAGAATTTCTAAACATGTTGTCTAAGTCTTTCACTAAACAGATAACAGATATTTACTTTCCTAGAAATGATAAAATGTGGGGTGGATGGCTCAGTGTTTAAGAGCAATTGCTTCTCTTATCAAGGACCTAGGTTTGGTTTCCAGCACCCACATTGGACAGCTCACAACCATTAACACTGGAGGATCAGAAGCCCTCTTCTGGCCTCCACAGGCACTGCACATATGTGGAACACATACAGACAAGCAGGCACACACACATGCATACACATGAATAAAAATTAATTTAAATTAAGAAAAGAAATAACCAAATCTCCGTACCTAATACTATTCTCCTCCCACTTAAAGCATCAGAGTTCCTCTCAGATTCCAGGCACCATGTGGGAAAACATGGTATTTTCACCTTTCCTCAGTAAGAACCTTGCTACTTGGCTCAGCAGAGAAAAAAAAGCAAACAAAAATCAATATAGGTTAGCCTGGGTCTTCTGAAAAGCTAGCACTGAGACTGGATTGAATATTCAAGAACTGTCTGAGCAGAGGTGTCTGTAAGAGGTAAAAGCCAGTAGGGCCCACAGACCAGAATGCAAGCCTCCCTGGAGTAGATGACGGAAGACTGGGCAGAGCCTCCTAGAGTAGCAAATGAGACTCAAGCCAAAGGTAGAGTCCCGGGAGCAGGTTTCTTAGCATAGATACCTTTTGTGGTCAGGAGCAGCCCCAGGAGAGGCACAGCTTTTGGACTGAGTTTAAGAGAACAAAAGCTACAGTCTGGTCAGTTACAGTCCTGGTGGTAGAGATGGGTTTTCACGCAAGGGAGAAGAGTGCCCTAGTTTTGTTTCTGTTGCTGTGATAAAATATCCTGAGGAAACAACTTGAAGAGAGAAAGGATTTACTCGACCTACGGTTCCGGGTCATGTTCCGTCACTGTGGGAGAGTCGAGGCAGGAACTGGAGGCAGCTGGTCCCAGCATCGCAGCCAAGAGAAATGTGAGTGCACACCTGCTTACTACTCAGCTCACTTCTTATCTAGGACCCAAACCCAGGATATGGCTCTATCCACATTCCAGGATGGGTCTTCCCACCTCAAATGACCTCATTAAGAGAATCTCTTGGGGCTGGAGCGATGGGGCCACAGTTAAGAGCACTGGCTGCTCTTGCAGAGGACCCACATTTGGTTCCCAACACCCACATCCAGCTAACAACCATCTGTAACTCCAGTTCCAGGGAATCTGACGCCTCCTTCTGACCTCAGGCATTGCAGGGCACAGGTGCACTTCCATACAGGCAGGCAAAACACTTATAGACATAAAATGAAAATAACAACTATTTTTTTTTTTTGGTCTATTTGAGACAGGGTCTCCCTGTGGCCCCAGCTGTCCTGGAACTCCTCGCTCTGTAGACCAGGCTGGCCTTGAACTCACAAAAATCTGCCTGCCTCTGCCTCCCAAGTGCTGGGATTAAAGGCGTGGACCACCATGCCCAGCAACAAATAAACTAATTTTAAAGAGTAAAAATATCTTGCACAATACAGACCAACTCAATCCAAGTATTTCCTCATTCAGAGTCTCTTCTCCGGTGATTCTACACTGTATCAAGTTGACCATTCAAGCTCACTACCACAAGAGACCACATTCAGTTGAGTCATGCTGGATGGTGCATCCTTGTGCACCCAGCCTGCAAGGATGGGATGAAGCTGGCTCCACCAGGCTAGACAACCTTCAACACTGGGTAACCCATAAGTGTTGCCTCTTAGTTGTCCAAGAAACCACTGTTTCCCACCAGCTGAGGTAGTTTTACCCCAATCTTCAATATAAACAAAGTATAGTAAAAGATTCACTTTTCTTTATTAAAAATACATTTAAGGTTTTTTTTTTTCTTTTAAGCTATAGAATTAGGACCAGTGAGGTGGCTTGGCTGGTGAGGGTGCTTCCACCAAGCCTGACAACTGGAGTTCAAGCTGCTGAATCCCCATGTTGGAAGGAGTGATCTGACTCCTGTAAATTGTCCTCTGACCTACTCATGCACTCCATGACACATGCACTCCATGACACATGCACTCCATGACACATGCACAATGTACACACGTACATGCACACACACACACAAACACACACACACAATAAATAAAATAAAATTTTAAACTGTTTTAACAAACCGTAAAAACATTGTGAACAATTAACTAATTACAAATGTGTAGAAATAAAAAGGAGTATGGTCACTATACCCTGGGTCCCAGTGGAAACCCGAGGCAGCCATTTTCACATGAGTTCTTTCAGGATATTAGAGTCCTAAAAATGAGAAAGACAGAGGTAAGGATACCTCATTGGTTGGACTTGCTTGTATGATCCTCACATGAGCCTGTGAGGTCATGCCCTTTAGCCCCACTTGGCAGGTCACGGGTGAGGACGTAGCTATCAGAGGCCTAATCCTCAGGCCTGCCAGGGTCAGAGAATAAGAACCAGAGAGCAGAGCAACTGTCACAAGATCTTTACCTGACCCCAAGCTTCGGGACAGAGGGCCAGAGCTCCCACTACTGCTGACACAGTCCTGTCCCAACGGGCTGGGGATGTAGCTCAATTGGTAGAGTGTTTGCCTAGCTTATGCAAAGGCCTAAGTTCCATCTCTAGAGCCTCAGAAGCCAGGTAGGGCGGTACACACCTATAAGTCCAGCACTCTAGAAATGGAGGAGGAGGATCAAGGCCATCCTAAGCTACAGAGAGAGTTTGCAGCCAGCCTGGACTATGAGACCCTGTCTGGACCTCAACCCTTCCCTCCCCACAATAAAAAGACAGTCAGGCACATAGACACACCATGCTGTAACCCCCAGCTTTATAGACCCACACCCAATCCGCTAAACATGCTTCGAAACAAGTAGATGATACTCCAGAAAGAAGAGGCACCCTCCGCAGGATGTGCTCAATCACACCTTGCTTCTTTTGGTTATCTTTCTTTATAGGGCTCTGAGTTGCAAACCCCCTCCCCCAGGGGCTTTACTTTCCACAGAAGCCCTTATTACTCTGAGTTGCTAGGGTCCTGAGCTCCTCATCACCCCCAATGGTCTCAAGTCATAAATTTCAAGCTGCTATTAATGTGGCCAGACAGTTTTTTTTTTTAAGACCCCTATAGACTGCACACAATTAACCATCTCCTGTCAGCTGGAAAATCAGCTCAATAGCCATTCAAGTTCATGTCCAAACCCTTTTACGTTAGGGAAAGCTTAGAAAATGCCCACCACTCTCAGAACAGGAACCTCTCAGAAGCTGCAGAGACAGAAGGAAGTCTAGAGGGAAATGTAGAGCTAGCCAGAGAAGGGGAAATCTAGGAACACATCACGTACAAACACAAATTGCAAAGTATGATCGACAACCCCATTTCCGCCCCTGAATCTGAGGAGTTGTGCAAATAATTTCGATACAATACCAGCCTAGACTTTCTTGCTTGCTTGCTCTGACACTACAAAGTTACATGCAAGTATGGATCTCCCTAGGACAATGATGAAGTGGCCACAGGCTATGTTTGTTGGTGGCCGAAGGCACCCAAATAGGTGGCAGTCTACAGATCTTTTCTGTACAGAAAGCAGAAGAAATATCAGTGCACAGAGCCAGTTTCTCAGTCTTGGTATATCTGTACCCTGGCTATCAGCTCAGGGGAAAAGCAGTCCAATGGAGTATCATAAGAGAAATACCAAGAGCAAATGCATGTCATCCCAAGAAGGATGGGGCCAGACTACTTAGTACTGAGACATTCTGAGCCAAGACGGTGGGAGACTGATATGGACAAGAGATAAACAGGCCAGCCTTGCGTAATCTTGGCTCACCTCACAAGGCTGACTTGATTTCTCACTGTGATTCTACCCAATACTCCACTTACATTTAAGGGCCCATTCTGCCGGGCATGGTAGCGCACGCCTTTAATCCTAGTACTCGCGAGGCAGAGGCAGGCGGATCTCTGTGAGTTCAAGTCCAGCCTGGTCTACAGAGTGACCTCTAGGCCAGCCGGGGCTAAAGGGAGACCCTGTCTCAAAAATACACACAAAAAAAGGACCCATTCTTTCCTCTGCTTTTCCGCCTCCCTCTCCCTCCTCCTTTGTCCTCCTCTTCCTTTTCTTCCTCCTTTCGACATCCCTCAGATTCCTGGGTCAGTTTTCGCTTATGTTTCTCCTTCCCTCTGGGCTGCCTTTCCTCCCAAGGTTCGCATGGACCACAGTTCTATCTGGAGTTCAAGTGTCACCTCCCTCTGTGATTCCCTCTCAACTTCGCTTGTTTTATGGTGGTGAGAACTTCCACTTGGAGTGTCAGTCTTTGTACTCATACTGACTGTGCCTTCTCTGAAGGTGAGTTGAGTTCATATTGTTCTGATCCACTTAGAGCAAATAGAACAATGCCTTCAACCTGCAACAGAGCAACCACAAATGCTAATGTCTTCATGAGAACATGGCTGTGCAGTTAAGCAAATAAGTAACGTTGGTTTAACAGCTTCATTTGCATAGACTTCATCAGCTAAGATCATAGTCATCTTCTCCCCTAAGTCCTTGTTTCTTATTAAGGTGGGAGGCCCCACCCACCCACTCAAGTAAAACTCACAGATCCCCTCAATTCTTCAGTCAGTCCCCCCAAGACATCCTGGTTTTCCCTCTATACACTTCTTTTTTTTTAAATTTTTTTATTAATGTCATTTATTTCTGTATGTGTATGAATGTACTGTCTGCATGTAGGTTTGTGCACCCGTGTCGTGCAATGCCGCAGAGGTCAGAAGAGGGTCTCGAATTCCCCTGGAACTGGAGTTCTCCTGGAATTGGAGTTTTGGACGGTTCTCGGCCGCCATGTGGGTACTGGGGATCAAACCCGGGTCCTCTCCAAGAGCAGTCGGCACTCTTAACCGCTAGGCCATCTCTCCAGCCCCTCTATACACTTCTTTAATGCAGACCCTTCTACTACCACTGCTGTAGTTCAGAAATTCTTCCTCCTGCATTACTGCATCCGCATCCCTGGGCTTTTCACCAGTTCCAAGCTAACACTCTTGCAGCACAGGCTGCATGTGTTACCCAAGGAATGGTTATTCTAAAACAATTTCAACTGTGCCAGTCTCCTATTGAAATGTTTTAAAGACCTTCTGTTATCCCTGCTGCTATTTATATTACAAAATCCAGTATTAGAGCTAAGGAGATGTTTCAGTGGTTAAAGCCCTTGTCACAATAAAAGCAGAAAGAACCAGAGTGAAGGCCTCCAGGGTGCGCAGTGCAGCCCACCTGCAGTTCCAGCTTCTGAACATGGAGACCGGATCCCACAGCAAGCTGGCTGCACCAGCCATGGTGGTGAGCTTTGAGCTTCACTGTGGGGCTCTGACTCATTGAATAAGGTGCAAGAGCAATGGAGGATGATTCCCTACGTCAACTGCCAACCTCCACTTGCATACACAGGCACACACACCCACACACATGCAAACACACATACACAACTATGTACACACAATACACACACACACACATGTACATGAAAATAGGGGGAGGGGTGTAAATCCCATCTTTCTTACTCGAACCTCAATTTTTAAAAATATTTTCCTTATTATTTTATGTGAATGAGTGTATTGCCTGCATGTATGCAAGTTTACCTGTGTTGTGCAATGCCCACAGAGGTCAGAAGAGGCTGTCAAATTCCCCTGGAACTGGAGTTACACACAGTTGTTAGGCTCCATGTGGGTGCTGGGAGCCAAACCCAGGCCCTCTATAAGAGCAACCAGCCAGTGCCCTTAACCGCTGAGCCATCTCTCCAACCCCCTGCCTCAAATTTTTAAAAGGGAATCTTCTTTCCTCCTGCCCTCCTTCCTTCCCTCCCTTCTTTCCTTAGTGCTGAGAGAATGGGCACAAACTACCACATCTAAGAAGAAGCAATGTTCAACCCTTTCCTTTCCTCCCCTCCTCCCCTCTCCTCCCCTCCCCTCCCCTCTCCTCCCCTCCCCCCCCTCTCACTCCCCCACCCTTCCCTCTACTTCCACTCGCCTCCATCCCCTCCTCCATCCCTCGCCTCCCCTCCCCCTCTCCCTTCTCCTCAGGCGCTCTCCTCCCCTCCCCTCTGTCCTCCCCTCCCCTCCCTCCTCCTCCCTACCCCTCTCTCCCTCTCCTCCCCTCTCCTCCCTCTCCTCCCTCATCTCCTCCCCTCCGTCCCTCTCCGCCCCTCCCCTCTCCTCCCTCTCTCCCCTTCCCCTTCCGCCTCCTCTACTCCTCCTCTCCTCCCCTCCCTCCCTCCCTCCCCTGATCCTCCCCTCCCCTCTCTCTCTCCTCCCCTCTCCTCCCCTCTCCTCTCCTCTCCTCCTCCGCCACGTCCCTGCGCCGCCCCTCTCCTCTCCTCTCCTTCTCCTCCTCCCCACTTCTCCCCTCTGCTCCTCTCCTCTCTCTCCTCCCGTTCTCCCCTCTCTCTCCCTCCCCTCCTCTCACCTCCCCTCCTCTCCCCTCCCCTCCTCTCTTTTCCTCTGCCTAGGAATGCCAATACTTTCCGAGAAGAAACTATTCAAAGATTGTTGGAGATCACAGGACCAGGGGCATCACCGGGACTGGAGGGCAGCAGGATACAGGCCAGACTTGGAGCTCTTTGTGGGGATTCTGCCTAAATGCGGCTGATAGCCTTCTATCTGGGATTACTAATCCCATTCTGTAACCGAATCTAATAAAACGTTTGGGTTTTGCCTACTGCTGTTGCCACACTCTCTGGATCTTTCTTCACCACTGCTGCTGTGGGAGCCATGGTCCCTCCCACTCACAGCCCAGCTGCACAGAAATGGGACACATTGCAGGAAAGGAGCTTCAGGAGGTGAGGGGCAGGGTCTGCAGAGGCTAAAGAGAGCAAACAGCTGCACAGTCTGGAGGCAATTAGGCTGGGACTGTCCTTCTGTCTGCAAATAGGAATCAAAGTTATTATTTATACTGTTCAGCTAGATGTTGACTGAAGCTATATCAAAGCCTAGCTAATTTGTAACAGTGCTTCTGGGGGGAGGGAGGAATGCATCCTATGTTCCAAACCAGGAGGTTGCCAAAGGCTTGGGAAAGTGTCTATTTAAAAGCAGAAATTATGGGCTGGAGTGATGGCTCAATGCTTAAGAGCACCGGCTCTTCTTGCAGAGGATCTGGGTTTGAATCTCAGCACCCACAGGGCAGCTGACAACCGTCTGTAACTCCAGTTCCAAGGGATCCAGGGCCCTCTTCTGTCCTCCATGGGTACTGTATGACATGGGTGCACTTACGCAAATGCAGGCATAGCATTCATACACATATACAAGAAATAAATACATTTTTCTTTGGTCTTTTTGAGACAGGGTCTCCCTGTAGCCCCAGCTGTCCTGGAACTCACTCTGTAGACCAGGCTGGCCTTGAACTCACAAAGATCCGCCTGCCTCTGTCTCCCAAGTGCTAGGATTAAAGGCGTGCACTATCACACCCGGCTCTTTTTGTTTGTTTGAAGAAATAAATACTTTTTTTTTTATTTCTTTTATTTATTTCTGTATGTGTATGAATGTACTGTCTGCATGCAAGTGTGTGCACCCGTGTCGTGCAATGCCGCAGAGGTCAGAAGAGGGTGTCGGATTCCCCTGGAACTGGAGTTCTCCTGGAATTGGAGTTTCAGACGGTTCTCGGCTGCTATGTGGGTTCTGGGGATCGAACCCGGGTCCTCTGTAAGAGCGGTCGGCGCTCTTAACCGCTAGGCCATCCCTCCAGCCCCAGAAATAAATACATTTTTAAAAAGTAAAAACCACATTTATCTTTACTGATAAACAGTAAAAGTTGACGTCAATATTTTTAGCTGTCTTCTTGAGTTCGTTATGAATGTGAGTGTCTCATTCCATTCCTATAAAAGTGGTGACCTCGTCTGTGTTTGGCCTCAGGGTTATCTTTATGCAATGGTTCTCTGAAACCAAAATCCCCACGCTTCGCTTCTGACCATGATGAAGCTCATGTGACTCCTTGAAAACAAATGGTGTGTGTGTGTGTGTGTGTGTGTGTGTGTGTGTGTAGCCGTGTACACATGCATGTAGAGGTCAGGGGTCAATCTTCCTAAGGAGCCATTCATATTTTTTGTTTGTTCTGTAGCCCTGGCTATCCCAGAACTCACTCTGTAGAACAAGCTGTCCTGGAATAGAGCTCTCAGAGATCTGCCTACCTCTGCCTCCGGAGTGCTGGGATTAAAAGCGTGTCCCACCACACCTGGCTCCATTTCACTTGATAGTGTAGAGTCTCGCATTGGCCTGAGGCTCAGCAATTCAACCAGACTGGCCTGCCGGCTAACCTGGGAGCTCCTCCTGTCTCTACTTCATCAGTTCTGGGGTTGAAGGGTCCACTGCCACTTCCAGCTGTTTACATGGGTGCTGGGGATTGAACTCAGGTCCTCAAGCTTGCGTGGCAAGCAGTTTACTGACAGAGCCGTCTCCACGGCCCCCCATTTGGCTTCTTTTCAACCCTGGTTATCCACTCCTCATATAACTTAGTATTTTGGTTACTGAATGTAAACATATTTCATAAGCATTTCTTTTAGAACATCATACAACTTCTATTGCTTAAAGCATCCAGTAGGCAAACTGGGGATAGTGGCACAAACCTGTGATCCCAGCACAGGGGAGGTTGAGGAGGGAGCATCATTCAAGGGCATCTTCCATGCATAAAGCTGGAGGCCAGCTGAAGGCCAGCCTGGGCTACATGAGACACTGACTTAAAAAAAAAAAATGCAGGTAGGACCATGGCAAGGCAGAGCCCAAATGATCCTCTCGATATGAGTCTATCAATGAACACCTGGAAAGTAGTGACAAGAGATGGCTGTCTCAAGTGCAAGGACAAGGGGTTTTCCCTCCTCCATCTCGCTGTGGGTGCCAACGTGTGTTGACACCAGGTGTTGACACTAGCATACAGCTGGTGTGCTGGATAGCTTTGGTTGTCAACTTGACACACTTGGGTAGAAGAAATCTCAATTGAGTAATTCCCTCCATTGGACTGGTCGATCTGTGGAGTATTTTCCCAATTGTTGAGTAATGTGGGAAGGCCCAGCCCTCTGTAGGTGATGTCACCCCTGGGCAGGTTGTCTTGTGTAATAAGAAAGCAGGCACAGGCCAGAGGGGCAAGCCAGTAAGTAAGCAGTGTTCCTCCACGGTGTGTTCTCCACGTTACTGTCCTGAACCTTGGCTTCCCTTGATGGTGGGCTGTGCTGTGAGCCAGATAAACCCTTTCCTCTCCAAGTTGGTTTTGGTCAGTGTTTTTAATCACAGCAATTGAAAGTAACGAGAAGAGTCGGCTTGTGGTTATTCCCCATTCCTCTGATCAACATCTCAGAAAATCTCTATTCTGAAATATTAAACTACAGTACAGAAGAGGCAATATTTATCTTTCTCAAAATTAATCAAGAAGAGATTCGTTTGTTTTATATGTGTTTGAGGGGGTGGTTTGGGGTATTTTTTGTTATTTATGTTTTGTAGTTTTCTTTTGGAGACAAAGTCTCTATTTATTTATTTATTTATTTATTTATTTATTTTTGGTCTTTTCGAGACAGGGTCTCCCTATAGCCCCAGCTGTCCTGGAACTCACTCTGTAGACCAGGCTGGCCTTGAACTCACAAAGATCCGCCTGCCTCTGCCTCCCAAGTGCTAGGATTAAAGGCGTGAGCCACCACGCCCAGCTTTTTTTTTTTTTTACAAAATCTCTTTTTAAATTACTTTTATTGATTCTTTGAAAATTTCACACATTATATTTTGATCATATTCAGATCCCTCCCCAATCTCCACCCCATCTTAATGCCCCACACCTCTATCGTGATTTTTTTTAATTTATTCTTTATGTGTATGAACGTACTGTCTGCATGCAATGCCTAGGAGGTCAGAAGAGGGCATCGGATTCCCCTGGAACTGGAATTAAAGATGGTTCTCAGCCACCACGTGGGTGCTGGGGATCGAACCCAGGTCCTCTGCAAGAGCAGTCGGTGTTCTTAACCGCTAGGCCATCTCTCCAGCCTGTGATTTTTTTTTTAAGGCCTGTAAAATCTAATTTCTGTTCCACAAATACTCTTGGGTGTGGGTCCATCTCCTGGAGCCTGGCTAACCTACCCAGCATCACATCCCTAGAGAAAACTGACCCTTGCTCTCCCAGTAGCTATCAATTCCTCTGCTGGAGCTGCGGCTTCTCTACCACCTGCCCCGTCCAGGCTGGGATTTTTGTCTGGCTTGATTTTGAGCAGCACTGAGCAGGTCTTTTGCATGCTGTCATAAGCACTGAGGGTTCATGTGTACAACTGCCTGTTATGTCTGGACAACAACAGTTCCTTGTATTCCTCTACCACTGCTGACTTTACACTCTTTCTGCCCACTCTTCTGTAGTGATCCCTGAGCCTTTGGAGGAGAAGGTGCCATATAAGGGTCCCGTTTAAATGCTGACCACTTTGCAGTCTCTTACTCTATGAACACTGACCAGTTGCGGGGTCTCTATGTCGATCACCAACTATTGCAAGAAGAGATGAGGTATCTTTAGCCTATGCTGGCCTGGAATTTACTAGGTAGCTCGGCTGGCCTTGAACTGGTAGTGACCTTCCTGCCTCAGCCTACCCAGTGCTAGGATTATAGGTATGATCTACTACTCTACCAAGTCCACTTAAGAGCTTTTTGTTTTGAGTTTTTATTTTTTTAATTTTATTTATTTTTTATGTGTATGAGTGTACTGTCTGCATGCAGGTCTGTGCGCCCATGTCGTGCAATGCCTCGGAGGTCAGAAGAGGGCGTTAGGTTCCCCTGGAACTGGAATTAAAGACAGTTCTCAGCTGCCATGTGGGTGCTGAGGATCAAACCCGGGTCCTCTGTAAGAGTAGTCTGCGCTCTTAACCACTAGGCCATCTCTCCAGCCCATTTTGAGTTTTGATGTGTGAATGTGGCTTCACTGTTGGGGACTCTTTCTTCCAGCTTGGGTAGATCAGGAGCCTTGTTTATGAGATACCTTTCCTCTTCCTCCCCCTTCTCCTCCTCCTCCTCTACCCACTACTGCCGCTGTTCTACAAGGCGAAGCTAGACAACTCAAAAGTTTCTTCAGTGATGCAACTGTTTCAGCTCTGACAATCAAGTCACGCTCTCAGGGAGAAAGAACGCTCCATGCTCTGAAATACATGAGAGATAGGCCCTGTGGAACTTGGAGCAACCGGTGACACAGGATAGCCCCATTAGGATAATGTCTGGTTTCTTGTCATCAGCATGGCAGAGGAGGAGGTGACAAGGGCAGGGAAATGTGGGGAGCGGGTGGGTGGGGTGGGTGGCCTCAGTGACGTGAGTTGAAAAGATCGCCTAAGGAACATGAAGATGGTAGAGGCCCATGGAGTAAGTAGAACCATCTAGAGAAGAAAGGGAGAGCGAAATACCTAGGCCTTGTCAGGTGCTTACCCAGTGCCCAGGTGTACCAAAGCACAGCACAATAGCACAGTGCAGAAAGGAACCATTATTCATTCCCAGTTCACCTGTGAAGAAACCAGGGCAAAACAGAGATAAGTGAAGTTATCACGAAGTAGAAGTCAGGTGGTTGGTAAACAGCAGGGGTAGGATCAGAATCCAAATGGCCTGGCTTCAAGCCCTGCCCTGGGATTCTACAGCTTCCCCAAAGGCAGTCTTGGGAGCTACACAGAGCTGTGTACCCTGCCAAGTTCAAGGCTTTCTTCAAGGGGTGGCTGATGGGAAAGCTAGAAAACAGCTCTGCTGCTTGAAAGAGTTCAGGCTGTGCCCCATTCACCTCTCTGCCTGTTCCCCTGCACCCACAGCCAAGCCCAAACCACGGTCTCCTTCCCCCCACCTGCTCCTCCCTCGCTTGTTGTCTGCCAGCATCAGCAATTATAGCAAGGCCGTACTGCTATTATTAAGGGTCCATTTGTTTCCAATTACACTACACTTGCACTTCCTTCTTGGTGACTTCCTTCTGGGCCATTTTGTAAGAGGTGGGAGGGAGAACCCTGGGTCCGGGGAGGTTTTGGACAGCTTTCCTTCTATCCCATAGCTCTCCGCCTTGCCTTTCTCACTTAGAGCACAGGCCTTGTAGGGGGGATGGTATGCTACCAGTGAAGGGACCCAGCTTGCCACAATGAGAGCCAGAGAGGAGAAAGATGGGGTGGAGGAAGAGGAAGAGGGAGGGAAAATGGAAGGGGGTGGGGAAGAGAAGGAGGAGGAGGAGGAGGAGGAGGAGGAGGAGGAGGAGGAGGAGGAGGAGAGGTAGAGAAGGGGGAGGAGGAAGAGGCTGCCTCCTCAAAGGAAGAACCTTTTCCCATGGAAATGCTCGGTGGCTGGTGTCCATTAGCATCCCTCTGCATAATAAGAGCTTGGTTCATTGTCATGCAAATGAATTCAGATGACAACACTCTCTCCTCGACAACACTGCCCTCGCACAGCAAAGTTTCTCACACTGTGGCAGCCAATAGGAACCAGCCCCCGCCATCTTTCATTAATTACTTTGTTGCCCTTCACTCCAGCAACGCTTATTCCTAGCAGCAGTCCCCTTCACATCCCAGCTGCTGCCAGGGACTCTGCATTCTAGAAAGGTTGATACCCTCCTGACCCGCCAAATAAAATATGCTTTAAAGCAAATAAAAATTAGAGACACATTCCCAACTCAGACTAAGCTGAGATTCACAAATCAGAAACCAAGTAATTTGCAGGCTTCCAAGGACAAGTTTTCCTGGTCACTGTATGTCCACAGCGCTGGCCAGGGTCCCCCTGTGAGCAGCTTTCTTCTCCACTCAGGGCCTGATCTGATGGGCCGAGCTACCAAAGAGTGACTCAACCTTGCTGATTGTTTTTGCTGTCCACCCAACACTCTAGGACACTAACCAAGCAGCCGACTCGTCCACACCAGAGGGCAAACGCTCAGCCACCAGGCCACTGTCACCAGCTCAGGCTGGTTTTTGCCCTGAAGGGAGTTCTCCATCAACACTAACCCTTGTGCCAAGAGAAACAGTAAACAAAGGGTGGTAAGAACCCGGCCCCAGCTCTGCATCCTCCTTCTGCTCCCTGGGCCTTTAGACATCCAGTCCCCTCCCCTCTACCTGCCTGAGCACCAGCCCCTGCAGCCTGGAGCTGGGACGGACCCTCTGCCTGACTTCCATCTTGAGCCTTCCTTCTCTACATTGTTCAGTAGTTCTACAGTGTGAAAACATGGTTGGGGTGAGTTATTCATACTGTGCCCATCTCAGTCAGTCCATCTGTAAAATGGGGCAGTTGCAAAACTGTCCTCACCACATAGAGCTATAACAATGATGAAACCCCTAGTATATGTTAAGTACTAAAAACATGGCCTGATAAATGTTAGCTAGTGTCACTAACTAATTTTCCCAAACATGACATTTTCTTGGCTTACCCAGCTTTCTTACCCTGTTTCTGTTCGGCCACATCCAATCCTATATTTACTGCTTCCAAACCTCCAGGCAGCCCTACCCCAGGGTCTTCTGCTGTCCAAAATATTTAACAATAAAATGCATAATAATTTGCAGCCTGGCTAGCACAGAAGGCATGAGATCAGGGCCTAACTGTGTCCCAAACATTCAACCTGTCCCCAAGGATCCAGACACTTCCATCCTCAGTCTGAGTAGATAGAGGTCAGGAAAGGTAGGGGTGGAATGGGACACACCATGAATCAACTTTAGCTTCCACATTATCTCAACAACAGAAGGCTTTGTAGGCAGACACAAATTATATGCAAATCGCATGCAAATCTGAATGTAAATACTGTGGGTCTGGGGAGAAAACCCTTGAGGACTGGTTCCCATTCCCTTCTCTTCTACTTCCCAAGGGATATTTCCTTTTCTCATTGGCCAGTTGGGGAGTCATTATAAAGATTCAGAGGTGCATGTAATTCTCAGGGGTTTGTTTTACCTGCTTGTCAAAGGTCACCGACTAAGAAGACTTAGGAAGAAAAATCTACTGCAATTCATTCTTTCCACAAAAGGCTGGGCTGTTGTCCACTCTGACCCCAACCTAGAGAAAGAGTAAACAAACATGGATGTTGGTTGTGGAGACTTGGGCTGGGTGGGGAGGGCTGCCTGCCCTGGGTAGCTGGGGTGTGTTCCCCTTGGGGTGATGGAACCCCACTTCCACTCTGCCTGCTCTTTCAAGGTTTCCTCTGTTCATTTCCTTCACCAAATTTGAAAGGAAGCTTGAAGACATGGAAAAGAAAAAAAGAGAGACTGTCTATACTGTTTGCTGAGTCTACAGAATCTTTTTGTTTTGTTTTGTTCTTTGATCATGTTTTGGGATACGGTCTTACCCTGTAACCTCAGCTGGCCTGGAATTCACTGCATAGCTCAGACTGTCCTCAAACTCACACTGATCCTCCTGCCTCAGCCTACCCAGCACTGTGGTTACAAACACCACAGGATCCAGAGAAGCTAACTGGGGCTCCACTTTGGTGTCAGTTCCCAAGCACATCGCAGAGAATTTGGGATAAGGTTCTCAGAAGGCAGGCACTGCAAGGTGCGAAAACACCCATAGAGCACACCTCGCCCCCCCCCCTTGGGAGTGTCCCATCAGCAGTTACAGGAAGAAAATCCTAGCATTGGACTACTGTCATATTTCACAGTGTCCAAACTCAATGGGGCCTCAAAATAGCCAAGTGTCATTAGCTGGCACCCCATTCTATTGAATGGTAAGCACATAGCCCCTCCCATCTTCCCATTCCCTGTTTCCTCATGAGACTCACCCACGTCTCACTCAGCCTCGCCTCCTACTTTCCCAGTACCCCAAGGGAAAACAAACCTCACCTATCAATGCCCAATCTGTTCCAGATCCTTCCCAGAAGGCATGCAAACAGCCTCTCTGGGTCACCTTCAAATTTCCCTGGCATTGAAGGTTTGGAGGATTCTTGGAGAGACATGAGTCCTCAGTTCATATTGGAAGTTTAAAAAGTTAGCTGGGGGACTGGAGAGATGGCCTAGCGGTTAAGAGCGCCGACCGCTCTTACAGAGGATCCGGGTTCGATCCCCAGCACCCACATGGCGGCCGAGAACCGTCTGAAACTCCAATTCCAGGAGAACTCCAGTTCCAGGGGAATCTGACACCCTCTTCTGACCTCCGCGGCATCGTACGACACGGGTGCACAAACCTGCATGCAGACAGTACATTCATACACATACAGAAATAAATAAAAAAATTCAAAAAAAAAGTTTAGCTGGGTGTGGTGCAACTGCACTTTAATCCTACAACTCAGGAGGCAGAGTCAGGTGGATCTTTGTGAGGTTCAAGGCCAGCCCTGGTCTACAGATGTGAGTTCCAGGACAGCTGGGGCTTACAGGGAACCCTGTTTTTCAAAAAAAAAAAAAAAAAGCTGTGTCTCATGTCCGTTTGAGGAGTGGCCAAAATCTGGCTTAGCCACCACGGAAGAGATGCACTGCCAGAAGAATTGAAGACAGGGCAAACAACATATCTCCTCTCTTTTTGTTCTTTTGTTTTTTTTGTCTTTTATCTAAGATCTCAGTGTTATGTCTGACCACACAGTTTTCTCTAGTCGTACTGATTATTTTATATCTGGTTGTACTTTCCTTTTGGATGCTTAAGGAACCACATGTTTAAGCCCAGATATAACCCAAGGTTTTGTTGTTCTCAGGTCAGTTTAGGATCTGGTACCGCAGGAGGATCTCAGGGGTTGTTGTTGTTGGGTGGAGGGTGGGGAGTCCCCTTGTGCCTTTCAGCTTTTCTACTGAGATACCAGCTTGTGGACTAAACGAGAACTACGGGATGTCAGCGCTACGTATTAGAATATAACTGTAGGGTTGTCTAGTGGTTTTAACTATGGCCTGTGGCTGTATCATTGGAGGTCCAGGGGTGTTGAATGGGTGGAATCGAAGTGATAGGAGTCTCGGTGCTTACTTATGACTTCATTGGGGGACCATGGGAGGGAAAGACCCCAATATGGTGGGGGGCAATAATGTACAGCAGGGATATTGATGGTTGTTTGAGATGTGCTTAAGGAGGGAGGGAACCTATCAAGCAAGCACGGATTCCTTAAGAAAAATGTCAATCTTTTTTTAGGAAAAAAAAGAAAGAAAATCCTCTAATTCAGGTGATATGTGTATGTATGTATATATATTTATGTATGTATATATATATAACTATGTATATGTACTGTAGCAATACAAATTGGAGAAAACAACAACAAAAGAACTGAAAAAAACACTCTGGAAAGACTCAGAAAAAGATGTAGGACATGTATGGCAGAGTGCAGGGACTCAGGTGGGGTGGGGGGCAGGGAAAGGGAAGCGACTCTAGATTCGATTGAGAAATGATGTATGACCTATGGAAAAGGTTTAATAACAATTTAAAAAAAAAAAAAGAAAAACAAGATTAAAAAACATTCCCTTCACTTCCTGTGCCAGTTCTTCAATATTCAGACTTTGACAAATGTACTGAATAGGTTCCTTCTAGCAGACACAGAGTAGTGTCTGTTATACAGCAGGTGTCTCTAAGGGTTTGCCATAATTCTGCTAGGAAAAAAAAAACTGATCAACTTGACTAGTATCACAGGCACACATTGAAAACCCACAAGGTCCTCTTTGGGTTCAGAAACAGCTCTGTGCAGCAGATAATGGAGATACTCTATCTATGCTGTCCAGTATGGAAGCCTCCAGAGGCCAGCTATGATATGACAACAGCACCCTTGGTTTGGAGGCTGGGGAACTATAGAACTGAAATTTTAATTTTATTTTATTCTAATTACTTTAAACAGCCACATATGGCTAGTAATTACTGTGTTAGACAGCACAGACTTCAACATCAGACGAAAGCTGAAGGGACTGATAGTACCCAGCAGGGCTGGGATCAGTGGAGGAGACAGGTACTGCCGCACACTATCAGCAGGCCTGTCAATTTACTGTGAACTTTCAAGCTGCCAGACCTGACTGGTAGGGCATATCTGTCATTCCAAGTGTGCATCTGTCAAGTTTTCAGGATCTAGACTAAAGTGAATTTACAGAAAGACACAAAAAGGTCAGAGTGAAGTGTGAGAAAGGATTTGCAAATGTATAGTTTCTATTTTCTTTTACATTTATGAGTTGTATATGGGAGGTTGTCGTTGTTGTTGTTGTTGTTGTTGTTGTTGCTGCTGCTGTTGCTGCTGTGTGTGTGCAAGTACCATGGAGTGTATGTGGAAGCCACAAGACAATTTTCATAAGTTGATCCTTTCCTTCCACTATATGGGGTCCTGGGGATCAAACTCAGGTTGTCAGGCTTGGATCCAGGCAAGGATCTTGTTTGTACTCACAACCCCCCATGTCTTAATGTTTTCAGTTACGCTACACTCTGGGCTTGTGGTCACCCATACACTGAAGATAATAATAGGTGACCAAGGCTTCAAGAGTTGATTAATTCTAAGTGTCTATCAGGGGTTCTAATATACAGAAAATGCTAAATAAATGATGACTACCTTTCTTAATGTTACTATTACTAATACTATTATTAATTAATAATAATAGGGTCAAGATTTAGATCAAAGCCCTACAACTCCATTTTAAAAATAATTTTTGCCTCCCCTCCCTCCCTCTTCCCCTCCCTTCTGTCTTTCTTTTCTCCTTTCTTTCCTTTTTCTCTTTCTTTTCCTTCTTTGTTGTTTGGTTTCTTTGTTTGAGACAGGGTCTTCCTGTAGCCCCAGCTGTCCTGGAACTGGCTGTGTAGACCAGGCTGGCCTTGAACTCACAGAGATCTGCCTGTCTCTGCCTCTTGAATATAAAAAATAAAATAAAATAAATAAAAATAATTTTTGCAATTTCATACAATGTGTCTTGATTATATTTATACCCCCACCCCATCTATGCCCCTCCTGGGGCCCTCCCCCACCAGATTGTAGGTACTCTGTCATATATGTTAAGGCCTATTGAGTTAAGTTTGTGTCCCCAAATGTCCTTCAGTGTGTGTCTACATGCTGGAGAGTGGTTAACCTATCTAGTGTCACGTCCTTAGAGAAAACCAACTATCCCTCTCCCAGTAGTTAGCCTATAACACCATTCTTTTTGGGGGGGGACTTTTGAGACAGGGTCTCCCTTTAGTCCCAGCTGGCCTGGAGCTCCCTATGTAGACCAGGCTGGCCTTGAACTCACAGAGATCCACCTGCCTCTGCTTCCCAAGTGCTGGGATGAAAGGTGTGCAGCACCACACCTGGCTATTTATTTATCTTTATGTGAGTGTATCTGTGTGAGTTTATGTTACCATGCTGCAGCACCTACAGGGCCCAGAAGAGGGCACCAGATCCCCTGGAACTGGAGTTACAAACAATCATTGGCCTCTCTCTGTGTACTGAGAACCAAACCCAGATCCTCTGAAAGAGCAGTAAGGACTCTTAACCACTGATCCATCTCTCTAGCCCCCAAGGCTCCTAGTTTTACGATAAGCAAAATTCAAGTACAAGGTATTGGTTAAATGGAAGAAGTCAAAGCCAGGCGTAGTAGCACATGCCTTTGATCCTAGCACTCAGAAGGCAGAGACAGGCATGGATCTCTGTGAGTTCAAGGACATCCTGGTCTACAGAGTGAGTTCCAGGACAGCTGGGGCTACAGGGGAAACCCTGTAAAAAAAAAAAAAAAAAAAAAAGACAAAAAATGGAAGAAGCCCCAGAGAGATGTGTTAGAGAGGCCTTAATTATAGAAGAACATATTGCTTAAATAACTACATTGTCAGTACTATTCAGGGTCAAGAGTACAGAGTAGTTCTCTTGAAGTTCTCAATTGTGGATTTTGCCCCCTTGAGAAATATTCATCAGTTTCTAAAGTTGTGTTTGGTTGTCCAAGTGGGGACACAGTGTGTCTCATTAGGGTCCAGTGGGCAAGGGCTAGAGGTATTTCCCAACATTCTACAGTGCGGAGCACAGAACCACCCCAAACAATGATCAGGCCACAACAGCTGCAGCCCTGAGCTGAGAAATCCTGAGGGAGACTATGAATAGCCTAGCTACCCTCGGGAGCTCTGCAGCAGTAGGGAAGCTCAACAGGTTCTTTAGCCTTCCCTTCTGTATCTATAACTTGAAGATAAGGATGCAAGAACAGACACCACAGGAAGGATGGTGTGGTGGTTTGAATGAGGGCCCCCATAGGCTGTAAGTATTCAGACATTTTGTCTCCAGTTGGTGGCACTGTTCCTGGAGGTCTTAGAAGGTGTGGCTGTGCTGGAGGAAGTACATCATTGGCGGCGGGCTTAGTGAGTTTAACAAGCCTCGTGGTCTCCAGTCTCTCTCTCTCTCTGCTTCCTGTGCTCATTGCGAGATGTGACCCTCGGCTTTGATGCTCCAGCCCCAGCCACCATGCTTCCTGCCACAATGGACTCTGATTCCCTGGAACTGTCAATCATAAGCTCAAATAAACACTTCCTTTCATAAGTTCCCTTGCTCACGGTGGTTTTATCACAGCAACAGAAAAGTGACTAATACAGTTATTTGGTACCAGAGAGTGGGCTGTTGGCTGTGAAGAACCTGACCTGACCATGTGGATGTTTGGAGAAAGGTGGAAGACTTTGGAACTTTGGGCTAGAAAAGCTGTTGACTACTGTAAGCAGAGCTTAAGGGGCCATTCTAGTAGAAGCCTGAAAGAAAGCATTGCTGCAAAAAATGTAGTTCCAGAGGAAAATAAAGACTTAGGCAGCAACTGGGATATTTTGATAGAGTCTGGCAGCAGTTTGCCCACAGCCCAAATGCTTGCCTGATGCTAAGTTGAAAAACAATGGACTAATGTCTTTGGTGGAGGATATTTCAAGACAGCCTAATGTAGAAATGGTGGTGCGGCTATTGATGGTGAATATTGTGCAGATCTACAGTGAAGAAGAGCAGATGGGGCAGAAAGAAATGCAGAATGTACAGTTTGGATCTGAAAACTGCACTAGGAAGATTAAAGGTGGGGCCAAGGCATGTGAAGGAGAGGTTCCTTTTGATAAGGAGACTAAAGTGATTAAGGAGAGGCCTAGCTATTTACAGGTAAACAGTGGAAAAAGTGAGATTAAAGTGATTAAGGAGGGGCCTTGAGATTTACAAGTAAACAACAGAATCAGTACCTTCAGGGCAAGACCACACCCAGCTAAGCCTCCAATTTTTGAAAGGAAAATACTGAAAGTGTTTTCTACTCCAACAAGTCCAGGGCAGAGAAAATTTGCAAATGTGGTTAAAGTAGGAGAGAGTCCATCCCAAACTTGCAGCCAAACTCAGCAATTTCATTCACGTGGTGCTGGCTTTAGAGGCATGAAGTTTGCAAGAGTGAAGGGGTCATCAGTTCTTCCTCCATGGTTTCAGAGAGCCACAGAAGCCCGGCAGAGTGCAGCAGGGGTGTCCCTGAATAAAGAAGGTCCTGATAGGCCATTGCGTGAAGCTGTGAATGTGAAGCCTGGTTGGCAGCAGAGACCCCAAGAAGACATTCAAGATGCCAGAGCTGTGAGATATTTGCCAAGGAGAGCTGCATACAGGGAGTGGTACCAGCCTAAGAAAGAGATGTATGTTGCAAGTAAAGCTGGAAGAGCTGAGCCATTTAAGCCCTTTAGAGTCAAGTCCCAGAAGTCGCACATGGAGCTACTGGACTTGGTGTTTGCCCTGCTGGTTTTCAGTCTTGTTTTGGTCCAGTATTTCCTCACTATGCCTCTATTCCTCCTTTTTGGAATGGGAATGTATATTCCCATAACATACAGTGCCACTGTATGTTGGTAGTATGTAATTTGCCTTTTGATTTTACAGGAGCTTACAGTTAAGAGATTGGCCTGTGTCTCAGAAGAGATTTTGGACAATAGACTTTTGAATAGAATTGAGACTGATAAAGACTATGGGGACTTTTAAGGTTGGACTAAATGCATTTTGCATTTTATATGGCCTATGGGGGCCAGGGACTGGAATGTGGTGGTTTGAATGAGTGTCCCCCATAGGCTTTAAGTATTCAGACATTTTGTCTCCAGTTGGTGGCACTGTTCTTGGAGGTCTTAGAAGGTGTGGCCGTGCTGGAGGAAGTACGTTATTAGGGGCATGCTTAGTGAGTTTAACAAGCCTCGTGGTCTCCAGTCTCTCTCTCTCTCTGCTTCCTGTGCTCATTGCGAGATGTGACCCTCGGCTTTGATGCTCCAGCCCCAGCCACCATGCTTCCTGCCACAATGGACTCTGATTCCCTAGAACCTTCAATTGTAAGCTCAAAAATAAACTCTTCCTTTTATAAGTTCCCTTGCTCATGGTGGTTTTATCACAGTATCAGAAAAGTGACTAATACAGATAGCATGGCTTAATACAAGGAGAGTGGCCAGATAGTGTATCCAGCATGCCACAGGTGCTGTGACAAGTGTTAGCATTCACTTTGAACTACAACATGGACCAGACCAAAGCCGACCTCCTTCAAAACTGTCCTAGCTGGCTCTCTCACCTTGATGCTCTCTAGAATCCCCCATAAAGAGAATAACTGAGTAATAATCTTTATCAGGTTGGTCTGTGAGTACGTCTATGAGGGATTGCTATGACTGCTAAATGATGTAGGAGGGCCTGGCTCACCGTGGACAGCACCATTCCCTACACAGATACTCTCGGGCTGCATAAGGATGCTGTCTAAGTATGAGCCAGTGAGCCAGCAAGCCACCTTCCTCCGTGTTTCCTGCCCACACGTTCCTGCCTTGCCCTCCCTCAACCTGGAAAGGTAAGCCAAACAAACCCTTTCCTCCCCACGTTGCTTTTGGTTGGAGTGTTTTATGGAAATAACAGAATGAGATTAGATTACTTTGGCCCTTGGTACTGCAATAACTTTGTACTAAAATAAACCCTTAATTCATTTCTATGTAGAATCACTGGTATGGTGAAAATTTACAGCAACTGCAGAACCTGAAACTATTAAAAAATAATCATGAGGGGCCAGAGAGATGGCTCAGTGGTTAGTTAGATGAGCTTGCTACTTTTCCAGAGGACCTGAGTTCAATCCCAGCTCCTTTATCAGATAGCTCCCAACTGCCTGTAGCTCCAGTTCCAGGTGACACAACAACCTGTCCTCTGCAAGCCTTGCTCTCACATGCACAAACCCACAAAAAATACACACATAGCTAAAAAGAGTTTTTAAAGTCAACAAGAGAAATACAGTGTGTGTGCACATACTGTGTGTGACTGAAGAGAGAATTACGGTTTTGGTGATTTGAGTGTTCTTCAGGGTCACATGTTGAGGTTTTAGGCCTAGGATGAGACCAGAAGTGAACAGAAACTAAATATGACTGTGGTGTTCAGAGGTGGGTCCTTTGGGAAGTGACCAGGGTCAGATAAACTCATTAGGGCATAGCTCTGTGATTGGACCTTCATAAGAAAGGGGCGGGGAAACACACATGTAAATACGCAGGTGATATGACCACTCCGTGTCCTTTGCTGTGTACCAGCTTCAGGCTGCTGACTAGGTCACTGCTCGAAGCTGAGCCCAGGTGTCGCTCAATCCTGGATTTTGAAACCTCATAAATATGAGCCGAAATAATCCTCTTTTCTTTATAAAGTACTCTGCCTTGTACATTTCATTATAGGAGCAAAAATGCTGAGTGGTTAAGGGACCTTGACAATTATTCAATAATTCCCTTATTTGGCACCCTGGTATACTTAAAATCCTCTTCAAGGAGAATAACGGTCACTGGCAATCCAGGTAGGGTGATTTAGGAATTGACATTTCTTCCCATGGTACCGTTCATACTTGATGACCTCTGTGGAATTCAGATCCCGCCCCTTCCTCCTCCTCTCCCTTCAACTGTTTCTCTGCATGATGCATACGGACCAGAACATTTGAGTCTCCTGGCCTGCGCTTTAACTCCAGATTTTCCCTTGACAATTCTGTCCGTGGGCAGGGGACTGACTCTGCTGAGCCTGAGAATCATAAACTGGCTCTTATGCTTACCCACTCTCAGATCCCTGATAGATTGTAAAGTTGGAACTCCACTCTTTTCTTTAAATTTTATTTATTTTTATATGTGTATGAATGTACTGTCTACATGTAGGTTTGTGCACCCATGTCATGCAATGCCGCAGAGGTCAGAAGAGGGCATTGGATTCCCCTGGAAATGGAGTTAGAGACGGTTCTTAGCCGCCATGTGGGTGCTGGGAATCGAACCTGGGTCCTCTGCAAGAGCAGTCGGTGCTCTTAACTGCTGAGTCATCTCTCCAGCCCCAGAACTCCACTCTTATTGAGTGAATTGGGCCTGGCATCAACCCTTGCCCCCTAGCTTATATGTTGAAGTCCTGTCACATATTCCTAATAGCACTGAATTGGAGATTTCGACTTTAAAGGTATGATTAAAGGATCAAGAGTTTGTATGACCAGGTCCTGATACTATAGGCATGGTCACCTTATAATAAGAAGACACAAACACACATACATACAGAAATATATACATTTACACAGACAAATACATTCACACACATATACATACACACACACATACAAACATATACCATACATACACAAGGTCTAGCTACATGGGATGCAGAGAAACCATGTAGAGACCTCAGAATAAACCACTCCTGTGGATCCCACACCCTGATCTCAGATTTCTAGCTGCTATAACAGAGGAAAATAATTTCTGTTATTTAGGCCATGCAGCCTTTATTATAGAAAACTAATATTCTAGAGTATGTTTCAGGGGCTAGAGCGATGGTTCAGTGGTTAATATCTCTGGCTGTTTTTGCAGAAGACCTGGATTTGAATCCCAGTACTCACATGGTGGTTAACAACGATCTATAACTCCAGTTCCAGGAGATCCAACACTCTCTTCCATCCTCCATGGGCACTGCACAACACACGTGCACTTGCACACATGCAGGAATAACACTCATACACATAAACTAAAAATAAACAAATTTAAACAAAGTTTCATAGCGACTTCTAGAACATCTTTAAGATCTAATGGACTCAATATTTTTTTTTTGACTCAATATCTTATAGGAGGATTCTAGCAATAGTGTAGCCAAGCATACTTAGCTTACTCCTATTGCATACAGAATTGTACGGGTTTTGATATAATTTCCATATTCTATTTTTTTCCAAGCTGAACATATCCTACAAAGTCTGAGGATACAGTATAAGGCACTAGTCAGATATCTAAGAAAGCAGGAACAGAACGATAAGGGGACATATATGAAGTCTTATAGTGCCTCCTGAGTGAAACACTTTTATTCTGTGTCTAAAAACTATTTCCATCCATAGGTGCCAAGGAAACACTAGGTCCATTCGCCAAGTGTGACAAAATCAGTATATGACAGCGAGATCTTACCAGGGCAGCATGTTCCCATGTTGAATGGAGTTCTTCTTCCTCTTCCTCCTCACCCTCTTTTCCATTCAGCCACCATCATCATCTCCATCTCCTTTTCCATCTCTCCCCACACTTCACATTCTCTCTGCAAGAGGTTCGCTCTGCTCTCTCCAATTCATTGCCTTCTGGTTTTTCCCGTCCTCTCCCTCTCTTCTCTGGCTAATCTTGATTGCTTTGAGAGACACATAGGAGATGAGTAAAGCAAACTTCTGGATATACCCAGGGTTATTCCCAGAGTTGACTGGCATGTGGTACTGGGGATGGGGGGAGCCCAGGGGGAGAGGAAGACCTGCTCCGAGTGTAGATGATACCACCTCTTAGGTTGGTATGAGATGGAAAAGAGGTAGGAACCCCCAAATCACAAGCACTCTCAGCTTCTGGCCCCCATGAGGCAAGCATTTTTTGATCCACCACACCCCTCTTCCATGATGCCCCCCCTGTCCTACCCCAGTATCTAGCCTACCACAGACCTCAGAAACGGTGAACCCAAATCAGTCTTTATTTTGTCATGGCAATGGGAAACCTAACAAAACCCTCCTAGAATTTCCATTGAAAACAAATTGGAACTGCAGAAGTCAATTATGAGTTTTGTGAGACCTGTGCTTCACTTGGAGAGGCGTGAGTCCTGACCTTGCTCTGCATTTGGAATCCCCCAGCTTAGAGTATTTCCGTGATGTCACTGGATTCAGCAATGAACTTCAGTGGCTTTGCCCTTCTCTCCCCCTGACCCCCTGTGCCCCACCCCCAGAAGATGACATGATAGACAGGGAAAGAAATTCAGATCCCGGGATCATTTCCAAAAGTCCCCAAGGTTAGTCTTCTGCCCTCTCCCTCCTTCTTCTCGCCAGCATCTGCCCCCCCCCCACTACCCCATCCCATTTCACAGACAGAAGAATGCAGACAAGAGCTTGATGCTCTTGCTTTCCTCCAACCTCAGGAGAACGCAGAGACAAGCAAAGCTAACACAAAGGGAAAGAATGGGGGTGATGGAACTCAGCCCATTTCTTTACCACTTGTTGCCTGGTTCTCATTGAGCCTAGTCTTAGATTTCTATGGTCCCACTGCCTGCTTCCTTTGAGGACCTGAGCCTGTTGAATAGCGTTCATTTTCCTAAAGACTCCCTTGTGCCATCAACAAAGACAGATGGTTGGACCCATTGGCTGTCTTCCATACGACTTCATTTGCAAAGTCCAGGAAAAAGGGCTGGGCACCACATCACAGCCCTTATCAATGCGGGGATGGGCGGGGAAGGCTAACAGGCCAGCACAGGGACAGACGACCCTAAGGCAGCTCTTCCATCATAGGACGCCTGCTTTTGATTTTGCAGCTCACACAATACATCTCACCACGCCTGCCAATCGGCCCAGCAGGGGAGTGGGGTGGGGGTGGTTGGTGGGGAAGAGGAAAGCAAAGGCCTCATTCAACTGCCTGACCTTAGCCCACCATCCCCTGTCTGTGCCTGGACTGTGCTTCTAGGTCCTCGTAATTCACTTCCTCCCCCCGAGGTGTCACGGTGTGAAGAGATGAGACACGCTTCCTCATGGTTTTCCTAATCCCCCCGTGTCAAATAACACATGCATCACTCTCTCGCCCTCCACACAGTTTTGGCAGGTCCTCTACCAACATCTGTTGCCCAAGGCCTGCCCCATATGATCTTCGCCTTCATCAGATGACAGGACCAGTGGGTAAGACTTCTATCTTCCTTTCCCTCTGCCAGGTCTCAGCTTGGGGGCTCAGGGTGGGGTACTGTAGCCTCAAACAAGCACCAATCAGGCCAAGAGGCAGAGGCAGGCCCGAGGAGTGTGTCCTGAGAACCATCTCTCTCCCTGTCCCCTAGCAGAATGACACCCCGTGACCTCCTCCACAATGCTGGTAATTTGTCTTGGAGAGCCGCCATACCTACAGCAAACAGAGAAAGGATTAGAAAGTACCATATGCCATGTAGCTATTTCACCAGGGTAGAGTCCTTCCCAAGGCTGAAGGGTTATTGAAGGGGAGGAGGAAATGAGAGAGAAAGCAAGAAGACAAATGCTGAACGAGATGAGATGAACCCCCAAGAATTGAAAGGAAATGGGCCTAGGAACTGGGTGTGTAGGGGTCAAATACAAAATGCGCTTTGAGGCAGAGTCTCTTGAAAGCTCTTCGGTGACAGATGTGGACTTTTGCCAAATCAACCACAAAATGGGATCAAAGGAAGTTGAAAAACAACAACAACTGGGACTGCTTAGTGTGAATATTTGGCTGCTCTTGGAATGTTGACCCAGGAGACAGGATCAGGAGTGGAATCACTAGGAAGGGCTGCACTGAAATGAGCTGGGGGTCTGTGCCGTTAAGAGCCCTTGCTACTCTGGCAGAGGACTTGAGCTTGGTTCCCAGCAGGCATGTTAGGTGGCTCACAACCACCTGTAACTTCTGACTTCCAAGGGCACCCCCATGCACGTAAACACACATGCTCATGCGCACATGCACACACATACACACACACACACCAATAAAAATAAGAAAAAAAATCATTAAAGTGAGCTGAGAAAAATAGAAAGATCCAGAAGACAAGCCTTTAGGACTTGAAATGTTCTCCATGGCCACAGAGAAGCAGCCAACACTAAGGATGCACCTTGAACCAGCTCTGCTGTTTTGGGGACAGGATCTCTTCACTAGCATTCAGAAACATAGATGTTGAACAACAGTGCCCTTTCTGGGAGTGGTATAGTCCATCTGTAATCAAAGTACTTGGATGGATCAGGCCCTCAAAGTCATCCTTAGCCACATAGCAAGTTCAAGGCCAACTTGGACTACATGAGACCTGATCTCAAACACCACAACAAAATCAGTGTCTTTTTTAGGTGAAGGAAATAGTAAAGTATGGGGTTCTGGTTACTGCATCTGAGGCCATGTTACTTGAGTTCAAAACCAGACTCTGCCACTTGTCCCTGGGATACCAAGAGGGACACTTGACTTCTCTAGATTTCATTTTCACAGCTACAAATAGGGTCGATTAGTCACACTAGTCTTAAAGGGCTACAAGTATTCAACATTCTCATAAAACGTTCTTGGAACAATGCCTGCAAGAATAAGAGCCCTGAATGTTAGCTTTTACTTTAATTTGTAAGAATGACTTATACAGGGGCTGGAGAGATGGCCTAGCGGTTAAGAGCGCCGACCGCTCTTGTAGAGGAGCCGGGTTCGATCCCCAGCACCCACATGGCGGCCGAGAACCGTCTGAAACTCCAATTCCAGGAGAACTCCAGTTCCAGGGGAATCCGAGACCCTCTTCTGACCTCCGCGGCATTGCACGACACGGGTGCACAGACTTGCATGCAGACAGTACATTCATACACATACAGAAATAAATAAAATTAATAAAAAATAAATAAATAAAAAATTTAAAAAAAAAAGAATGACTTATACAGCCTACAGAATGTGCACATCAGGGAAGATCAAAAGCTCTGTGTGTTCACACTTTTAAACTCACAGTTCCTGTCCAGAGAAAAACAGCCCTATGCAAATGAAAATTGCGTTATACAAACATGTGCAAATTTCAGATTCCTCATTCCTCATTTCTAAACCTAAACTCAGCAACCCACCTGATGAAGGATGGAAATTTGATAACAAAATAATTGCCCTGAGAGGAAAGGGAGGTCTTCAGCAGTACTGTTGCATTGGCTAGTGGTCACCTGGGTTCTAATGTACTCTACTTTGTCTGGTCTTTTTCTGATGCCTCACCAATGGGCCATCACCCCTTCTGATCTGATTCTTCCAAACCAACTATTCTTATCATCCAATCCCACGTCTTGGCATTTTCAAGTGTCTTCATTCCAAATCCATGTGTGCAATGTCCCGGGCCCCTTCATCCCTTCCCCATGGGGATCATCAATTCCCCACAAGCACCAGGTCTTAAACATCCCCAGGCCCTGGGGAAGCAGAGATCCCATCAACTCTAATTCTGGGGTGAGGTTTCTTTGTGTAAGACATCCCATCTACCCATAAGTATTTACGGCTTTGGGAAAGACAGTTGGGGACTCTGATGAGAGAAGAGATATATTCTTTACTACTTACCAGCTGTTTCTTTCTGGAGAACTCCTGAAATAGAACTCTCCATAGAAACTTCTCTGAGCTCAGTTAAGTATACCACAAGGCAACCTCCCGGAACTGAGTGTATGCACCACCCAGTTTGAAGAAGGCCCCCACATCGTCTGTGACTCCATGGCTTTCCTGAGATATTGATGATGTGTGCATAAAAGTAGAATTCATTTCAATGGGAATTTCTCTTAGAAAATAATAAGCAAAGTTTAGCTTATTATTTGAATGAATGAATGAAATCATTTTGGTTTTTTAGATCCACTCCAATAATCAATGAGAGGTTTCTCTGAGAAGTATCACAAAATAGCTTCCATTGAAATTCAGCAAGTAACCTTCAGCAGTTGGTGGAGGATTCCCCATGCATTCTGTCTAAATGCTGAAGCCATAAACCATCATGAGATTGTCTGTGGTTGATTAGCAATGTCTACCATGGTTAAGGGGCCATGCTGCCAGCAATTAGGAATATCTATTGTAAGCCTTACCCTTGGATACGTGCATTGGATATTAAGAAAGTAAAAGACCTCATTTAAAAAAATATAATTGTTCTAGGGAATCACTGCATAGTTCTTTAAAATTCTTGAGCCTTCATTTCCATTGTTCTAGAATACAGATGGGGAAAAAAAGAAAGGAGGATGAAAGATGTTTTAATATTTGAATCAAGTGGTGTCTTTAAAGTCAGACCTTATTCATATCTATTAACTCCTCTAGCTAAATACCAGGTTAAGTCATAGATGATGAAATAAACTTTGATTCATAGACAGGGAACAGATTTCATGTTTTACCTCCCTAAAATAATTTTAGCAATCAGACTGACCTTCCACCCACCTTCCTGCCTTTGATATAATTGCATCAGCACCTGATTCTGAAATGTTCCTTGATCCAACACGGAGCTGCAGTACCTGACTTGGAAAGCAGACCAGCTCAACACGGGTGATTTTTAAGATGTGGTTGCAGGGTGTGATGGGGCATTGATTGACATTTATTAAAATAAACAATTGTGATTTGATTTCTTTTAGGCTTTGGTCCATATTGATTTTTTTTTTTTTTTTTTTTGGTCTTTTTGAGACAGGGTCTCCCTGTAGCCCCAGCTGTCCTGGAACTCACTCTGTAGATCAGGCTGGCCTTGAACTCACAAAGATCCGTCTGCCTCTGCCTCCCAAGTGCTAGGATTAAAGGTGTGCGCCACCGCGCCCGGCTGGTCCATATTGATTTCTATAATTGCTTTAATTTAGTCTTAAATCATTTTTAATAAAATAAGCCATGCTAGAGAGATTGCTCAGTGGTTAGAGCACTGACTGCTCTTGCAGAGGACCCAGGTTCAATTCCCAACACCTACATAGCAGCTAATAACTGTCCATAACTCCAGTTTCAGGGGATCCAATGACCAATCCTGACCTCCAGGGGCATTTTTACAACAAGGGTACACTTACACACATGCAGGCAAGACACTCATACACAAAAAAATAAAAATAATAAATAAAATAAAAATAAACCTAAAAAGCCATAGGGACGAGGAGAAGAAAAATTGTATTTTGCAAGCAAGCAAACATGAGAATATGGGTATATATAAGTAGATGAAGGCCAGGAAGGACAAACTGCCATCCCGACTTCTGCTTCAGTCCTATTCTCTCTGTGAGGATATAGCCTCAGAATGCACCAAGCCTTTCTAAACAGTGTTTCCCAAAACTGAGTCCCGGGTGTCAACACCTTGGAGACTTGAGTCAAAGCGAGCCCATCTGTGCACACAACCTCCACCCACCCCCAGCTTCCACAGTAAACAAAGCTGGCTGAGTCAGCTCCTGGCAGTGGGCTCCTAATCTGGAGGCCATGCCTCCTGCCTCTGTCTATGTACAGCTCACAGGAGCCACCCAGTCAACTGCTATGGTTTTGGATTTCAGCACCCTAGTGTTGCACATGGGCAGTCTCCTTTGCCCTGGTGACATGGGCACAAAACATCAGAAAGGACTCAGTGTGGCCTGGGAGGATCTGTTATCCCTTTGTCTTGAGAAGACCAGTAAGGGATGCAGAGGGAGTCCCAGCACAGCCAGACTCGCCCAATTAAAGCCATCTGTGGCCCATGCTTCCTCTTCCTTCTCTAAAGACCTCTGAAGCATCTAGTTGTGAAGAAGGGTAGGAAACACTCTCAAGGGTTCTCTCTGTGCCTGGCACTGTGTTTGAAGTCGCCTCATATGATTTTCTTTGACGCTTACAAGGTACAGTGTTTGCTTTTCTTGTTGCTGTGATAAAATACCTTTAGAAGCACCTCCAGGTTTATTATGGCTCACAGTTTGAGGAGAGATAGCCCATAGTAGTGGGGAAGCATGGTAGTAGGAGACTGAAATAGCCCATAGTGGTGGAGAAACATGGCAGTAAGAGACTGAGATAGCCATAGTGGTGGAGAAATATGGCAGTAGGAAACTGAGATAGCCCATAGTGGTGGAGAAACATGGCAGTAGGAGACTGAGATAGCCCATAGTGGTGGAGCAATATGGCAGTAGGAGACTGAGATAGCCCATAGTGGTGGAGAAACATGGCAGTAGGAGACTGAGATAACCCATAGTGGTGGAGAAACATGGCAGTAAGAGACAGAGATAGCCCATAATGGTGGAGAAATATGGCAGTAAGAGACTGAGATAGCCATAGTGGTGGAGCAATATGGCAGTAGGAGACTGAGATAACCCATAGTGGTAGAGAAACATGGCAGTAAGAGACAGAGATAGCCCATAGTGGTGGAGAAACATGGCAGTAGGAGACTAAGATAGCCCATGGTGGTGGAGAAACATGGCAGTAAGAGACAGAGATAGCCCATAGTGGTGGAGAAATATGGCAGTAGGAGACTGAGGGAGCTGGACACATGGCACCCACAGTTAGGAGGCAGAGAGAGATAATCATTGGTGCATTCTCCTTTTTATTTAGTCTGGATGAGTGAATAAATGAATATGATGCTACCCATATTTAGAGTGGGTCTTCCCACCTCAACTAACTCATCTAGAAATAGACTTGCCCAGAGGTTTGTCTCCTTGATAATTCAAGACGCTCTCAAGTTGATGTTCAACAGTAACCATCACTTAAGAAGTCCACAGGCTGGGAGACATTGTCCCCATTTTTCAGATGAGGAAGTAAAACTATGGGAGAACAGGTGACTTGTCTGTAAGATGTAGGGCAGAGGTTGTTACGTGCCCATCTCATCTTCCCTGCAATTGTGCTGTCCCATTACTAAGTTCCAAAAATGGATGGAAGCAATGCCTACCACCTTGCGGATAGTCCCCTCGAGTATCTTGCATCTTCCTCTTCCTGTGTGTGACGGGAAGCCAAAGGCTCCCAAGGCCTTTGTCAGAAGACAGAAGGGACTGGATCTTTGTGCTGCCACTTGGAAGAGGGCTTACCATCCCCTTTGAATCGAGCAATTCATCATCTTGAGTGGATTTGTTGCTGAAGTATGAACTAAACTACTCATGTCTATAACAGCATCATTTCCTAGAAGGTCCATGATATGCCAGTAGGGCAGTCTCTAAATCAACTGGGGGCAAAACATACAAGCCTGTCAGGCCAGCACAGCCATCAAAGCAGAAAAAACAAACAAACAAACAAACAAAAACACCTAGAAATGGAGGAGGACAGCATGGGATGAGGAGGACATACTGCTCTTATCTCTCCTTCTGCATCCAACACCCCTTGGGCAAAACAGAACCCAAAATATACACACTGTGTTGAACCTAGTGTGGCTACAGGTTGGGCTTGGACTTGGGGTATGGGTTATAATTCTAGGATCAGTCTTCTTTCGAGCTTTGGGTCTGGTTTGTGTTTGCTTCAGTCTGGGAGAAAATAAAACTCAAGCTCTACTTCTGCTACGTTTTTAATGTACATGAAAGCTAGACACTAGACTTGATGGATCTAAAAGGAAGACCCCCCAAATAAGTCTACTGTGTGACTGGGAAAATGGTTTTTAAAACCACGTCATTTCTAACCTCTCAGGTATGTGCACCCGACTTTGCCACACTCTGAGAAGCTGAGCCAGTGATTATCCCAAGACCAACTTTTATTAAGAAATTGCCAAAGCAAAGTAAGTGGAGAGATGGATTAGTGTGCTGGAAAGGAGCTAAGGGCTGGGTGTGAAAAGCAACAAAGGTTTAGCATAGAGGATTTTGCATCCTATTCCACAGTTCTCATTATATAGCATCTTCCATGGTATGGGACTGTTGATAAATATTCATTGGAAAGGGGAGAATGACCTAATGTAATGCAAATCACATGCAAAGCAACATGTAAATTGCACCCATTCTATGAAGTCAGTAGGTGAGGTACTATGCATATTAAAAGTACAGGGCAACAGTTTCCAAAGATCAGTAAGAGGCTCAAACATGAGCAGGGGGCAGGCCATTCCTAAAGGAATCTGATAGTCAGAGGGGACCCTGCTGTTAAAGAATGATGCCGAACACAAAGCAGCAGAGCCGAGCAGTGAAATAGTAACAGAGAGAAAACAGACAGGACTCCGCTCCTTCCAGCCCTTCAGGGCTCCTTCTTTCCGGCCCTCCCATCCCGATGGAACTGATACTGATTGATTGGTCAACTCAGCTGAGTGACAGGGAGGCAGACTGATCCCCTTGTACATTAGCCACGCTATTCAGGATGGTTCCTTCAAGCCTCCCAACCAAAGAGCAAGGGACAGGGAGGCAGCCTGGGAGGCTGGTCGGTATGAACTCCCTGGTGTCACACACTAGCTACTCAGAAGCTTTTCTATCCCCTGGGAAGCTCACTTCCCGTGAGTGTCTCCTGCTCACGCCAGGCCATGCATGCTTTGCACAGATCTCTATGCATCTATAGACATTTTGGAAAGTAAACAACAAACTCTGAGATACACAGATCCATATTTTGTGCCTCCAGCATCCTCGGGGTGCTGCAGGAGAGGATGATGTTATAAATTCTCTAGGTCCAGAGAAGGTTACAGACTGTTTCAGATTGGAACCTCTGCTCTGTTTGCTTTTGATGCCTCCTCAGACCTCCTGACAGGACAGGGGGACATGGAAATAAGTCAGGAGTGACCCTTCTGGTGACCCGTAGCCTTGCCAGCCCACTACTGATTGCAACCTTCTGGCTTCGGTAACAGCCTTTAATTCAGGCCTTCTGGCCTCTCAGAGGTCACAGTTTCAGAGCAGCTGCGGTAAACATGGCCAGGATCAGATGCTCTGTACCCTCAGTCCATAGTGAGACAACCCCAGGTGGGAAGGAGGCTGTGGGAGGGACCGTGAGGAGCAAGGACCAGGTGGGAGCAGAGGGGGCGTTTCTGATTGTTCAGCAAACTCCAGTTACCTGGGCATCCTTCCTAACCTCATGCACGGATCTAGTACTTGTCCATCCCCAGATGTAATCCTAATATGGACTCCTGGACTCTAAGCCTCAAAGCCCTTCCTTCCCGTCCCTGATCTTCTGAAAGCCGGTCTTAGAGCCACTCTTAACAATTACACAGTGATACAGTTAAAGCATGAAGCCAGACTCTGACTCAGGTTTATATATACACAGCAATACGCTGTTTATGAGGGCCACGCACACCTACTCACATCTCTGTATTGCTACATCCCCACAACTAGGGATACAGGGAGTTTTTACCAAAGACCCTCCTTGAGGCAACCTGCAGAAAGAATGGAAGCATTCTCCAGCTCCCTGCAGCCTTGGGCACAGGATCATCTCTTCACACCAGCAGTGCAGTTGATAGGTTGACTAGGTCACATCCTCCCATTCAGATGTCTCTTTTCACAATGACTAAGACTTGAGACCCAGCAGAAAGTACTTCCACCAGAGTCAGCCACACTCCTGAGAATTAGGAACTGCACTTAAGGGGGCTGGATTTTCAGTTTAGCTTATTCTCCAACTCACCAAACTGCACCCACGATGAATGGTCAGTCTCCATCAGCTGTAGCCACTCTGTCCACAAATTTTCTCCAATTGGAGCCCGAATTTCAACACAGGGTGCTCACAGGACCATTTATAATGGGTAGATTCCATTGACCAAAAGAAAAAAAAAAAAAACAGTTATAGTAAAATGCTTGCCCCACAAGGAGGGCCTGAGTTGGGTGGGAGCATGGGTCTATAACCCCACCTCCCAGCTCTAGAGATCCTGGGGCTCACTGACCAATCAGTCTAGCTGGTGAGCTCCACGTTCCATGAGAGACCAATGATCTAGAGGGAGCTCAAAGCAAGAATTGAAGGCAAAATGCAAGATTCTAAGATCCAAACCCATCAGATATGTTCCAATAACTTCTGGAGAGTTACAAAACCATCTGAAATTTCAATGGAGCCCCCCAGTCCATAAGGCTTTGTCTGATCCAGGTTCTGAGAATCAGGCAGTAACCCTTGCCCAGCTTCTTCACTTCAAATTCAAACATATCCTATCTTTTGAAGAATTTGCTTCTCAACTCCAAGGTCATTTCAGGCTTAAGGGGTTACAAGGCAAATAATGTAAAAAGATGAAAGTTGCCGGAGGAAGTGAGTAGTGATAAGCAGAGTTTACAGGGCTATAAACCCCAGGCCTTGACGCTCTCTGGAGGTATCACAGGATTGTCCTTCCAGTACTTCCTGAGCTCAGGCTCTCTGCACACTATGCAGGAAAGCAGCCCCCACCAGGAGAAAATCCTTAGGATATTAAACACTCCCACCCAGGTGACACGGGCTCCCACCCAGGTGACACGGGCTCTCCTCTGTCTTTTGCAGAAGTGGTGGCTCTTTTAGTTTGTTTCCAGTGATCCGTGTGGGCTTAGCCAGCACGTTCTTGGAAATGAATGCTGTGATCTTGCAAACTGAACACCTTTGCTATCCATGGCTCTGGAAAAGGATGCTTATGCCAGCCCACCTACCCTGGTATGTAAGACTCTCAGTTATCAAGTCTAAACAGAACAAAGTCCTTTGAGTTGCCAAGGAACTAGTACACTTTAAGAAAGGACCTTGTAACCATTTCAGTCCTAGGCAGTTTGTTAGAGAAAGATGTTTCTTTGAACCCCAGTTTGGAAGGCTGAGCTGCTGAGCACAGACCCCCGGGTTGTATTCCCACTAAATCCTCCAAGTCATTCATAGACCATTCACTCACAGACTTCCATCCATTCACAGGAGAAAAGAATGAGCAGTTGTAGGTGTGGCTCAGTTGGTAAAGTGCGTACCTAGTGTGTACAAAGGCCTGAGTTCAATCCCCAGCACCCCATAAAACAGGAGTGGTGGCACATGCCTGAAATTCCAGCATTTTGGGAGTGGAGACAGAAAGATAAGGAGTTCAAGGTCTTCCTAGGCTACATAGCTGAGTTGGAAGCCAGCCTGGGCTACATGAGACCCTACGTAAGAAATAAAGAGAAGGAAGGAAGGAAGGAAGGAAGGAAGGAAGGAAGGAAGGAAGGAAGGAAGGAAGGAAGGAAGGAAGGAAGGAAGGAAACAGTAAGCAGACCATCAGGATCCCTGACCTAGTGAAGTCCACCATCGTGTAGTCACAGAGACAAGCAACAACTAAACTTCTGAAGTTGACCAAGCTGAGTTGCTATGGATAGACGGAGTATGGACGAATCTTAGAGCTGGGAGACAACTACTTGGTTCCTTGAGGCCAGGGGGACCTGAAAGCCATTGTAAAGATGGAAGAAGCCACAGATACAGTTTCTTCCAAGGGAGCATGATCATCGGCTTTCCATCCACACTAAAGCAGCAAGCGTCCTGCATGCTTCGCCACTCTCAGGCAGCTCCCTGACATATACGTGATCTATGTGAAGAAGACACTGAAGTGTGAAAGTCAGCAGTGGGGAGGCTGGGAAGAGTTCAGGCCCCGAAATGGACCGGAACTTCAGCCAGGCTAGAGCCAAGTGTAACGGCGATCAGATGGGGAGCTGGCCATTCTTTTCTGTTGGGAAACACGGCAGGTGGCTCAGGATTCATGTTTAGATGGGTCCCTGACCATTGTAGAGTTAGCACATGCCCGATCGCAGAGCCATGGGGTAGTCAGCCCCCTTCTGAAGACCCTCTTCAGCCGCTGTCCCATGAAAGGAGTTTTGTTAACATTCCCTCTTTCTTTTTTCTTTTTCTTTTTTTTTTTCTCCTTTTTTTGGGGGGGGGAGATCTTTTTGAGACAGGATCTTCCTGTAGCTCCAGCTGGCCTGGAACTCTCTCCAGTAAACCAGGCTGGCCTTGAACTCACAGAGATCTGCCTGCCTGCCTGCCAGCCTGCTGTGGGCTGGGATTAAAGATGTGCACCACCACACCCAGCTCATCCTCCCTTTCTTAAAGAAAAATTGCACAGAAAGTGACATAAGCTGGAGTGTAATTAGGAAAACGATGGGACAGCATGCATGTGACTCAAGTGCCCTTACACGGCCTTTGATGAACATATGCGTAGCATGTAGTGTTTGGGTGGAGGGCGTCAGATCCAATTTGGCAATTTCTCATATTCTTCTCCAGACTATGGTAATCCTGTGTTGAAATACTTGTTAAGAACCAGCTCAGAAAAACTTTGATCACCTATTTCCTCCTTGCTACCAGTTTTAAGGATTCCTGGTGATCGTTAGTATCCAGGATCTGCTTATATCATTTCTTTGTTTGCTACTTGTTTGTTGTTTGTTTGCTTGCTTGCTTATTTGTTTGTTTTGAAACAGGGTCCCTGGTAGCCCAGGCTGGACTTGAACTCACTACATAGAGGACGATGACCTTGAACTTCAGCTCCTCCTGTCTCACCCTCCCAAATGTTGGAGGCACAGGCATGGGCCACCACACTGTTTATGCAGCACTAAGCTTAGTGCATACTAGATAAGCATTCTACAACTGAGCTACATCCTTAGTTCCTTTAATGGCTTTAAACCCAGGCCAGAGTGGTACAGTGGGTCTTGGACTAAGCAAAACGTGAACCTAAAAAGCAAATGGTCTTATTTTAGTACACTGAGTTAGCATTCTCCTCAGGTCTAAGGCTCTATTTTGCTTGCTTAGGATTCTCAATGACTGGAATGAAAAAGAGACAATAAGCCAGGTGTGGTGGCACACGCCTTTAATCCCAGCACTTGGGAGGCAGAGGCAGGCAGATCTTTGTGAGTTCAAGGCCAGCCTGGTCTACAGAGCAAGTTCCAGGACAGCTGGGGCTACAGGGAGACTCAGTCTCAAAAAGACAAAAAAAAATTTTTTTTTTTTAAATCATAATGTCGGGGGACTGGAGAGATGGCCTAGCAGTTAAGAGCGCTGACCGCTCTTACAGAGGACCCAGGTTCGATCCCCAGCACCCACATGGCGGCCGAGAACCATCTGAAACTCCAATTCCAGGAGAAATCCAGTTCCAGGGGAATCCGACACCCTCTTCTGACCTCCGTGGCATTGCACGACACGGGTGCACAGACCTACATGCAGACAGTACATTCATACACATACAGAAATAAATAAAAAAATTTAAAAAAATCATAATGTCACAGACAACTACTGGCATTTCCTTTCAGTGTTGTCTTTCATGTACATGATAATAAAAGAAGAAACAAGAGGTCTAGGGCCCAGGAGTAGACCACATGCTTAACATGTGCGAGGGGCTAGAGTCAATTCCAACACACACACANTTGAACCTAGTGTGGCTACAGGTTGGGCTTGGACTTGGGGTATGGGTTATAATTCTAGGATCAGTCTTCTTTCGAGCTTTGGGTCTGGTTTGTGTTTGCTTCAGTCTGGGAGAAAATAAAACTCGTACAATGCTCTCTCTGAGCTTCGGCTATATCGGATTTGTTTAGAGTTGTACCATGTATGATGCGAAACATATGCCTTTAAGCCACCTAGCCAAGACTTTGAAATTTGATCTAAAGGAAGCACTCCTCCCAAATAAAGTCTACCTGTGTGACTGGGAAAAATGGTTCTTTGAGAAAACCTGTAACGTCATATATCTTTAACTTCTGATCAGGTATCGCATGCACTCTCCGCTGTATCTGTTTGGTCAAAGCTCTGAGAAGCTGAGCCAGTGATTATCCCAAGACCAACTTTTATTAAGAAATTGCCAAAGCAAAGTAAGTGGATGTAGTAAGGAGAATTAAGTGTTGGGGACAAGTGAGCTTAATAAGGGTGCTGGGTTGCTTGACAAAGCAAACAAAGGTTTAGCAAACTAGAAGGATTTTTGCCATCCTCTTATATATGTAGTCTCGATACAGTTCTCTCATTAATATCGTATTGCCTGGGATTCTTTCAATTGGTATTGGGACTGGTAATGGATGATAAATTTAGAGATTCGATCTTGGGATAAGGGGACGATGGTACCTATCTCAATTGTAGAAATATGCCGACGAATCATTCTGAGTTCGAAGCAACAAAAGTGGTAAAAATGATGCACACTCATTTTCTATTTCAACTATGAAGTCAGTAGGTGAGGTACTATGCATATTAAAAGTACAGGGCAACAGTTTCCAAAGATCAGTAAGAGGCTCAAACATGAGCAGGGGGCAGGCCATTCCTAAAGGAATCTGATAGTCAGAGGGGACCCTGCTGTTAAAGAATGATGCCGAACACAAAGCAGCAGAGCCGAGCAGTGAAATAGTAACAGAGAGAAAACAGACAGGACTCCGCTCCTTCCAGCCCTTCAGGGCTCCTTCTTTCCGGCCCTCCCATCCCGATGGAACTGATACTGATTGATTGGTCAACTCAGCTGAGTGACAGGGAGGCAGACTGATCCCCTTGTACATTAGCCACGCTCTTCAGGATGGTTCCTTCAAGCCTCCCAACCAAAGAGCAAGGGACAGGGAGGCAGCCTGGGAGGCTGGTCG
Source organism: Rhizomys pruinosus (assembly GCA_009823505.1). NCBI lineage: Eukaryota > Metazoa > Chordata > Mammalia > Rodentia > Spalacidae > Rhizomys > Rhizomys pruinosus. The sequence goes on along the minus strand of VZQC01009288.1, from coordinate 657,314 downwards.
GTATGAACTCCCTGGTGTCACACACTAGCTGCTCAGAAGCTTTTCTATCCCCTGGGAAGCTCACTTCCCGTGAGTGTCTCCTGCTCACGCCAGGCCATGCATGCTTTGCACAGATCTCTATGCATCTATAGACATTTTGGAAAGTAAACAACAAACTCTGAGATACACAGATCCATATTTTGTGCCTCCAGCATCCTCGGGGTGCTGCAGGAGAGGATGATGTTATAAATTCTCTAGGTCCAGAGAAGGTTACAGACTGTTTCAGATTGGAACCTCTGCTCTGTTTGCTTTTGATGCCTCCTCAGACCTCCTGACAGGACAGGGGGACATGGAAATAAGTCAGGAGTGACCCTTCTGGTGACCCGTAGCCTTGCCAGCCCACTACTGATTGCAACCTTCTGGCTTCGGTAACAGCCTTTAATTCAGGCCTTCTGGCCTCTCAGAGGTCACAGTTTCAGAGCAGCTGCGGTAAACATGGCCAGGATCAGATGCTCTGTACCCTCAGTCCATAGTGAGACAACACCAGGTGGGAAGGAGGCTGTGGGAGGGACCGTGAGGAGCAAGGACCAGGTGGGAGCAGAGGGGGCGTTTCTGATTGTTCAGCAAACTCCAGTTACCTGGGCATCCTTCCTAACCTCATGCACGGATCTAGTACTTGTCCATCCCCAGATGTAATCCTAATATGGACTCCTGGACTCTAAGCCTCAAAGCCCTTCCTTCCCGTCCCTGATCTTCTGAAAGCCGGTCTTAGAGCCACTCTCAACAATTACACAGTGATACAGTTAAAGCATGAAGCCAGACTCTGACTCAGGTTTATATATACACAGCAATACGCTGTTTATGAGGGCCACGCACACCTACTCACATCTCTGTATTGCTACATCCCCACGAAACTAGGGATACAGGGAGTTTTTACCAAAGACCCTCCTTGAGGCAACCTGCAGAAAGAATGGAAGCATTCTCCAGCTCCCTGCAGCCTTGGGCACAGGATCATCTCTTCACACCAGCAGTGCAGTTGATAGGTTGACTAGGTCACATCCTCCCATTCAGATGTCTCTTTTCACAATGACTAAGACTTGAGACCCAGCAGAAAGTACTTCCACCAGAGTCAGCCACACTCCTGAGAATTAGGAACTGCACTTAAGAGGGGCTGGATTTTAGTTTAGCTTTATTCTCGATCAACTCACCAAACTGCAACCCACGATGAATGGTGTCAGTCCCATACAGCTGTGGCCACTCTGTCCACTAAATTTTGCTCCAATTGACGGCCCGAATTTCAACACAGGGTGCTCACAGGACCATTTATAATGGGTAGATTCCATTGACCAAAAGAAAAAAAAAAAAAACAAACAAAATAAAAAAAAAAAAAACCCGTTATAGTATAATGCTTGCCCCACAAGGAGGGCCTGAGTTGGGTGGGAGCATGGGTCTATAACCCCACCTCCCAGCTCTAGAGATCCTGGGGCTCACTGACCAATCAGTCTCCTAGGCTGGTGAGCTCTCACGTTTCCATGAGAGACCCATGGAATCCTAGAGGGATGCTCAAAGAAAATTTGAAGGCAAAAATGCAAGTTCTAAAGATCCAAACCCATCGGATATGTTCCAATAACTTCTGGAGAGTTACAAAACCATCTGAAATTTCAATGGAGCCCCCCAGTCCATAAGGCTTTGTCTGATCCAGGTTCTGAGAATCAGGCAGTAACCCTTGCCCAGCTTCTTCACTTCAAATTCAAACATATCCTACCTTTTGAAGAATTTGCTTCTCAACTCCAAGGTCATTTCAGGCTTAAGGGGTTACAAGGCAAATAATGTAAAAAGATGAAAGTTGCCGGAGGAAGTGAGTAGTGATAAGCAGAGTTTACAGGGCTATAAACCCCAGGCCTTGACGCTCTCTGGAGGTATCACAGGATTGTCCTTCCAGTACTTCCTGAGCTCAGGCCTCTCTGCACACTATGCAGGAAAGCAGCCCCCACCAGGAGAAAATCCTTAGGATATTAAACACTCCCACCCAGGTGACACGGGCTCCCACCCAGGTGACACGGGCTCTCCTCTGTCTTTTGCAGAAGTGGTGGCTCTTTTAGTTTGTTTCCAGTGATCCGTGTGGGCTTAGCCAGCACGTTCTTGGAAATGAATGCTGTGATCTTGCAAACTGAACACCTTTGCTGTCCATGGCTCTGGAAAAGGATGCTTATGCCAGCCCACCTACCCTGGTATGTAAGACTCTCAGTTATCAAGTCTAAACAGAACAAAGTCCTTTGAGTTGCCAAGGAACTAGTACACTTTAAGAAAGGACCTTGTAACCATTTCAGTCCTAGGCAGTTTGTTAGAGAAAGATGTTTCTTTGAACCCAGCCCTTTGGAAGGCTGAGCTGACTGAGCACACGAACCCCGGGTTGTATCCCAATAAATCCTTCTCCCAGTCATTGCATGACATTCACTCACAGACTTCCTCATATCACACGGAGAAAAGATAGCCAGTTGTAGGTAAGTGGCTCAGTTTGGTAAAGTGCGTAACCTAGTGTGTAAGGCCTGAATTCAATCCCAGCATACCATCCCATAAGCAGAAGTGAGTGGCACATGCCTGAAATTCCTGCATTTTGGGAGTGGGGAACAAGAAAGATAAGGATGTTCAAGGTCTTCCTTAGGCTACATTAGCTGAGTTGGAAGCCAGCCTGGGCTACATGAGACCTACGTAAAGAAATAAACAGAGAAAAAAGAAGAAAGAGAAGGAAGGAAAGGAAGGAAGAGAAGGAAGGGAAGGAGGATAGGAAGGTACAGGAAGGAGGAAGGAGGAAGGAAGGAAGGAAAGGAGGAGAGGGAGAAACAAGTAAGCAGACCATTGCAGGATCCTGACCTAGTGAAGTCCACCATCGTGTAGTCACAGAGACAAGCAACAACTAAACTTCTGAAGTTGACCAAGCTGAGTTGCTATGGATAGACGGAGTATGGACGAATCTTAGAGCTGGGAGACAACTACTTGGTTCCTTGAGGCCAGGGGGACCTGAAAGCCATTGTAAAGATGGAAGAAGCCACAGATACAGTTTCTTCCAAGGGAGCATGATCATCGGCTTTCCATCCACACTAAAGCAGCAAGCGTCCTGCATGCTTCGGCCACTACTCGAGGCAGCTTCCCATGACAATATACATGACTATGTTGAGAAGACACTGAAGTGTGAAAGTCAGCAGTGGGGAGGCTGGGAAGAGTTCAGGCCCCGAAATGGACCGGAACTTCAGCCAGGCTAGAGCCAAGTGTAACAGCGATCAGATGGGGAGCTGGCCATTCTTTTCTGTTGGGAAACACGGCAGGTGGCTCAGGATTCATGTTTAGATGGGTCCCTGACCATTGTAGAGTTAGCACATGCCCGATCGCAGAGCCATGGGGTAGTCAGCCCCCTTCTGAAGACCCTCTTCAGCCGCTGTCCCATGAAAGGAGTTTTGTTAACATTCCCTAGATCTTTCTTTTTTCTTTTCTTTTTTTTTTTCTCCTTTTTTTTGGGGGGGGGGATCTTTTTTGAGACAGGAACTTCCTATAGCCCAGCTTGGCCTGGAACTCTCTCCAGTAAACCAGGCTGGCCCTTGAACTCAACAGAATCTGCCTGCCTGCTGCCAGCCTGCTGTGCTGGGATTAAAGAGTGCACCAACACCAAGCAAGCCTTCCTTCCCCTTTTCCTTTAAAGAAATAATTGCAGAAAGTGACATGTAAGCTGGAGTGTAATTAGGAAAACGATGGGACAGCATGCATGTGACTCAAGTGCCCTTACACGGCCTTTGATGAACATATGCGTAGCATGTAGTGTTTGGGTGGAGGGCGTCAGATCCAATTTGGCAATTTCTCATATTCTTCTCCAGACTATGGTAATCCTGTGTTGAAATACTTGTTAAGAACCAGCTCAGAAAAACTTTGATCACCTATTTCCTCCTTGCTACCAGTTTTAAGGATTCCTGGTGATCGTTAGTATCCAGGATCTGCTTATATCATTTCTTTGTTTGCCACTTGTTTGTTGTTGTTTGCTTGCTGCTTATTTGTTTGTTTTGAAAACACGGTCGCCTTGGTAGCACCAGGCTGGACTTTGAACTACACATACATATGAGTGGACGATGACCTTGAACTTCAGCTCCTCCTGCCTCACCTGCCTGCAAAAATGTGGAGGCACATGGCATGGTGCCACCACACTGTTTATGCAGCACTAAGCTTAGTGCATACTAGATAAGCATTCTTCTTACAACTGAGCTACATCCGTTAGGTTCCTTTAATGGCTTTAAAACCCAGGCCAAGAGTGGACAGTGGGTCTTGGACTAAAGCAAAACGTAACCTAAAAAAGCAATGTATTTAGTACACTGAGTTAGATTCTCCTCAAGGATGATCAGTCTAAGGCTCTATTGCTTGCTTAGGTTCTCAATGACTGGAAGTGAAAATGAGACACAATAACCAGGTCATGCCATAGGTAGAGGATGCCGGTCTTGAGGAGGTATGGTCGAGCTCTTATAAACGGTGGCGTACGAGAGACTGGCATATACGGATAGCAGTGTATCCGGCAGAACTATTAGTGTTCTCGCTACGGCATGATCTCCCTTGAGCAATCTTGGGATAGTTGGTATGTCAGAAGGCACGGTAAAGTAGAGTGGCAGATCCAGAGTTGACATTACTAGATCGTTCGGTTAGTAGTACGTAGGGCGCAGCTCGACGAGGTCATACCCGCAGAGTGGTAAAGGATCGCGCACGATCGCAGTCGACGCACTATGAGAGGTACAGTACAGGCAAGTGAAGGTCGTCACGCCGAGCAGATGGAAAGCATAATGCCTTGTCGGCGTGTGCGCGGCCCAGAGATATATAACGTTGGACTCTGTCCCTCAAAAAGACAAAAAAAAAAAAAAAGCAAAAAAGGAAAAAGTAGCCAAGTAGATAAAAATAATCCAAGAAGACGTTCGGTGATTAATGGACGGAGGTGTGTAATATTGGTAGTAAGCGGAAAGCTGTATTCATTGAACACCCTCCAGCAAGAATATATAGATGTATATATGTATGTCCAGTGTGATGGGAAGCGCCCCGAAGACGCGGTCGTGAGAGAACTAACTTAGTGTGTTGAGTGATGCGTCTTGTTTGTAGTTAATCACACTTAGTATATTAGCAGTAGTCTGTTGTAATCGATATATTTGAAAGGAGTTTGCGTCGGACTATCATGCCTCGAAGTCAAAAGCTTCACGTATGTATGGCAGGAGGAGTTAGCCGCATAATGCTGTATGCCTATCGTGTACTCTCTCTATTCAGGTCTACAATTAAAGAGGAGGAGATTATATACGTTAAAGATCTCGCGAGGTAGAGCAGTCGAGTACTATGCTAATGGGTTGGTGAGCTAGAGGTCACTTAGTCATCCGTAAGAGTTCGTCCATGGCCGTACTTTAGGTAAGCCAAGGCAGGAACTCAGGGCAGCAGGAACGTGTGGCAGGGCAGGAGCTGAACCAAAGGCCATGGAGGTATGGCTGTTCACTATCAGAGAGCCGCTTGATGCTTGGCTTCGCTCTATCCCTGGTCTCATGGCCAGGCAGCCTGCCTTCTTGATACGGTATATAAGCAAAGTCATGATGATGTTGTATGACTCTGGCACACATACGACGACTGTACGAGGCGACTGGTAGCACGTCGAATTAAAGACTGTGGGGTGTAATGTAGAGGCACCATGTCAAAAGCCCGCCACACAGTAGCGTTGGACTAATCACAGGTGATCTTGCGACTCCGACAGCGGATAAGGAGCATAAGAACTTCCGCGCCGTCGAATTCAACTTCGCGAGAATGTCGTAGAGAGCGTTGTGATATATATGAGATAGGCTCAAAATCTATATTGAGGCACGTGTAGCGCACTGAGCGACTACACTGAATATATAATGGCTTATCAGGACAAGACGAAGAAGTTTAAAATACCAGCCTGGCAGGTAGGGCGTTGGATAACAAGAGATCTTCAGTTACCATCGTGAGAATAGACACAACAATAGATACATGACACGGCGCCCTGTATGTTTTCAGTTCTATATCTATTGATAGATATACTCTATATGTATATGTTTACATAACGCGATATAGTGGTTATAGTCTATATATATCGGCATCTTAACCTAAGGAACATACGCGCCCACGATATGGAGATACGTCTCACGACAGTCCGCTCCGGTTATATATATGTGCACAGGAACCAGTTTACACTAGTTATAATTTATAAAAGGTTCTACATCTAAACGAAGTGAATGGATAAATATGCTATCAAAAATAGCGTTATAGAATGCGTGTATGGAGCTAGCGGTCCGACCTTAGTGTTGATGGATGTGTTAGTGAGTACATTGTTAATCGAGAGCAGTGCGCTCGTCTTTGTGCTATTGTTAGTTTCTAATGATATGTAAAGGTGATAGGAAGGTCATCGTGTAGTACCGCTCGTTCTTTATATCAGCTGCAAATAGGGGAAAGTATGCGAGAGCACAGTTCGCGTTACATGCGAAAAAGAGTGAACGTAGCTTGACTAGGAGACTCAGTGTGCTAATGGGTAAAAAGGAAGGAGCGGCGCCTTTGAGTGTGGGAAAGCGATATATAGGCGTCTGAGTCGGAGGGTGCATCTCGACTATGGAGCGGGATTTAGTAATACAGGAGTTCGAGGATAAGGTCGCCATATAGCTTCAGCTGACGTGCAATCTGGCCATGGAGCGAGGAAGTTGTGGTTAGACCTCTGGTTATCGCATGAAGGACTGCGATGTATCGTGGCAGCGCGTTCCAAGATGCAGATATGGGTTGGAGGAGTTATTTCAGTCAGAAGTCTCACTCCGGACTCGTAGCACGTATCAGGACTGAAGCTGGTCCTTCGCAACACATAGACTGCAGTCACTGCGATTGGAACTGAAACAAGCGACAGGGCTCAAACTCTTGGGAAGTGGCCCAGGGTCATATAGCGACAATCACCCATAAAGGTTACGAACACCTGCTGGTGTTTTCTGCGACGTAGGAGATGTTAGTCCTTCAGAATAAATCAGCCCGCTGGATGCGAACAGTTTCGTTTACGGATGCTGTTGCTTTATTAGGAGGGAAGGATGGTCCGCGCTTAAAGTACATTGTATCGACTGGGCATCTTCCAAATAAAGGCTTATGGTGTGCATACGATGAAGTTCCATATCAGTATAACGGACTTGGGGAAGATCACGGAGCATCGTACGGCACCTTTCATCAAGGTCTCCGTTGGACGTTGCTGTGCGGCGAAGCGCTGTAGAGACTCTGACCCAGCGCGTTCCTTCGTTATAACACACGCACACTACTGCAATTCTCAGTTGGGGTAAGTTCAACTGGCAACCAGGAGGTGCACCTGTGACACACCAAATTGGGTCTTTCCTACTTCTCACACTGGGCAAGCTTGTGGAGAGAATACATTGCCGCGCTCCTTACTCTGTGGAAGGCGCTCGTTATGCAAGACATTTCGATATCGACCCAGAACCTATATGTAAGAGAGCGGCAATAACGACTACGAAATGTCCTGCCTTTCTTTGGGCTTGAAGATGGGAAAGTCTACGGCGCGCCGCTATCTGGAACACATGGGCGGCTGTTGAGTGCTGTATCCCTGTAAGGAAAATTGCTTGGCCGCATCCCAAGAAGATTCTCACACGACCCAGTGGGATGCTGCGTCTCTTAGGGTTCATGCTAGTAACCCAGCGCAGCTTGTATTTTGTCAGCCCCACGCTACCATCAAATCGAGAGAGTTGGTCCCTCTAGTAACAACAAGAGGATTTCACTTCAGGGTTCGAGGTCCTCCTTGTTACTGTACAGCTGATCCTTCAGCCAACACGACTGACCAAGAAACCCACAGATTAAACAGGTCCCGCTGATGATTCTGCTTGCGCGTTTGGAAACTAGGAAACTGCTCCGACAAGTCAGAGGAGGCCTGCTATCTGTCTGACCATAATACCTTTAGCAAAACTGCCTCCAATGGTAGCCGTCCACAGCAATAATATCTTTAGGCGATTCAACTATGCACTATTCCCTAGCACTCCAAAGTTCCCAAACGCGCCTCCATCAATCGCTTTCCCACAAAAGAGAGCCCAAGGTCAGGTCTGTCACGAGCAATTGACCTCCACTCTGGTACCACATTTTCTGTTGCAAGTTTGTCTTCCACTTGGCTGTGTGAGCAGAACATAACACGATCTGACCGCACACCGCTCATCTTTGGGAGCGAAACAGGGTTAATTAGCTTTCACACCTCCCTGCCTTCACGGAGTTCAAGACAGTTCCTATGTGTGATATGTCTCAAATGGTGGCAGGATCACTACTCAGGGCACGCCAGTGACATCCGGGCAGGCCAGGGAGCTGAACACCGCACAGGCCATGGGAGGGCAATGCTAACTTGCTTGGGCTTGCTCTGCCAAATAACATTTTAGAGCAGTCCATTAAGCCTTGATGTTTGGGGTTGAGACCTGGAACTATCACCATAAAAATAAAAGAGTCTCAAGACATGCCTGGCACCAGCCACTGAGGCATAACAACACCATCCCTTCCACCTCCTGGAAACACTGCACACTTTTGTGGATTTTTTTATAGTTATTTGGTCTTCTTGCAAAGACAGTCGCGCCCACTGTAGCCTCCAGCCGACCAACAACTACTCTGTAGACCAGGCTGGCCCCTTGAACGTCCACAAGAGATCTGCCTGCCTCTTTGTCCCAAGTGCTAGACCAAGGTGTGTGCCACCAACACCCAGCAACATGGCACAACTTACCCTCATTCCTCCCAGCAATATGAGTGACACCTCGCCCAGGATGACCCCACACAAGAAAATCCAGTACCCAAGCCTAGCCTCCTCACTTTGCATGGCCACAAGTGAACCTCAATGTGATCCCTATTTTCAAGACATCACCCACCTCCTTCATCATGCCCAATGTAATCTAGACAGGACCTCTTTCCCCAAAAGTAATTACCATATTACCGCCCCCAAATCCAGCAGGATGTATCTCTTAATTCTTTTTTTTTTTTCCTCTTCTTTTTTTTTTTTTTTTTTTTTTTTTTTTTGGTCTTTTTGAGACACGGGTCTCCCTGTAGCCCCAGCTGTCCTGGAACTCACTCCTGTAGACCAGGCTTGGCCATGAACTTCACTCAAGAATTCTGCCTGCCTCTGCCTCTTGCCTCCCAAGTCGCTAAGGATTAAAGGTGGGCACCACCACGCCCAGAGGATCTCCTTTCAGTCTAGCTCTTTGCTCTGTTTCCTCAAAGACCCCTTCTCTGGGCACTCAGTCCCACCCACCACTGTTACCTTGCTTGCTTCATTTGTTAAGAGACTGTATTCACACCTCTCACCCTGCCCATCTCACATGTATCGATTTGTAATGACATAATACAACTTATTAGATCACATTTTTTAGATTTTTTTTTGTTCATTTTTAAGCGATTCTACAATATAATAACACGTTTTTTCAGATACATTATTACTGCAGTTCCGTACAATTAGGTAATTGGTGTTTTTTTTTTTTTTTTTTTTTGTTGTTGTTGTTTGCAGATAACATTTTAGTCCAGTTGGAGAAGCTTGTATGCACAGGCAGTGTTGATCAATCAGGAAGTCCAGACTATTTCCTGTAGTCTCATGATTCACAACTATCTCTCACAGCCCCATTCTACCACCTCCTCTTCCCGATTTGTTCCCTGGGCTTTGGAAAAAAGGGGCACAAGTGGGCTGAGAAGAAACAAGGTCTGACTTTCCTTTGGAATTGGTCATTTTGGACCTCCCAAGTCTGTCAGTTTTTCCTTTCAATGGGTTGACAGCTATCCACGTGATACCTTTTTAAGGTCGATACTAACAAGACAAGCCAATTGGATGTACACTTTTTAAGCAGGTACTATTAGTGGCAAGCTAACTGTGAGTATAAGACCAGATGCTATTATGCTAATCCAAACTGTGGTTTCTCTACAAAGGGTAACAAGTTCTACTCTGAGGGCTTATAACATTCCTAACCAATAGAGGACATAAGCTTGTGGCATCTGCTGTGAGTTATTCCTCCAAGGAGAGAGCTAATAGCCTAATTAGAATTTGGGGATATATATATATAGACACTTGGCTGGCACTTTACAAAAATATCTCCGGTCAGTTTGAAGGTGTAGCTGATCCGTGACAGAGGAGACTTGCTATGTACTCAGAGAGAACAATGAGTTTTGCTGTAATTGTTGCTTAGTGGCCTTGCTAAATGCTGCTCTGGCAATTTTCAGAGGCCAGTTGTGTGTTAGCAAGTGACGTCTCATTACATTTTTTCATGCTCACATAATCATTCACCAGTCTTCTTGACAATCAGGGACTATACTCCCTTTCTTCCTTGCATATGATCTCCTTATAGGAACAAAGGCCTTTATTAATTTGGGGGGGGGGGGGCTTTTGAATCCCCTAGCCAACTGCTCATAGGCAGAATAATTACATTGCTGATGTTTAGGGACGCTTTCCTTACTAATAATATATTTTTCTTAATAGCACAGCTTATAAAGACTTTACTATTGACTTTGGGCTCTAGATAGAGAATTTTTTTTTTTTTTTTTTTTTTTTTTTTTTTTTTTTTTTTTTTTTTTTTTTTTTTTTTTACTGGTTTTATAAGAGACTATCTCTATAATAGTTGTGTCCAGTTTACAGTTGTAGAACGACGTCATCATCATCATTTTTCTCTTTGTTCTATGGGGAGGAGGTAAGAAGGTCTCTTTTATTAAAACTTTGTGGCACTTATAAGGTAAGTTTCATTAGGGCACATTATAAGCAGTTATCTCAAATAGAATTTAGAGAAATTTTCAGTGTCTATGACTCAGGCAGTGTATAGATCACATTTTTAATCATATAGATAATATTTAATTAACCAGATTTCTTCGAAGGAAAATAATCTTTCCCGCTGGGTAAGTACCTTCTGCTATAATCCCAGGACCTGGAGTAGATGTTTTATATGCAAAGGAGTCTCTATAAATATGTGCATGATGAAAAATACCAGGTTGTGTCCCTCCACCCACCCACCCAGCCTCTCATATTGCCTGGTCCACATTCTACTTTAGTGAGAATTGTTTTCTGCAATACAGATCAGATTGTATTCCTTGGTTGTTCTCGGGGTTCGCATGCCTTGTAGGTACCTGCAGAATGACCTGTTGTGCTCATGTGATCATCACAATGGCCATGATTCTCTTTTGCAGCCTCCTCTCCCAAGCCCGCAGCCAAATTTTCAGGCTTGCCAGCTATATTCAATGGCTAAGGGTTCCTTAGACAGGCCAGGCTCTTTCCAACTTCAGCACCTTCCCAGGTGTAATGACTAACCTAGCTGAGCTTTTCATGCCCCTACATGAGCTCTCTTACTTGTTCAAAGAAAAAAAAAAAAAATCAAGCAAGCAAGTAGCAAACAAATGAATTAAAAAAAAGACATAGATGTACATATATGGAGAGAGAAAAAGACAGAGAGGGAGGAGATAGGGGAGAAGGAAGAATGGAGAAATAGAAGGAAGGAAGGAAGGAAAGAGAAGGAAGGAAGGAAAGGAAGGAGGGAAGGAAAGAAGGGAGGGAGGAGGGAGGGAAGGAGGGAGGGAGGGAGGAAGGGAAGGGAGGGAAGAAGGGAGGGAGGGAGGGAGGGAGGGAGAAGGGAAAGAAAATAGAGTAGTAATAGACAAAATTTCAGCCACCTGTGAAGGAGAGAATTTTAAAATCTGGCCTTCACTTTTCCATGACACAATGAAGGGCAGATCTCAGATGACAGAGAAATGAGAAACGTCATTGCACCACCACAAGAAGCTGCTCAGCACTGCCAGTGAATGGAAAGGAAAATGGCCACAAATGGACTGCAAATCCATGTTGAGGTTTAGCTTATATTTCTTCCAAGTGCTAAACAACTAGCCCAGAGGTTAGAACCTCTTACATCTACCAGGCCACATCACTGCTATGGCCACCTCCACCTCACAGTCCACCAGTCCTTGACCTCTTCTCCTCCTCTCCCTTCTCCTCTCCTTCCTCCTCCTCCTCTCTCCCTCCTCCTCCTCTTCCTCCTCTCTCGTCCTCCTCCCCCTCTGCTTCCCGTCTCTTCCTCTCTTCACCTCTCCTCTCTCCCTCCTCCTCCTTCTCCTCGCCTTCCTCCTCCTCCTCCTCTCTTCTTCTCCTCTCCTCATAACTCATTCTCTCCCTCCTCCTCTCTCCCTCCTCACCTCCTCACCTCCCTCCCCTTCTTTCTCTCTCACTCATAACCTCTTCTTCTCCACTCGCTCCTCTCTCCCTCCTCCTCCTCTCTTCCCTCCTCCCCTCTCTCCTCATGCCTCTCTCCTTCCTCCTCTCTTCCCCCCCCTCTCTCTCCTCTCCTCTCCTCCCATCCTCTCGCCTCTCTCCCTCCTCCTCCCTCATCACTCCTCCTCCTTCCTCTCTCCCTCCCTCCTCCCTCTCCCTCTTCCTCCTCCTTCCCTCACTCCTCTCCTCTTCCTCCTCTCCTCCTCACTCCTCCCTCCCTCTGCCCCCTCATCTCTCCCTCATCCCTCCTCCACCCTATCCTCTCTCCCTCCTCTCTCCTCTCTCCCCTTTTTTTTTTTTTTTTCTTTCTTTTCCCTTCCTCCTTCCTCTTCACTCTCCCTCCTCTCCCCTCTCTGCCCCTCCTCACTGCCCCTTCCATCCCTCGCTCTCTCCTCCTCCCTTCTGCTCTCGCTATATATTACCTCCTTCTTCCCTCGTCTCTTCTCTCTCTCAGCCGATCAGAATTTTCTCTCTTCATTATCCCTCCCTCTCCCCCTCCTTCTCTCTCTCTCTCTCTCTCTCTCTCTCTCTCTCTCTCTCTCTCTCCTCTTCCTCCAAGTTGGATGGGAAGGGAGGGTTGGGTGGTTAGGATGTGTCAGGAGGGTCACTTCATGTCTATTCTCAGAGGCAGTGGTGTCCCCTCATCCTAGTTCAACTGACTCTCAATAAATGACTCACTGGGGTGATGCTGGGGTGACTATGGCAATTTAAGGTTTCTAGCATATTCCCAGATTTCTGCCTTTGAGCAAGGAACTTATGGATAAACTCGAGTGTGAAGATCTCTGTTTTCACATGCATTGTGCAGATCCAGGAAATTCTGGAAATCCAACAATTGATATCTCCCAAAACTCTAGGAAATATGTTCACAGGACCCAGCTTTATGCTCTGCCTTGCCCCGTGTCTAAATGATTTTATTCTAAAAAATAGTCTTGGGGCTGAGGCTAGAGCTCAGTTGACGGAGCTTACCCAGCACACACAAAACTCTAGGTCCAATCTACCGCACCTCGTAATTCGGGTGTTTTGGTGCACACGTGTAAGTTCCAACACTCAGGAGATGGAGGCAGGAGGATCGGAAGCTCAAGGTTAGTTTTGGCTACATATACAGTTCTAAGCCAGCCTGGTCTATGTAGGATACTGTATCAAAAAGAATAAAATAAAATAAAAATAACAAATACAGTGGGCTGCTTAGTTTTGTCAACTGACACTTGGAAAGAGGGGACATCAAACGAGGAACTTCCTCTATTGGACTGGCCTGTGAGCTTGGCTGTAAGGTATTTTCTTTATTGGCAGATAAGCCCAGTACATTGTGGGTAGTGCCATCCCTGAGCTGGTTGGCCTGGACTGTATAAGGAGGGTGTGGTAGTTTGAATGAGAATGTCCCGCATAGGCTCCAATAGGCTCCAAGTATTTGGGCATTTTGTCCCCAGTTGGTGGTGCTGTTTTGGGAGGTTTTAGAAACACATCACTGGGGGCCAGCTTAGAGAGTTCAAAAAGCCTTGTCAGTCTCTAGGCACTCTATCAGCTTCCTATGCCTGCTTGAAGATGTGAACCTCTGCTTTCTGTTGCAGCTCCTGGCACCGTGCTTCCCACCATGATGGACTCTAATTCCCTGGAACCATTAGCACAAATGAACTCTTCCTTTTATAAGCTCCCCTGGTCCTGGTCTATTGCAAGCAACAGAAAATTGACTAATACAGGGGTAACTAAGCCAGCCAGGAGAAGTCAGCCAGGAGAAGCCAGCCAATAATTAGCCTTCTGCCACCGTCTCTGCCTCAGTTCCCACCTCCAGTTTCTTGCCTTGAGTTCCTGTCTGACTTCCCTCAAAAATGGACACTGCCTTGGAAGTGAAGGATGAAAAATCCATTTCCTTCCTAAACTTCCTTTAGTCACGGAATTTTATCACAGTACAGAAAAGTTACTAGAACACACAGTCTGTCTGCCATAGGTGCTGAGATATTGCAATGTCAAAAAAGATAAAAGAGCAGGCTGGAGAGATGGCTCAGCAGTTAAGAACACTGGCCACTCTTGCAGAGGACCCAGGTTCAATTCCCAGCACTCACATGGTGGCTAACAACCACCTGTAACTCCAGCTTCAGGGGATCCAGCACCCTCTTCTGACTTCCTCTGGCACTGCATGACACGACACAGGTGCACCTACCTACATGCAGGCAATATGCTCATGCACATAAAATAAAAATAATAAGTAAAATATTTTTAAAAAGAAAAAAATGCCAATATGTTGGGAGCTCATTTTCTGGTTCAGGGAAGATGAATCAGAGAATTAAAAACAAAAAACAAAAAACAAACAAAAAAACAGAAAAGAAGAGTTGAAACACATGGATGCTGGACATTAAGTGCCAGCAAAGAAGGAAGAAGATGGGGCATGGAAGCAGCGCTGGGAGACCCTCCCTGATTTGGACCCAAGAAAGTCGTGCTGGGCAGGTGACATTAGGCAAAGTCCTGAAGGGCACTGTAGGCAGGGGCAAATCCACACAGCCTAGGGTCACTCCAGGACAATCTGGGCAGCTCAGATTGAAAACCAGGGTGAAGGAGAAGCAACAACCGCACCGCCCTGTCCCTGTGGCCATCAGGTGGGCCCTGGAACCATCCGTGTGTTTGGTTTCCTCGTTTACACAGCCGGAAGGATACATAGTCCTCGCTCTGGCCTCCCCAGAGCTGACCCCCGCTTCCGCTTCCCTGGATTCCTGAGGCCTCTGTATCTGGATTCAAGAAACCTCTTGGGTCGTCCTAAGTGAAGGGACCATTTAGGCTGTCTCCAGCCTGGGGAAGACCTTTTCTAACACAAGTTCAGGGCCTGAGTGTCAGGTTGGGATGGAGAATGTGGGGACATGTCACGAAGGACCACCCTCCAGCTGAATAGGCTGCTGAGCTGAGGACAGAGGATGGATGAATCCTGTAAAATACAAACCCTTGTCAGACATGGTGGCACACACCTTTAATCCCAGCACTCGGAGGCAAAGGCGAGCGGATTTCTGTGAGATCAAGGCAAGCCTGGTCTACAGAGTGAGTTCCAGGACAGTTGGGGCTACACGGTGCTGGGATTAAAGACATGTGCCACCACGCCTGGCTCAACCACTTTATTTTTTTAGCCATTTCTAGAGAAAACAAACAAACAAACAAAAAACTGAGGGTTAGAGAGCTTTAACACTTATCACAAGTCGGAACAGTTACTAAACAGTGGCCAACATTTGAACATAGGTCCCTGATGTCTGAGTTCACTCTCTGCCTAACCTGCAGGGTGAAATCAAGACTCAGTTGCTGGTCTTCAGAACACGCTTTTATTTCCAACTTAGAGCAATGGGAAGGCAAGCGTTTACACGATGAGTGAACAGAGAACGGAGAGGGCCTCAGACACAGCTCAGACGGTGAGATGCTTGCAAGCACAAGGGCCTGAGTTCCCTCCTCAGAACCCATGGACGACAAAGCTGGGCATGGACCCCCCCCCCACGGAAGACCCAGGTTTGGCTCCCAGCACGAATCCTCAGCATCCATTAGGATCCAGTGCCTGCTTTGGCCTCCATGGGCACCAGAGGTGTGCATTCATGCTTGTAAGCAGACTCTCATACACAAAAAGTAAAAATCAATTTTGAAAACTTCAGGCGCAGTAGCATAGACTGCGGAGGCTGGGATGACGAGTGGGTTTCTGGGCTCACTGCTCAGCCAGTCCAGCCTACCTATCCAGCTCAAGCCAGTGTAAGATCCTCCTCCAACAAAAGGTGAATGGCACCCAAGGTTACCCACTTGGCTCCAAAGGCACAGGCACATGTGTGCATACACACACACACACACACACACACACACACACACAAGAGAAAAGAAGTGATTCGCGAGACTGAGCCTCAATAATTTCCAGTCATTATTCTCAGAGCTTCTGTTTCTCTTTTCACACCCAAGGGTGTCACACAGAATGTGAAGAGCCAACGGGTGGTTTAGAGAGGTGAAACCTCAATGCGGGGAGGAGCAGAAGTGCCCACTAGGTTCTCAATCTTGTAACGGAGTTGCCTTGGTGATCCCTGGCCCTCGTTTTCATAGTGTGTCAGGCCAGATCCACAGCACTGCTGGGACTAGTTTTGTTCATTTCAGCACATGGCCATTTGTCATAAGAGAGGCTGGAATGGCCTGGGGCCTCTGTATGGAAATAAGGAAGCAAGAGACCCAGGAGGTGAAAGGTCCCATCCTCCATCACTCGCTGAAGTAGCCTGGAGCCGGAAGCCAGGAACCCTGCTTTACTCCCAACATGCCACGCCATGCCTTGCTCGGCAGTGTTGGTACAGAGGGCCGCCTTCTTCATCCATTGGCTAAAGTCAGTGGGTAAGTAAAGAAGGAGCCACATTTAGAACAAGAATGTTCCAGATCACCCTAGCCCTTCCCACCACCAGCCACGCAAAAACCCCAGACCTGGAGACACATCCAACCGGGATCTAAATAGACCTGGAGGCTGGGCTGGGCCACTTTCGCCAAATGTAAACGGTTCTCCCACCAAGGGCTGACCAGGCCAGTGGGCAGACCAGCCTGGGCCAAGTTAAACATGGACGCTGCACCAATGGCACTGTTGACAAACTGGGTGTGTTAATGGCCTCAGCTAGGGCTCAGATGAGACAGGTTGGAGTTCCAAGCTGCAGAGACGACACAGGAAGCAAAGTCTTTCCCAAATTGCTACCCTCTACCTAGCCTCACTACCCCTGAGAAAAACCAGGGGTTCCTCTGCCCTCTTTCCTCTCTGCCAGAGAGACAGAGAGACAGAGAGACAGAGAGACAGAAAGACAGACAGAGACAGACAGTGAGAGAGACAGAGACAGAGAGACACACAGAGAGACACACAGAGACAGAGAGATATAGAGAGAGACACACACACACAGAATGGGCAGAGAATACACCAGACTTTCCTACAGGCTCTCTGTTTAACAAGGCAGGTTGAGAATTTTCAGCCTCTAACTCATGTGTTCTAATCCCATTAAATATGTACCAGCTTCAAAACTCAGCTTTTTAAACCTGCTTCCCTACCCCTACCCACCCCAGACCGCCCCCCTCCACACCTCCCAACCGTCCTTACTCAGTGTGACTTGCTCCCTTACAGTTTAAAAAGCCATCGCTTGGTTGCTGGCTGGGGTCCCACTGACATTTTTTTCCAAGGATTTGGGCTGTGGTTCAGCTACCTGCAGCTGTTCCCCAGTTACCACCCACGTAAAGGAATTTCTGATATTAAAACGGGTGACAAACTTCCTCCCCCCCTCCCGAAACACATTAGTTTGATTGACGTCCACAGCCCAAAGCGGCTAAGCTCACCCTCAATGGCTCCTCTAGGTTCACTTGATGACACGTTCCATTCATCCCACCCGTCTCTAATAGAGGTACCGTTCAGGAGGATATTTTTCAGAGCAATCTAGTCAGTCTCTAGAGAAGTAAGTTTTCTTCTCTCTTTATCATTGAATTATTAAAGGCTCTTCCCGCACTTGTAATAAATCTTCCATTCGCTTCCACAATGTGGAACGTCATCAAGTGGGAAGACAGGCGAGGTCAGGAGAAACCTCAATGGAAACTGCGAGCCGAGAAGGCCTCATGGAAGGCTGGGAAGATGGTTCAGTGGGTAAAAGCACCTGTTCTGCAAGCATGAGCACCTGAGTTTGAATCCCCAGCTTTCCTGTGTAAAGCTAGGCATGTTTGTGCAGACCCAGAAGGCCAATGTTGGGGAGTGGAAACCGAAGGTCCCTAGAATCTTGCTGGCCAGCTAGCGTAACCAAAACAGTGGCTTCAACAAAAAATTCTGTCTCAAGGTACTGAGGTGAAACATGGATGAGGAATCCTCACATCCCCTATGTACACATTCATCACACACACACACACACACACACACACACACACACACACACACACACAGAGTCCCACAAAGCTGTTCAGACTTAATCCTGGGCCACCTGTTTGTCTCTGGCTATGTGGAGGTATCCGGGTGTTCATGTGAACCAGACAGAATAGTCTCCAATCGAGAGCACTCAGCCAGGGCTAGCTCAGAGCTGGGCACAGGGATACCCAGCCTCTGCTACCTTCCTGTGTCTATGTTGGGCTTGTGTGTGATGGAGGGAGACCTGGAGTGTGAACAGTCAGTCTGGCCGACCCTTGTTGTGGAAGAAGTCCCATCTCACCCTGGACTCATCAACCATGCACTTTGCTCAAAGGAGCATACGTTAGGGAGCAGTGGAAGGCCAGCGAAAGCTGCCATGCTCTCCGTTCAGGCTCCACCCATAACGGCGGACATGCCCAACGAACCTTTTGAACACTGACCATGCATACAGCCCTAGGTTCCCTTGCAAGCACTGTATAAACTGGGTGTGGTGGTAGCACCTGGGAGGTGGGGGCAGGAGGATCCGTGCTTGATGGTGTGATGCCAGCCCAGACATGGAGTCCCTGTGCACTTACATAATTGGCAGAAGCACAGAACAATGGAATGGCCCCTCTAGGCCCATCAACCCACCTGGAGGCCATGCCTCCTTCCTTCTGGGCAGTAGCTGGTAATGTGATCTTTCAACCACCCCCCCTCCCCCTCACCCCCTGAATTGGGAATTCAGCCAATCCTGGGGCTCTTAGGAGAAGAAAATTCCTTTGCTTGACCTCTGCAGGTGATCAGATTGAGGTCCCTGCAGCTTGAAATTTGATTTGATCTTTGATCTCTGCTTGCACAGCTGCAATGGTTATTATACACCATAAAGCATCCCAACTCCATTCTTGTCCACCTGCCCTCCATCCAGAGGGCTCAGGGCCAGGTTCTCCTGAGTAAGGGTAGAATATTACTTCTCAGTTATTCTCATGGGATAGTCCCCTTAATCCAGTACCAGGCTCTCGTTCCCAGGACTTAACCCTAAATTCCAAAAGCAGGGACATTTTCAAGTCTTTCTAAATGAGAACATGTAGTTTAGCAGAAGGGGGGAAAAAACTGCCCCATGATAAGAGTGAGCTATTTAACCAGAGTCAGAGGTCAAGAAGAATACTCCAGGTATGTCTGAAGAAGCTCTTACAGGAGAGGGGGCTCCTCAGCTCACTGTCATGGAGAAATTACTCTGGGACAGGGATATGTGGCCGAGGTTCCAAGTTTCACACAGCACATCAGACTTGGTTGCTTTTCTATCCCGTGAAAAGTGACAGAAGGGGCCGGCAAGATGGCTCAGTAGGTAAAGGTGCTTGTCAAGACTGACAACCTGAGTTTGAGTCACAGGACCCACATGATAGAAAGAGAGAACTGACTCAGAGAATTCTTTGGAAACATAAATTCTATGACGAATACATATTTTTCTCTCATTATACAGATGAGAAAAGTGAAACTTCCAAAGTATTGTTAAGTAGCTGGCTTAATAAGACACAAACACTGTTATGAGTCCCTCTTGGGGCTGGAGAGATGGCTCAAAGGTTAAGAGTGCTGGCCAACTGCTCTTGCAGAAGACCCGGGTTTGATTCCCAGCACTCACATAGCAGCTAAGAACTGTCTTTAACTGTAGTACCAGGGGAATCCAACACCCTCTTCTGACCTACGTGGCATTGCACGACACGGGTGCACCTACCTACATGCAGGCAAAACACGCATACACATAAAAAAATAATAAATTAATTAAAAGAGTCCCTCTTCTGTCCAAAGCCTCCTGAACTCAAGTGCATAATTAAATTTATGTATTGTCCCTCTTTATGTTGTTTTGTTGGTTGGTGTTCATTTGTTTGTCTAAACTGAGTAACCAATGATCCATACACTGGTGTATGGGTGGGGATATGGCCCAGTTGGTAGAGTGGATGCCCAACATGCACAAAGCCCTAGGTTGCCTGGCAAGCATTGCATAAACTGGGTGTGGTGCTGGGAGGTGGAGGCGGGAGGATCAGGACTTGATGGGTTGACACCAGCCTGGGTTCTGAGACACCCTGGCTCAAAACCTAACTAAAAGTAAATAAATAAAACCAAGGAGATAGCTTAGAAGGTAAGCATGCTAGCTATAAAAGCTTGATGACTGAATTTGGTCCCCAAACACACATTAAAAACTGGATGTCTGCCTGGGGACCATGTGACCTTCTGCAACCCTGATCCCAGGTAGACATCCCTAGAGCCCGTCAGCCTGCCTTCCAACACCCGGCTCACCACACTGAACAGGGGTTGTTTGAAAACATTTACAAAATTAGCAAACCTTTAGTCAAATTAACCAAAATAAAGAGAGGACCTAAATGAATAAAATCAGAGGTGAAAAGGGAACATTACTAAGGACATTCAGAGACCCATAAGGTCATGTTTTAAAAATCTATACCCCGGGCTGGGCGTGGTGGCACATGCCTTTAATCCTAGCACTTGGGAGGCAGAGGCAGGGGGATCTTTGTGAGTTCAAGGCCAGCCTGGTCTACAGAGTGAGTTCCAGGACAGCTGGGGCTACAGGGAGACCCTGTCTCAAAAAAGACCCCCCAAAAAAATCTATATCCCACTAACCTGGAAAATAGAAAAGAAATGGATGAATTTCTAGCAAACATGACCTACCAAAGTAAAATCAAGATGAAGGAAATAATTTAAATAGACCCACAACATTGAATGATAAAAGCAGAATGTAAAATCTCCCAACTAAAAAACAAAACAAAACCCAGAGCCAGATGGATATAGTGTAGAATTCCACCAGACTGTCAAAAAAGAACCAATTCCAATACTCAAATTATTTCATAAGATAGAAAAGGAAAGAACACTTCCAAAATCTTTTGACAAAGATAATATTATCCTGATACCAAAACCAGAAAAAGATCCAATAAAAAGAAAGGAAAAAAAAGAAAAGAAGAAAGGGAAAATTACAGACCAAACTCTCTGACAGACATAGATGCAAAAATTCTCAGTAAAATAATTGCAAACAGAATTCAAGAACACAAAAAAATTATCTACCATAATCAAGTTGGCTTCATCCCAGAGGTAGAGGGATGGTTCAAATCATAATAAACACAAACATAATAAGTCAATAAATGTAATCCACCACATAAATATAATCAAGGATAGAAATCACATGATCAACTCATTAGATGCAGAAAAGACCTTTGACAGAATCCAACATCCATTCATGATAAAATTCACGGAGAATCTAGGAATACAGTGGACACATACAACAAGCCCACAGCCAACATCACACTCAATGGAGGAAAAACTCCAAGGAATTCTGCTGAGATCAGGAGCAAGACAAGGTTGTCCACTCTGTCCGTTCCTATTTAATATAGTGCTTGAAGTCTTAGGTAGAGCAATAAGACAAATGAGGACTATAAAGAGGATACAAATTGGAAAGAAGGAAATCAAATTATCCTTATTTGCAGATGGTATATCCTAAAGACTCCACCTGAAAACGCCTACAGTTGATAAACACATTCAGTAAAGTATCAGGATACAATGTCAACACACGAAAATCAGTAGCCTTCCTGTAAACCAACAGTAAACCTACCAAGAAAGAAATCAGGGAAACAATCCCATTCATATTAATCAAAGCTTCTGTATAGCAAAGGACACCATCATTTGAGTGAAGAGAACCTACAGAATGGGCTACACATCTGACAGAGGATTAGTTTCTAGAATATATAAAGAACTAAAAAAAAAAAAAATCTAAATATCAAGAAGGCAAACAGCCCTGAAACTAAACAAGGAGCTCTCAAAAGATGAAATGCAAATGGCTGAGAAGTATTTTTTTTTAATGTTCAGCACCCCCAGCCATCAGGAAAAGGCAAATTCAAACAACAGTGAGATTTCATCCTACCCAAGTCAGAATGGCTAGCACCCAAACAACAAATGACAACAGAGGCTAGCATGGATGTGGGGGGAGAGGGACACTTCTTCACTGATGGTGAGATGCAAACTGGTGTAGCGACCATGGAAATCAGTGCTTGAGGTTCCTCACAAAATCTGAAATAGATTTACCATATGATCCAGCTATACCCCTCTCAGCGTATACCCAGAGAAGTCTATATCTTACTACAGAAATACCTGCTCAGCCATGTTCACCAAGATGGTTAGAGTCCATCATGGCAGAGAGGCGTGGGACAAGAGAGTGACCCGAGCAGAGGGTGATTGGAAATTGGGCAAGGCTTAAGAGCTTTAAAGCCCACGCCCAGTGACACACTTCCTCCAGCTTGGCCATACCTTCTAAAGAATCCACCACCCTTCCCCATCAGTGCCCCAAACTGGGCACCAAGTGTTCAAATGTTTGGATCCTATGGGGGAGATTTTTGTTCAAACCACCACATCCTCTGACCTTGATTTTGGTGCCATGAAGCTCTTTATATACACATTTATATACAGATACTAAATAAAATTGAAAAAAATTAAAAAACAATCAATCAATCATGAGGTAGTTCATTGCTCTATTCAGAAAGGCAGCCTGAGAGATATGTGGGAGGTGAAGAGGCTTCCAGGGTTTGCCAAGCCAAGCTCAAAGTGCCAAGTCTACCCTCACCCTCAAGAATAGTGCTCTCCGGTAGGCTGCAAAGACCTGATTTCTCTGAAGTCAGTGGCTTCATGAAGTAAGGACGTGTTTGTGAGAGGCCCGAGCCGGGCGCTCATGGCCGGCTGGATGTGCTCTGAGCTCCAGGCAGATGCCCAGCACATGTCCACCTTGCAGGTTCTCAGCCCAGCCTGGCACTGCCCTTGCACCCGTCCTTCCCATCCTTCTCCCAAGCTAAGGTCCCTTCACTGTTCTTTCCATTGGCCAAGGAAAGACCCAGAAACCTCAGAAATGTTCTTGATTCTTCTACACCTGCTCCCCCATCTCATCCTGGCCATTGGCTGGTCAGGCAAGCTCCATCGTAAAAACACTGCCTAGAAAGGCTAGGGAGGCAGTTCGGGTGGAAAAGTCCTCACCTTGTAAGACTGAGGTTTGGTCTTCACAACCCATGTTAAAAAGAGGAGCCCTGGGGAGAAGAATCAGTTATTAAAGCAGTTGCCACATAAGAAAGAGGTCCAGAGTAGGGATCCCCAGAACCCATGTAAATGCTGGGGGGGGGGGCACATGGTGGCCCACCTATCAATCTAACTTTGGAAGGCAGAGACAAAGCTGGCTAGAGTGAGACTATTCATAGGAGTGAGCTCTGGGTTTGATTGAGAGACCTGGAAGAACAATAGAGGATGATTCCTGACTTCACCCTCACGCCTCTATAGATATACATGTGTGTTCCTAGTTAGAGGGAGATACTCACTGTGCAGCCAGGCTAGCTGAACTGGGCAAACGAAGGCCACTGAGAAACCCTGCCTCAAAACCAAAAAGGTGGACAGGATGATGCCTGTCCAGAACATCCTCTGGCCTGTCCATGACTATCCTCTCCACACTGTGAATGTACACACATATCCACCCAGACATACGGGACACACACACACACACACACACACACACACATATACCCACCCAGATACAGGACAGACACACACACACACACACACACACACACATACCCACCTAGACATACAGGACAGACAGACAGACAGACAGACACACACACACACATACACATACACAATATTTATAGGATTTAATGATGGAATCAGTGTACCAGTTAGGACAGAGAGGTAATAATGGTGAGCAAAAAATTTATATATACATACATACATATATATACACACATATACACACATATATACACACACATACACATACACATATGCATATATATATATATTTCTGTCCTTTGGCCTCCCTTTCACAGAGTTCTGCCCGCCTTTGCCTCATCCTGAGTGCCAAGGTTAAAGGTTTGCACAACCATGTCTTAAAGGTAGTCTTTGCACTACCTGTCTTAAAGATAATATTTAACAGTTATAAGCACTTGCCACTTAGGCCCATTACTATCATAATAAAGCATCACTACATTTCTTTTCTTGTTGTTATCACAATCAGTAATTACCTCATTTATTTACATGTCACTATCTCATTCTGTCTGTCTCCTCCTTCAGGATGTAAGCTCTTAAGGATAGATCCCTCTCCTACTGTATCTCCAGCTGGGGCCTAGCACACAGTTAAGTGTCTGATATGTGTTTGTTGAGTGAATAATTGAGAGTCTAATAGAACTGAGCTCTTTGAGGGCCAGTCACAGCTTGACATTTTTCCACTTTTTTCTTTGGAACTCTTTGTGGTCTTTGCACTTAGTAGGAGCTCAGTAAACAGTGACTGAGTTGACTGTCACTGCTGTAGCCAAGTTTCAGGGATTCCATGTCCTACTTAGAAAAGCTCTTCTGGACAGGACAAAGGCATAGAAGACACCCAGGGACCCAGGATTCCAGCTTGGCCAAATAGAGACAAAAGGTTCAATGGTCTCATTTGCATTTTGTTTTGCATAAATATGCAAGCTGAGTGGCTGAGCCCAAGTCTCCAAGGATGTCCAATGGCTGTGTTTTCAAATCGGATATTCAGAACCTTACACACAGAAGATTCCCACCCCAAAGAAGCCGAGGCTTCTGTCTTGGTTTTGGTAAGACCCCCCCCAATCTTGGCTGAGCCCCTGTCCCTGGAGAGAGCCCTCCCTGTGGCTGCCCACTTCCCCACAGTCACCCCCTGCAAGAACCTTGGCGAACTAGTCCTAGGTGTGGTGACTTGCAAGAGGCCCCTGTTGACAGTTTAAAACAAACCACCCTTTTCACTCCCAGGCTCCACGGATGCAAAGAGCCAACTTGGGACCGAGGCATTGTCCTGGCTGAGGCTGCTAACGCAGAAGTTTCACAAACAGAAAAATGGTACTTAAACAAAACAAAACAAAACAAAACCCCTCATCTTTACTGAAGCCAACATCAAGTGCTGGGAAGGCTCAGAAGATCATGGGATTTTTTTTCCCCCTTCAGTTAATCCAGTTGCCCTGATTTGCATGGGATTTGCATAAACAGCACGTTGTATTCAAGCAGCCCTCACTTCAAGGGCCAAGATTAAGGTTGAGGATTTGTCCCACCCGCAGAAGTTTTGTTCAACCTCCACTGTTTGGAAGCTCAGGACACCTAAAATAGCTCTTTATACACTGGTGGAAGAGAAAAGGGTGCACAGAGAATGTGGCTGTGCAGGGCTCCATTCTCTCTCCCAGGAGGGGAGGGGAGACAAGAAGAATTTTCAGGCCACTCCCAGTTCTGGAAATATCTATGAACCTCTGCAGGGTGCTAGGCACCTAAGGATAGGCCTCACCCAAAGCTGGGATGATACGGAAAGCTGGATGGAGCAGGAGCCAGATGCAGCTGGGGCTAGTATTTATTGAAAGAGTTTCATTGGGAAAGGGAGGGAAGAGATGAGACGGGACCAGGCAGGCGTGGGCAGAGAGCAGAATGCCCAATTCTTCCCTTAACCCACCATGTCTTTTGCTAGCCATGAAAGAGTGGCCAGCTCTTTATGGACCACCAAGGACAAACCTCTTGGTTTACAGAGCTCATTCTGCTACTTGTGTAAGAATCAAGAACACTGACCCAGGAGTGGACACAGGTCAAGTGGTGACTCTTATCCTATTCCCAGTATTGAGTTCCACTGAGGGGATTTCCAAAGGGACCTTCTCACCCACAGATGGCTCTCTGGCCCATAATTTTATTCATTTGTTTTTTAACATTTAATTGTTCATTGTATGTGTGTGTGTGTATGCGCACATGCCAAGGTCATAAAACAACTTACAGGAGTCTCCTTCTACCATGTGGGTCCTGGGGACTGAACTCATCTCATCAGACATGGCAGCAAGCACCCTTATCTACTGAGCCATCTTGCTAGTCTCCTGCCCTGAAGGTTTTAGCTTGGCCCAAACTCTTTTGAATCCACACCCAGCCCCATCTTAGCTCCCGTACTGCGTGAAGAAAATTGTGGAGAACATGGTGCTAACCCATAGGAAAATAATCTCCAGATACCAGCTTCTGAAGAACCAACCAGGCAGACCAGCAGATACTCCCACAGAGGGAAGAGCCGTACAAGCCCAAGATCTCTGTTTCTTCTCTTTTGGTGCAGAGTAAGCACAGCTGATTCCCATGTGCACAATGGGAACAGTCCACAGGCTTTGGGGAAAGCCTCTGGAAAGCTCTGCCCTGAAAGGAAGCAGAAGAAAGGGAGAGAAAGGGAAGAGGAGACAGGACCTAGGAGCTCCAGTTGGGCTTCCTAAACTAACGCTCACTCTGCCTTTATCAAACTGGCTCATTTCCTTGTCTGGGAATCCTGAGGAAGGGGAAGAAAAATTGAACCATAATTCCACACCAGTGAACTTGCAGCCCTGGGATCTAGTGCCAATTCTTAGACTCCAAATAACCAGCTCTAGCACTGAACTCTAGAGAGGTTTTAGTTATTATGCTCTATCTTACTTATAAAAGTGTGATTTTAAATAGCAGGTATGATGGATCACATCTGTAATCCCAGCCCCCAGGAAGCTCAGGAAGATTAGGGTGACTTCAAAGAACAGGCTGGGCTACATAGTGAGTTCCTAACCAGCCTGGGCTATATTTTGAGAGCCTGTGTCAAAAACTCAAAAGATAATTAATTAAAATAAAATAAAAGTAGGGTTTTAAAAGATGCACTCTTGGCCAGTATGGTAGCAAAAACTGGTAATTCTAACACTGGGCTGGATGCTAAGGTAGGTGGATTGTGAGTTTAAGGCCGGCCTAGGCTTCATGGTGAGACTTTGTCTCAAAAGCAAAAAACAAAACAAAATAGAAATCTAGCCGGGCATGGTGGCACACACCTTTAATCCCAGCACTCTGGAGGCAGAATCAAGAGGATCTCTGTGAGTTCAAAGCCAGCCTGGTCTACATAGTAAGTTCCAGAACAGCTGGGGCTACAGGGAGACACTGTCTCAAAAAAGACAAAAAAGGGCTGGAGAGATAGCCTAGCAGTTAAGAGCACTGACTGCTCTTACAGAGGACCAGGGTTCGATCCCCAGCACCCACATGGCAGCTGAGAACCGTCTGTAACTTCAATTCCAGGAGAACTCTAGTTCCAGGGGAATCCGACACCCTCTTCTGACCTCTGCAGCATTGCACGACACTGGTGCACAAACCTACATGCAGACAGTACATTCATACACATACAAAAAATAAATAAAATTAAAAAAAAATTTTAAAGACAAAAAAAAACAAAATAGAATTCTATGTGACTTATCCTTGTTAAGTTTATCAAGAATGAGAAAGGGCATCACAGGGGGGAGGGGAGGGTAACTGGGACCAGAGAGTTTCCACGTGTAACTGTTCTGATCTAAAGCACTCTGCACCAAAAGTACAGAGTTATTCAGCCACCTTAAGCCTGATCTCTCCTATGCATCCAATGATTGACTTATTTTCAGCTTTTCTTTTATTTTTGTTTTTCATAGGAGTTGAGAGGAAAGGCACTGGGGGGTTCCTGGTCTCTTTCTGCCTTCCTACCTGTGGGAAGGCTCCACAAGCCCAGATCCTATGTAGGGAGTGAGACCAAGAAAGTTCCTTCCACCGACCACCGCATCCCCTCACAGAGTAAGGGGATTCAGTATCTCTGCAAAAAAGAGGATTTTCTCGATCCCAGCACTCAGGGGACTGAAGCAGGAGGATTGTAAATTTGAGGCCAATCTGGACTACGTATCAAAGATTTTCTCAAAGGGAAGGGCAGTTAAGCTTTCTCCAGTCTTAAGATAGCCAGGAACCAAACTTAGGCTTTAACAGTGCAGACATATTTGTCGCTAACCGCCTGAGGCTTAGGTGGTTTAGGTGCGGGTGGATTTATCTTAACTATAGACAGTTTGTAAGACTTTCAGTTCCCTGCTTCACCTCTCTCTATTTTGCCTATTTCTTTTTATAATGGTCCTGAGGATTGAACCCAGGCCAGGCAGATACTCCGCTGCCTGCATCTCCTCTTTTCATTTGATGTTTTAATTTTAGCCAGGCAGATGGAAAGATTAAACTTGGGGAGAACTTCCTGGTTCCCTTTAGTTGGCTTTACAGGTCCATCCATGCCTGTGACCTCTGAATCCTCGGACCTCCACTGGGCACCCACAGGAGACTAACCTGCACTAGCCATTTCCTTATGGATCCTTGGGACACACCTCTTGTCACCACGAAATGTCACCAACTCCAGAACCAGGGTCACATGGAGAGAAAGGAAGCACACAGTTGCGGTCTCCTCCTCTTCTCTGACACTCACTGCTGGGAGCTCATCACGTGTCAGGTACATTTCCTTCTTCCTGAACTTGCCATGGCTGTGTAGATCCTCTGCCCAATGACATCAACAGAGTCAGCTTAGGGGAAAGAAGGAGAGCAAGAGAGTCTAGGAGAGTAGCAGGCCAGGGTCAGGCTCTGGGATAGAGCCTTCAAATCTGAACTTCTACCCTGGAAAGAAGGCAGAGAGGTTTTGAGCTCTTTGGTAGAGAATAATTGGTGGCAAGGTAGGCAGGGGTACCACTGTGATGACCAGAAATTCAGAGGAATTGAGCTCCCATAGTTTCAAGGTTGCTCAGAGGCCAGAGTCCTGGATTCCAGCCTCTGCACAATTCCTCAGCGAGAAAACAACATGAGCTTGTCCTCTGTTACACTCCTCAACCCTGTCTTCCCTTCCCTCCAATAGGGTAGGAAGAAATCAAATTACTCTAGCAAATAAACATAACATCTCAAGATACTACTTCTGACAGCAGTTGAATGTCAACCATCGTCTTCTGGGCTCAGGAGAAGGAACTATGGAGCTTCCGTTGGGCTTTCCCACAACTTCTCTCCTTGTGTGATCACATGTGCTATCTCCATCCTCATTGGTCCCACCCTTGGGTGATCTTTAGAGTCAGGTGGGAAGCTTGCCGGGAAGTCATTCCATTCTTCACTACTAGGAACCCAGGCTCATAGATAGGCAAGTCTTGGATCACATTTCATCCCAGCTGCTTAAGCTCTGGGGTAGCCATTCTAAAATTAATTTTTGAAGACTGAATGTGTTGGGGCTGGGTGTATAGTTCAGTTGGCAGAGTGCTTGCTCAGCCTACAGGAAGCCCAGCATTTGATCCCCATCACGCTACGAACCATGCGTGGCAGCAAATACCTATAATTAGGAAGTAGAGGCAGGAGAATCATATATTTAAGTGCACCTGTGGCTATGCAGTGAGTTCAAGGGTGGGCTAACATGAGACCCTGTCTCAATAAAGGAGGAGTAAATAGTTGAATGTTTGGATGTGATGATGACAGCAGAGTACCTCACACAGTGGCACCCAGTGCTCAGTAAATCCTACTTTATTGTTGAAATAAAGTTACCAATGTTGGGTCAGACTCCTGGAAATCTCTGTAGGATTCCTCACATCTACCAAGTCCACCTCCATGCCCATACAGCTCCTGCCGCAGCCCAGGGTAGTCTCTTCTCTTCAGTTGTTAGCAATACCTCTTCACCATCCCATGAAAATACATCCCAAATGAGACAGGCAAAGCAAGCCAAAATCTTTGTCTCCTTGACCCCTGCTTGACTTCCCTAAGGCACACCACCCACTTCCGCACAGCATCCACGGTGAGCGCTGTTCCCACCACCCTTTGCCCTCACACCCTAAATCCTGATGGACTGGTATCTTGAAGTTCAAGCCACAATTGGAGGAGGTCTGAGGCCTGATTCACCTGTAGAGAAGTCATTCTTCTCTGCTGAGAGTGCGCAGGGGTCCCCTCTGCTCTGCCCCCACCCCTCCCCTGACACTGCCCTACTGTTTCTGTCTAGTGAATCTGGCCAAAGCAAACAGCTCTGTGGAGCCAGCACTCCAGCTAGCAGCTGCAGTACAAAGTTGGCCAGCTGTTTCAGGAAACCTCGGCCTTTCCCTGCCGGTTTACCAGTGAGTTCTGGAAGACACAAAAACCCGACCCAACTTTTGCATTATTAGCCCCTTACACAGAGCTCGTCCTTATTCCTTGGAAAAACTAGACCTACCCCTCTAGCCTCTGCTGTTGTCTTCATCGATTTTCATGCTGGGTTAACTTCTCTCTCTTCTATGAGAAAATGGCCAGAATACAGTGAATCTAAGAAGCCAGGAACCAAAGAAATAGCTGTGAACACTATACTGTCCTATATTGATGGTTCTCTGAGTTTGAAGTTTGGAGAAGATAAATATTTAAGATCTAGTAGAAAATGGGAAGAACAAAGAAGAGAAGGAGAAAGGGATAAAAGAAGAGTGTCTTAAGCCGGGCGTGGTGGCGTGCGCCTTTAATCCGAGCACTCAGGAGGTAGAGGTGGGTGGATCTCTGTGAGCTCAAGGCCAGCTGAGTCTACAGAGCGAGCTCCAGGACAGCTGGTACTAAAAGGGAGACCCTGCCTCAAAAATATACCAAAAAAAAAAAAAGAAGAGCGTCTTAGCATGTTCTTAGATGCTGTTAGATAACGGGACGGGTTTTTAATGTGTTTTCCCTGTTAACTCTATAGGGCCTTTGGCTTTCACTGTCCCCAGAGAGAGGAAAGGCTCAAGAGAGAAACTCAGGTGATAAATGGCAGATAAGAACTGATGTGTTCCAGGCTCAAGGCCAGAAACTTTATGTCAGATTGATGTTGTCCAAGAGCTTAGAGATGACCTCACAACTTCTTTGCAATCTCATCTGTTCAACAGTCTGGCATGTACTGCTCAGCTAAGATCAGAAGCCCTTAACTTGGGTGTTTCTAAGGGCTACTTACTTGGTGGTGGTGGGAGGGGATTTGAAAATGGAAGTGGCAGTGGTTATAGTAGTGGAAGTGGTGGTAGTGGTGGTAGAGATGGTGATGATGATTGTGGTGATGGTGATGGTGATGGTGGTGGTGAAGATGATGGTGATGGTGATGGTGTTGATGATGGTGATGGTTATGGTGGTGATTAAGGTGGAGGTGGTGGATCTTATAGACGGTAGGGTAGTGATGTGATGGTGATGATGGTGATGGTGATGATAGTGATAGTCATGAAGATGATGGTGATGGTGGTGGTGACAATGTTTAAGGTGGTGATAATGGTGAAGTTGATGAACCTTATAGATGGTAGGGATGTGATGGTGACAGTGGTGGTGGAGGTGGTGATGATGGTTGTGGTGATGAAGGTGGTGGTGGTGATGATGGTGGTGGTGATGCTAGTTTGTCTTGTTACTAGCAACAGCTGCAGGAATAATGAAATCTATTCCAGGAATCAGGTAGCTGAATCTTTCCATCCCTAAGCCCGTCCATTGCCTTTCACTCCTTGCCTTCTGATCTGATTTTGAAATTTAAAAAAAGCTAGAGCTCTTAACCTTTATTTGTTGGTCGCAGCTAACATCTGTAAGATGATATGATAGCCTTTTATTTAGTTAGTTATGAAAGGATGTTCAGGAAACAGCTTCCCTCATTCAAACAAAACACAAGAATCCCCAAGGCTTTAAAACTGGAAACTGACTTTCTAGGGGGCGATGAGGGCTGACCATGCTCACATCTCTCCAGAGTTTCTCCTTTCCTTCACTCTTCTCTCCCTCCACAGTCAGCCCATGAAGGATTTATTTTCATTTTTCTTCAAAGCTCTGGGACAAATGTAGATAACCATAATCTCTCTTGGTTCTCCTTAACACATCTGAAAGGGGAGAGAGAGAGAGAGAGAGAGAGAGAGAGAGAGAGAGAGAGAGAGAAAACAAAGAAAGCACAGGAAGTTTAGTCAACACCCAGACTACTTTCTAAGCTTTCCAGAAACTGATTTCCAGGACAGGTCCCCTGTGTCACATCTCTGATTAGCTCAAAGTGCCGGGGGCAATTTAGGAGATATCTTCCAGGACCCATGCTACATGGAAGAGGTCACAGCACTTAGGCTACATACTCTTCCAGTTACTGCAAACACTCAGATCCTGAAGAAAGATCACTCATCTCAGCAGCCCACCCAGGGTGGTCCCCGAAAAGCTGCAGCCCCATCTGCCCAGATGTCCAGCAACACTAGGCTGACCACTGAGAGACATGAACACCCCCCTCCCATTTGACTAGCCAGGCTCTTACAACTGGCCTAAGGCTAGGGCTATAGCAATCTCATAAACTCATCACCACTCCTCCTCCCCACAAGGTACTGAGTACTGAGCCTGTGGCTTAGCACATGCTAGGCAAGCATTCTTACCTGTGCCACATCCTCAGGCATCTTTTGATATTTTATTTTTATTTGAGACAGGATATCAGTACATATTGACCAAGTTGGCCTTGAATTTACTCTATAGCCCTGGCAGGCCTGGAGTTTGTGATTCTCCTCCCTCAGCCTCCAGAGTAGCTGGGATTTCAGGCCCCTGACACCAAGCCTGGCATGTTACCAAACTATAATGAAAACTGACAACTCTAAGACAACAAACAGCCTTCATCATGAATGGCTGACAAGAAGAGCAAGATTGAAAAGTTGGCATTAAGGACAATCTCTAGCTATTTCTCTGACTCCTGGGTAAAACTGATATAGAAAAATGAGAAAATGTAAATCTCAAATTACCCCCAGAATACCAATAGAGTTACTTTCATGACAACTGAGTTTTTCATTTTTTTTTTTTAAATTTATGTGTGTGAGTGTAATTCTTGCATGTATGCAAGTACACCCATGTCCTGCAATGCCCTTGGAGGACAGAAGAGGGTGTTGGATCCCCCGGAACTGGAGTTAGGGATGGTTGTTAGCTGCCATGTGGGTGCTAGGATTAGAACCTGGGTCTTCTACAAGAGCAGTTGGTGCTTTTAACCATTGAGCCAATTCTCCACCCCGCTTCCTTTCTTTCCCTTTTCCTTTTCTTTTTTCTTTTTGGAGACAGTGTTTCCTATATCCTAGGCTAGCTTTGAACTCTGTGTAGCTGAAGATGACCTTGAACTCCTGATCTTCCTAATACCACTTCCCTAGAGCTGGGATTCTAAGCATTTACTTCTCTGGTCTTTCTTTCTTCCTTTCTTTTTCTTTCTTTCTTTCTTTCTTTCTTTCTTTCTTTCTTTCTTTATTTTCATATGTGAATGAATGTACTGTCTGCATGTCGGTTTGTGCACCCATGTTGTGCAATGCCATGGAGGTCAGAAGAGGGTGTCAAATTCCCCTGGAACTGGAGTTAAAGACAGTTTTCAGCCGCCATGTCGGTGCTGGGGATCGAACCCAGGTCCTCTACAAGAGCAGTCAGCACTCTTAACCGCTAGACCATCTCTCCAGCCCCAATTTTATTTTTTATTTCCAAATCCCCACTTTCTAAAGCCAAGCAACCACTCTGCCACTGAGCTCCACCCTCAGCTACCTGAATTCCTTTCTGAAACATTAAACCTGTGGTACACAGAAATCCTCTGTGAAGAACTTTTTCTTTCAGATAGTGACGGGTTCCCAGTGGCCTATGGGAAACCTTAGCAGTAAATGTAAGTACCATTCTGGTCAGCCAGCTTAGGGGGTCTCCTGACATGGGGATGCTAGCCTAAGAGGACCCCCTTAACCCCCCCAGGCTTCCTGTGCTCACTCCTTAGTGCTATACTTAATCTTCAGGCCATTCCCTCTTGTAACCCTACATGGCTGGTCCTTGGGAACACTTCTAGAAGTAGGGTTGGGAAGATGGAAGCACAGAAAGACTATCAAGCACAATCTTTGCCCTTAGCCACTCAAGTGGCAATTTATGCTCCATGGATACAGTCAGCAGAGTGTTCTGTCTTGTGCTCGTCTCCTACATCATTCTCTCACCAGGTTTAGGATGGACTGGCATATTCTTTCAAGGCTGTGCTAAACATTCCAGCCTTCTGTCATCATTCCAAGATCAGGATAAGTGTCTGGAGAGCTAGCCTCTTCCTGTCACTCACAAGCCGGCTCTGGAAGCCAGCCTCTCCCCCATGGCATTTGGGGTGGCCTTGAAGCCTTTGGAGACGGAAGATATAGGGCTTTCTCTCTCACTCTATCTCTCCCATGTCCTGCTGAAGGACAGCAACTGTTTCTTTTTCTAGAACATCTCACAAAACTCCTGACTCCCCCATCAGGGTTATCACTAGCCCGCCTCATAAGCAGACCTCCTAATCTGTCTACAGAAGTCAGAATGTTTCCTTGCCTCATCCCTAAGCAAGCATTCTCTCAGAAGAGTGGAAGTAGAAGCTCTTATGGGAGGAAAATGAACCTCAGGACGTCCACAGCTTGGTACTCAGAGGGTTAAGTGAGCCTGGCTTTTGCAAGAACATGGCCATTCCCCCAGTACTAAATATCTCCCTCCGGCCAGGCAACTTGTTTGGTTATCTTGGAGTGTGGATTGGGGCTAAGTCATCCTGGCCAATCCATCCGGATGTGGACTTATTCAAAAAGAGGCCCCTCCGCTTGAGTCTTATTCCCCGAGGCTGCCTCCTCCCAGGCTGATAAAGGGTTTCATCATGGATGACTCAAGAGGTTGCGACGCAAGCTCTAGTGATACTAATGAGCCCTCCAGCCCCATCTGACCTCACATTCTAGCTGTTGACAGGTTCCATGGGGGCTGGCCAAACAGCCTCCAAAACCAGGCCGGGACAGATGGTGTCAGGCTCTCACACCCCTTGTGTTTTCATGGCTTCCTGGATGACCTCTGACAGTCTCCAAGGATCATCTCCAGGCTGCATTTTCTTCCACAGGCGGTGAGTTGACCAGGGTAGTTCAGAGAAGTCCTGCCTCTATGCTTGGCGTAGTTTTGGAACCTGGCATCCATTTCTGGTCACTCCGTACATCTTCTGAGACTCTTGCCTTCCTACTCAAACTGTTCAGGTTCCAAGTGGGTAGATTTGGGTCTTGACTCATTTAAGATGCATGAGTAGGCCCTCTCTTCTTGTATGCAGAGACTGAACTAGGCTGAGAGAGAGAGTGTGCACACACACCCACCACACACACACACACACACACACACACACACACACACACACTGGGGGGGCAGGACAGGGGGACTCTATTCTCTGGTCAGTACTGATAGGCTGGAGCCTCCTTATCATATACTGAGCAACCTAGCACTCCTGGGAACTAGTTAATTCCTTAGACCCCAGACATGGTGGGAGAGAGAACAAGACAACTCTGAAGTCACCAGACAGGCTGGCTCGAGATACGGCATCTTCTCCAGGGCTTCTAGAGTTAGGCAATGATTCCAAAGTTCTGGAAGGAATAGAAAATGCTGGGGGCACATGGAGAGGGCTTGCTGCCCTTCATCTGCATGACCAACCCATGAGGGTTTGGGGCACCCACCCTATGCAGCCTGAGCTGCTTCCACCCTGAGCTCCAGGCTGAAGCTGAAAGGGCACCAGGCCAACACATGGCAACAGTCCACAGAATTGGACTCAGAGGTCTCGATAATGACCGTGAATCACAGTGCCTGACACAGCACAGTGCTTTGCAATTCTCAAAATACTTTTCCCATCATTGTCCAACTCTCACCCAGTGCCCATGAGATCAGAACATTGCCTCCATCACAGAGGATGAGACCTGGTTTAATAAGAAGGACTCAAACCCTGGACCTCTGCCTGCCAAGCCATGTACATGGGCCTCCCTTGCAGAAGAAATCCAAATGTGCTTAGAGATGAAGAATGCTTTGCAGCCGTGTGGGGCCTTGAAGCCTTGCAGACACTGTGATGAGATTAACAAAGGCCACGGGGCCCAAGAGGATAGGACACTATTTTTATTTTTAATATCTTTTAAATTGCTTTGCCTTAGCACACTATAAATTTATTCTTTATTACTTTGTAGAATTAGTCCACTATACTATATAAATATTTGAAATACTTAAGAGAAAGGAAAAATATGACATAACTATATTTGTAGTCACCAACATATATGCTCACCTACACACATATCCTAGGATTATTCTATCCTTTTATTCATACAACTATCATATATAAGTATCATACACATTTTGCATCAATCTGTGTCTTCCATTGTACTTAAGACATAGGAAAAAACTGCAAATAATTTTCCTTATCAGTAAACAGGTATTGTTTTTATTTTTTGGGGGGGGTTCTTTTTAAGACAGGGTCTCCCTTCAGTCCCAGCTGGCCTGAAGCTTGCTATGTAGACCAGGCTGGCCTTGAACTCACAAGTGCTGGGATTAAAGGCGTGTGCCACCACGCCTGGCCAGGTATTGTTTTTAAATGGTTACCAAGTGTTCTGACATACTGATATTATTAGACGCTGGTGGGTTTTTGCGTGTGTGTGTGTGTGTGTGTGTGTATCTTTTGACAAACATTATTTGTGTGTGTGTGTGTGTGTGTGTGTGTGTGTGTGTAGATCAAGGGATGACTCTGGAGTAAGTTCTCTTTCACTTGCTGCTCTTTTTTTTTAATTGCCTTTCCTGTCCTTTTTTTCCTTCTTTTTTTTTTTTTTTTTTTTGGTGCTGGTGTTAGAGATTAAATTCAGGGCTTTGTGCATACTAGATCAGAAATATCTACCACTGAACCAACAGAACAATAACCCTTCCTTCTTTTGACTTTTTATTTTGAGACAGACTAGAGTTGACCAGGCTAACCTTGAATTCACTCTGTAGCCCAGGCCTGCCTTGAATTTGTAATCCTCTTGTCTAGCCTCTGGAGTTGTTATGTATTATAGGCCTAGCTACTAAGCTCAACATCTGTTGACATTAAAACAAACCGTTGTAAAAGACTAGCATTTGGCTGGAGACATAGTTCAACAATTAAGACAGCTCTTTCTGCTCTTCCGAGGACCTAGGTTTGGTTTCTAGAACCTACATGGTAGTTCACAAACACTTGTGACTGCAGTTAAAGGCAATCCCCCGCTTCCAGGTTTTTTTCACTGTGTCACCAAAGAGTACATATTCCTACAGTCCCTGAAGCCATCAGGAAGATTCAGAAGTCTTACCCAATGAGCAAACCATGAAAATGGTCCAGCCAGAGTGTCAGAGTGCAGGCCACATCCAGGGGCCCTTGTGTAACATGCACCAAAGATCGGACCTTGATTTCCAGGGACTTCGAGGCATGGAAGTTCCTGAGCAGAGTATGCTTGGCAAAGATAACAAGAAGGATAGACAAGTGGAGAGAGGTAGAGAAGGCACAGGGCCCCAGGCTAGGCGAGAGAGAGGACGGGATGCTGAAACGGGGCAGAAGTGAAGGATTAAAGATGGACCTGCTCCCTATACACGTGGAGTCGTGTAGAGATAATGTATGTGTCATTTTCAGTAGGTTTTTGAACTAATACAATTCCCTCTGCTTTTTATGCCCAGCTAGGCATTCTTTATCTCCCCTCTCTCTTCTTCCTGTCTAACCTTCCCTCCTCCCACCCTAGCTGGAGTACCCCATCATCCTCATTTCTCCCTTAATAACACCTGTCTCTTATGGTCCCACCTCTCTTGAGCTCCTTCTGCCCCTTCGCCCCCATAGTTCCTTGTACAACCCTCCTCTCCCTCCCATTTGAATGGCACCATTTTACCCACAACCTCCTTAGTAACACCTTCCAGCCATTGTTCTCTCTCAGGCTCCTTCTTTCCCTTTCCCTCCCTGGTTCCTTTCCATATTCCTGGCTCCTGCAGTTACATCAAGATATGTACTCACATATGAGGAATTGGTGCTAGAATCCACAAATGAGGGAGAACATACGTTGCTTGTTTTTCTGAGTCTGTGTTACTTCACTTAGAACAATTTCCACTTCTATCCATTTACCTGCAAAGTTCACGATTTTGTCTTTCTTTACCACTGAGAAGAACTCGATCGTGTAAATGTACCACATTTTCATTATCCACTTGTCAGGTTGCTTCCATTTCTTAGCTTTTGTGAAAAGTACAGTAACAAACATGGATGCACAGGTATCTCTGCAGTGAGTCCTTTGGGTACACACCAAGGAATGGTATAACTGGATCATATGGTAGGTTCATTTTTATTTTATTTTATTATTTTTTTAAAGAATCAATTTATTTTATTTTATTTATTATTTAATGTGTATGAGTGTACTGTCTGTATGTAGGTAAGTGCACCCTTGTTGTGTAATGCTGCAGAGGTCAGAGGAGGGTATCAGATTCCCCTGGAACTGGAGTTAAAGATGGTTCTTAGCCACCATGTGGGTGCTGGGAACCCGGATCCTCAGCAAGAGTAGTCAGAGCTCTTAACCGCTGAGCCATCTCTCCAGCCCCTTTTATTTTTTTTTTAAGAGTTCTAAACCCCATGACTGAAGAGCTCTTAGACCTAGAGGGGGTTGGGGAACCTAAGATAGTGCTTATCTCAACTGACATAGCATCAAAACACCTCCTAAATATCTGTGCATACCCATAGACAAATGCTACTCTCATTTTTGAATAGAGAAGCCTGTCCTTGCAGTGACTGGTGATACAGGCAAAGACTCACGGCTGCTGTATAGGATGCTGAGAATAAGGATGGTTCAGGGCTCAGCCCTAGATAAGAAATTGATGCCATACCCCCTGAGGCTCACCAGGAAACACTGTGGAAGAGGGAGCAGAAAGAATGTAAGAGATGCAAGATGGGGAACAGGACTGTGAAACACTATCCTATAACAGAACATGGAACTCTGAATTAACACAGTTGCACATGTTGTTGCCGAATCCACGGGAGCTGATCTCTCCTAACAGTTAGCAATGGAGATGGAAGGGACCCACAAAGCCGCATCACATACTAATGCTCTCTTGGTATCTGAGATGTTATAGGAAAGAAGGAAACATGGTATCATGTTGTAAACTCACTGGTGAGCCCACCAGACTCTGATGGTTGCTTCCAAGCTCTGAATCATACAGATGGCTCTGATTAAACTCTGTGGGACACGAAACAAAACCCAAACTAATAAATAAGGAAAAGAGATTTATGCAGAGGAGAGGAGAGGGGCTGGACGGGTCAGGAGAGAAATGGGAAGGGAAAGGAGGGAGATGTACTGACATACAGTGTGCATGTGTGAATATGGGAAAGAGCTAACATTAGGGATGAAAATTAAGGTTTCAAGGAAGATAAAGCAAAGGCCAGTCAAGTCTCTGGGGTGGGGGGTAACTAGAGAAGAGGCAAAGATTTGAAGGCAGAGTGGCTGGAAGAATAGAGCTGTTGACAAGGCTGGAGAACACAGCAGGAAGATTGTCAAAGTCCAGCTTGTTTTGCACAGCCTATCTTTATCCAGAGCTGTTTCTCAGACTGGCTGCTTAAGGGTGATCTGGGCTGGAGGGAGGCTTAAGCTTTGGTCTCAGACCTCAAGGCTGCAATCTCTGAAAGAGGGAAAAGGACTAGGGAAAGAAGGCCAAAGTCCTTGTGCCAACTTTTATCCCTGTATCATACTAACTATTAAAGAGTGGCCAGAGAACTGAGGAGATGGCTCAGTCAGTAAAGCCCTGGCCTTACAAGTATGAGGACATGGTAGCCTGTGCTTACAACAGCAGAGCCAAGAAAGCAGAGACAGGCACATTTCTGCAGTTCATTGGCCAGACAGCTTAGCTTACTTGAAGAGCTCCAGGCCAATGAGAAATCCTGCCTGAAAAGAACAAGGTAGATGATGGATTAGGAATGACACTAAGGTTGTCCTGTGCCACACACACACACACACACACACACACACACACATGTGCACGCACCAGTGGCAGGAGTCAAAAGGTCTAAGAAGGATAACTGAAAATCAAAGGAAGGAGAGAAAAAGAGAGCACAGACCAGACGTGACGGAAGCAGGAGTCCCGGAGAATGAGGGATAAGGAAAATGGCGCAAAGGCACGTACAAGTGTCCACGTGGGCACATTCCCTGGGAATGAAAGGGTATTCTCCAGCTTTCAATGAGGGTAGAGGGAGCTTGGTCTGAGCCTTTGCCAAGAACAAACAGAGGTAGAGTTCTTTGGGCCCAGGACAGTAGCAAGTGTGAATTCTAGCCTGACTAACCAGATTGGTTTCCAACCAATGCCTTCCCTGCCCTGCTTCAGCCTGATAGGAGGAGCAATATTTTTGTGAGTGATAAAAATGAATTTCCAGAAACATAAAAGAAGATGGACATCTGGTGGGGTAGGGGGGGAGGGGGGCATGGGTCTAGATTTGATTTGTAATTTTGTATGAAATGCACAGAGCTTCAATAAAAAAATTGTCTTTAAGCCGGGCGTGGTGGTGCACACCTTTAATCCTAGCACTTGGGAGGCAGAGGCAGGCAGATCTTTGTGAGTTCAAGGCCGGCCTGGTCTACAGAGTGAGTTCCAGGACAGCTGGGGCTATAGGGAGACCCTGTCTCAAAAAGACAAAAAAAAAAAATTGGCTTTGAAAAAAAAAAGATGGACAATTTCTGCTCTCTTGGAAGCAATGATACCATAAACAGCCCAAGGACTTTTTAACATAAAATTTTAGCCTACACTAAGAAGGCTCTCATCATGCTGTCATGGGATGTTGTATCTGAGTGTCATGTGGTATCTGAGTGTCATGTGGTATCTGAGTGTCATGCTGTATCTGAGTGTCATGTGGTATCTGAGTGACATGTGGTATCTGAGTGTCAGGATGTATCTGAGTGTCATGTTGTATCTGAGTGTCATGTTGTATCTGAGTGTCATGTGGTATCTGAGTGTCATGTGGTGTCTGAGTGACATGTGGTATCTGAGTGTCATGTGGTATCTGAGTGTCATGTGGTGTCTGAGTGTCATGCTGTATCTGAGTGTCATGCTGTATCTGAGTGTCATGTGGTATCTGAGTGACATGTGGTATCTGAGTGTCATGCTGTATCTGAGTGTCATGTGGTATCTGAGTGTCATGCTGCATCTGAGTGACATGTGGTATCTGAGTGACATGTTGTATCTGAGTGTCATGTCATATCTGAGTGTCATGTTGTATCTGAGTGTCATGCTGTATCTGAGTGTCATGTTTTATCTGGGTGTCATGTTGTATCTGAGTGTCATGCTGTATCTGAGTGTCATGTTGTATCTGAGTGTCATGTCATATCTGAG
The DNA here is from genome assembly GCA_009823505.1 of Rhizomys pruinosus. NCBI lineage: Eukaryota > Metazoa > Chordata > Mammalia > Rodentia > Spalacidae > Rhizomys > Rhizomys pruinosus. The sequence continues at coordinate 616,338 of VZQC01009288.1, read as the reverse complement.
TGTCATGTTGTATCTGAGTGTCATGCTGTATCTGAGTGTCATGTTTTATCTGGGTGTCATGTTGTATCTGAGTGTCATGCTGTATCTGAGTGTCATGTTGTATCTGAGTGTCATGTCATATCTGAGTGTCATGTTGTATCTGAGTGTCATGCTGTATCTGAGTGTCATGTTTTATCTGGGTGTCATGTTGTATCTGAGTGTCATGCTGTATCTGAGTGTCATGTTGTATCTGAGTGTCATGTCATATCTGAGTGTCATGTTGTATCTGAGTGTCATGCTGTATCTGAGTGTCATGTTTTATCTGGGTGTCATGTTGTATCTGAGTGTCATGCTGTATCTGAGTGTCATGTTGTATCTGAGTGTCATGTCATATCTGAGTGTCATGTTGTATCTGAGTGTCATGCTGTATCTGAGTGTCATGTTTTATCTGGGTGTCATGCTGTATCTGAGTGTCATGTTTTATCTGGGTGTCATGTTGTATCTGAGTGTCATGTTGTATCTGAGCACCATGCTGTATCTGAGTGTCATGCTGTATCTGAGTGTCATGTTGTATCTGAGTGTCATGCTGTATCTGAGTGTCATGCCTCTTAATCCAGCAACAAAAGTGAAGGTCTTTGTTCTGATACAAATGCTACCCTCCCTCCTGAATGTAATACCTGAGGTAGAGAACAAGTATTCTCCCAGAAAAGGTGGGCATTTCAGAATAGTCCACACCTTACCTCTCTCTGAAGGCAGCTTGCTCCTGGAGCTGTGCCCCACTTCAGCTTCGGGGGCGGGGGGGGCAGTCCTTCCCCCAAATCTTTCAGCCTGGTCCAGAACACAATTGAGAGCACACACCAAGCGGAACAAAACAGTGGCAATTGATGACAAATGGACTGGTCTGCCCTCACATCTCCTCTCAACTCTCTGTTACCATGGAGACACCAGTCAGCCAAGCTTAGAGATCAGCAAGCCATCCATACAGGACAGTCTGGTGGACACAGGTGCTTGGAGAACCAGGTGCCAAGGAGAGGGCTGCTGAGGGTGCATGTACTGGGACCGTAGCCTCTCATCTATCACGCAGGCGTTTCATCAGAAACTTTGGTGACTTCATCCACCAAAGTCCTTCTCTTTTTTTTTAATTTTATTTATTTTTGTATGTGTATGAATGTACTGTCTGCATGTAGGTTTGTGCACCTGTGTCATGCAATGCCTCGGAGGTCAGAGGAGGGTGTTTGTTTCCCCTGGAACTGGAGTTAAAGACAGTTCTCAGCCACCATGTGGGTGTGGAGATCGAACCTGGGTCCTCTGCAAGAGCAGTCGGCGCTCTTAACCACTAGGCCATCTCTCCAGCCCCCAAAGTCCTTTTCTTTTCAATGTCTACTCCTGATTTGTTTATCTACCCATAAACCTCAAAGCTAGGCAGCCAGATACAGGTGCAAGAAGCAGGAAGCCAGGAGCTTCTTTCAGAGGCTTGCTCATCAAAACTTCTCCCTTAACCACCTTGGAAAACAGGCAACAGAATCTAAGTATTATCAGAAGATAACTCTTATTCCTTCCCTTTGAGACAGTGAACATACCCTCTAAATTTAGAGGTGGAATGGCCTCTCCTTTAAAAAAATATTTTACTATTTTTATGTATATGAATGTTATGCCTACATGTATGTAAGTGCACCCATATCATACAGTGCCTGTGGAGGACAGAAAAAGGTGTTGGACACCCCTGAAACTGGAGTTATGAATGGTTGTTAGCTACCATGTGGGTGCTGGACTCAAACCTGGGTCTTCTGAGAGAACAGCCAGTGCTCCTAACTGCTGAGCGATCTCTCCAGCCTAAGAATGGGCTCCCTTAGCTGGGCGTGGTGACACACGCCTTTAATCCTAGCACTTGGGAGGCAGAGGCAGGCAGATCTTTGTGAGTTCAAGGTCAGCCTGGTCTACAGAGTGAGTTCCAGGACTGCTGGGCTACAGAAAAAAAAAAAAAAGAATGGGCTCTCTTTAAAAGGGTAGAGTCAAGAACAATAAAGAAAAGGAGATTGAAAACCAACTTAGAGTGTGGCTTATTCTTAACTATTAGTTTTCTGAGCAACAGGAAGCCAATAATCAAATAGTAACTGGAGTTGTACTCCAGCCCAACATGTCTGGTGGGCATACTTTGCCCCCCAAAACTGTGGTCAGACATGCACATGGCAGAAAGGAAGAAAGAACATTTCCAGTAATTCCCACCTCTTTTTTAATGTGAATGTGTTCCTGTTAGGTGCTTTGATTCAATCATTTGAGTTGTTCAAATTCTGTGTAGTCACCATGAATGTTATAATTCTACAATATGTTTGGGTACTACATCAAAAGAAACAATCAAGGAAGTGAAGAGAAATCCCACAGAGTGGGAGGAAACCTTCACCGCAGAAACATCTGACAAAGCATTGATTTCCAGAATATATAAACTACTCAAAAAACAAAGAAGAAAGAAAACAAACAACCCACTCAATAGATGGAGCAAAGACCTGAACAGAGACTTCACAAGTGAGGAATTAGAGATGGTTGAGAAACACCTTAAGAAGTGTTCAACATCACTAATCATTAAGGAAATGCAAATCAAAACCACTTTAAGATATCATCTTATGCCGGCCGTGGTGGTGCAAGCCTTTAATCCTAGCACTTGGGAGGCAGAGGCACTCAGATCTTTGTGAGTTCAAGGCCAGCCTGGTCTACAGAATGAGTTCCAGGACAGCTGGGGCTACAAGGACAACCTGTCCCGCAAAAAGAAAAAAAAAAAACAATGAAATGATATCATCGTACTCCAATAAGACGGCTAGGATCAAGAAAACAATGATACCAAGTGCTGAGAGAGTTTGTGGGAAAGTGGAACACTCATACCCTGCTGGTGGGAATGTAAACTCATGCAGCCACTATGGAAAGCAGTGTGAGAACCCTTGGAAGACTTGGAATGAACTTGCCACCACACCCAGCCATAATCCACTCTAGGTATGTACCTCAAGACTCACCCCACCGCAAAGAGGACACATGCACAGCCTGTTTATTTCAGCTCTCTTCACAATATCAAGAGCTGGAACAACCCAAATAAATGCCCCTCAACGGACGGAGTGGATAGGAGAAAATGTGGGTACATCTACACAATGGGAGTTCTATGCAGCAGTAAAAGAAAGATAAATCATGAGCTTTGCAGGAAAATGGCTGAGCTAGAAGACATCATGCTGAGGTGAAGTAACACACAGTCCCCCCAAAAAAACAAAACAAGGAATGGTATCCCTCATCTGGGGGATGTGCTAGTGCCAAGTACCTAGTTGTAGGTAATCTTGTGCAAGGCTCCTTGAGCTTTGTCCCAAGCAGGTTGGGAGTGATGCATATTGGAATACACACACAACAACACACACACACAAGTCTACATCAGAAGGACTGTAATCCTAAAGAACTGACTGACACAGTGAACTTCGGCTCAAAACGATGAATGCTCTGTCCCATGTGAGAATATTGAGCGACGAGAACTCGATAAGACGAGATAGAAAAAGACAATTGCTATTGGCTGGTCATGCGTGACTGCCGTGCTGGAAGGTGTGTGTGGGACTATCGATTTGACATACTCCTGACTAAAAATTGAAATTCTAAATAAATAAGTAAATAAATAAATAAATAAATAAATGAGTAAATAAAAAGAAAATGTTTGGGTACAAGTTTAGTTTGCTGCTTTAAAACTCCGGGTTATTTCTTTTGTTATTTCAGTTATCCTAAAGGTTGAAATTGAACTTTTGCAGTCAATGAGCAAAAAGCTAGCAAAGCTCATTGCTTATAGAAAGTATGCTGGCTGATTGAATACGGAAAGAAATTTAAAGCATTGCTGTAATAGAAATGATAAGTAAACCTCTAACAACCCTTCTGATTTTTTTGCTATTCTGTAAGATCCATGGAGTAAGATGAAGATTGGTCCTATTCAGCTGCAAGATCAGCCCGATCAGAAGTTGGATGCCTCTCTTTTTTGCCTCAGTAATTGCCCAGGACAAATTAAATCTAAGTCAATCAACATATACACAGCATTTTCTCATCTGACTCCTGAGGCTTTCTGAGAAAATTAGAAGGTAAGTTTCTTGGCTTTGTTAGAGAAAGCCAACTAAACCATTCTCCTCATCTGTGATAGGAAGACAACAATCCACTTACATAGGCCGAATAGACACTAGCCTGAAGACAAAGGTGGCCCAGCAAAGAGACACAATAAACCCTGATTCTTGATGATTTGCTTATCTGTAGGATCAAGCTATCCTTGAATTCCACTTAATCCATTTTTCTCCCACAAGAGAAAGCCAATAAATCCCCTCTGTTGTTAAATCAATATGAGGCAGACTGCACTTTTGTCATTCATCTGTCTTTTACAATTTATTTATATTATTATTGGGGGAAGGTATGCCACAGCCTACCTCTGGAGGTCAGAGGAGAACTTTGTAAATTCAGTTCTGTCCTTTGCGTGGGCTCCAGGGATGAAAGTCCAGTCACCAGACTTGTGTGGCAAGGGTCTATCTACCCCGAGTTCTTGGAGGGGCTTCTTTGCTTTTTAAGTAAAGAGTTATAAGAAATTGTTTTTTTAATTCAAAAGAATAAAAGATTGTAAACAACATATTTCCTAAAACAGTCATTGGTTTTGTAATTTTATTCATAATGATCAACAAAAGAAAGCTGCAAATCCTTGTACTTACTTGAGATGGCAAAGTCTCTTCTCTGGGGATGTATTACCTAGGGAGTCTACCAAACTGTCCCACCAGGCTTATTTTGTCACCATCAGCTTCTGAGAGCCTTTGTCAAAGAGCACTGTCAGAAGTAGAATGTGCAGGGCGTGGTGGCACACGCCTTTAATCCTAGCACTCAGGAGGCAGAGGCAGAGGTAGGTGGATCTTTGTGAGTTCAAGGCCAGCCTGGTCTACAGAGTGAGTTCCAGGACAGCTGGGGCTACAGGGAGACCCTGTCTTGAAAAGACCAAAAAAAAAAAAAAAAGTGGAATGTACACAGATGACACTGTGGTTCGGACTGGTAAGAAGAGGCTTCTAATCATTGCTTCAAGGTAGTGAAGCAATCACCACTAGCGAGGACTAAGGCGCTCTCCCCAGATGCTCAGAGTCTTCAGCTTCATGCAGCCCTTCAGCAGCCTCAGCCTGGGGCGGCAGCAGCAGTGGCAAGAGTGTAGCTCTAACTCTCCACGGTGCAGAGCTGGGTCAAGGACCACCACGCAGGTGTGGCATGGCCGGTTGCTTCACTCCTGCCCCAGCCTCACCCAGATTGTAAGATGTCAATTTGAAAGAAAGAGTTCACTTTGAGGGGAGAAGGTGAGGGTCGTAGAAGGGATGAAGAGGTGGTGACAAGGTGGGTTCATCAAGGCTTCCAAGTGGGGACCAAATGAGAATGGAAGAGTAGTTTTGATTTCTTGTTATCTATTTATTTTTATGTGTACAACTATTTGGCCTGCACTTAAGTGCATCCATGCGTCCAATGCCTGTGGAGGCCAGAAATGTCAGGACCCCTGAAGCTGCAGTTACACATGATTATTAGCTGCTATTTGGGTGCTCAGAACCTGGGTCCTCTGAAGGAGCAGCCAGAACTCTTAACTGCTGAGCCATCTCTCTAGCCCTGCAGTTGAGAGTTCTTAACCTGAGGTGTTCACAAAGGAAAATGTGGCTCTGTTAATGATATTGGAGAAGTCAGAAAGAAGACATAGTTTGTTTTATAAATTAGTGAATCTGCCAGGCATGGTGGCACACGCCTTTAATCCTAGCACTCGGGAGGCAGAGGCAGGCGGATCTTTGTGAGTTCAAGGCCAGCCTGGTCTACAGAGTGAGTTCCAGGACAGCTGGGGCTACAGGGAGACCTGTCTCGAAAAGACCAAAATAAATAAATAAATAAATAAATAAATAAATAAATAAATAAATATAAATTAGTGAATCTTATTTCAGTCCTTGTTTGAGGAGGACAGAAAGAAAGCATAAAGATATGTATTAGATATGGGGCTTATAAAGTCCAAATGATAGAGCTTAGTCTTCTACCACACCTGCTAAGGGTTCTGGGACTGTGAAGACTGTAGGGCTGGGGAAGAGGTCATGCTATTAGAAAATATGCTGGGGCTAGAAAAACAGACTTCTTGCTTGAGGAAGAATGTTTATGACTGTATGGTGGGGCAGAGAGTACTATTTCTTTACTGAAGCTCCAGCTGTCATCCACCCATCCGTACAGCCATGCGTTCTTCCATCTAACTAACCATGACTTGTTGAATAGCTCCTATATTCTCGACTCTACCCTTTGAAGAATCAAAGTCAAATTACAAGTTCATCCCGGGATTAGCATAACACAGCCGGTAAATCATAAAATTGCCACAAAAGAACATTTCCATCCATTTGACCTTACTTTTGATGTGTAATGGGTCAGAACAACTGGGGGTCTCCTTGTAGACTGAGGGTCTAGTTGATGCTTTCCTTTCAGCCAAGTGACAAATAGCTGAATTCCAACAGAATGCCTAAAAGTCTTTCTTAGCAACAGGTGTTGGCATTATTTATATATCATATTATCCATTTCGAATTTAAAATTGATTTAGCACCCTTGACATTCTTCATGGTGAATCACATTTTACGTTCAAGGGAAGAGTTTGGGTTTGGGCAGGAAATTGATCTCTCTCTGAGGTCAATCTGGGGAGGAGTCACCCTTCTATTGGCTACCTATCCCTATCTGAACACCTCTGTCCCAAAGACCAAAGAAATCCCTCCGTTCTCCAAATAGATGGATAAATAGATAGATAGACAGACAGACAGATGATCAGTAGGTAGATGCTGGTTGATAGTTTGTTAGGTAAATAATAGATGATAGATATAAATTTAGAAATGTAGTCACATGGGGTAGAGATGGGTTCATGACGATTATCATGAACAACTAGTCTAAGTTGACTGGAATGGGCCGTATCAGGATTTCTCATATCCAGAGGGCCTAGTGGTGCTGGCCTGAAATTCTAGCTCTCAGGAGGCTTGAAGCAGGAGGGAATCACAAGTTCAAAGTCAGCTTGGACCAAACTGAGTCAAAGCCAACTTGACTAATTGAAACCCTATCTTCAAATAAAAAGTCAAAAGATGACTGAGGGTGTAGCTCAGTGTTACTGTCCTTGCTTAGTTTGTGTAAGACCTTAAGTTTAAGCTCCAGTATCACATACGCGCGCGCGCGCGCGCGCGCACACACACACACACACACACACACACTTCTCATATCTATCTCCTTCCAGCCAACCTATGCTGGCCAACAGCTTATGCTGGCATTATCTGATGCCTGACTGTTTCAATAGACCTCTCTACTTCTGAAACCATCCTTTTTGTATTCATTGAAACTTTATGGTTGAGAACTAAAGATCTGCCCACATTATTCCTCAGTTTATATAGCCCCATGGTTCCCTTTGGCCAAGAGACAAATGTTTGATCTAGGTCAACAGGAATCAGAAATTCTACACTGCTCTGAATTTCTACACAGTGGTCTCCCCAGTAGCTCTTTCCAGAATCGGCCCAATCCCAGCTGAGCCAGAATCACAGGACTTCAGAGGGAGATGACGCTATTAAATAGGAGCTAGCCTGAGTGGACAGTTGACCACAGCCAGGCCAACAAGTTCCTCATGTGCTGTGCTCTGCCACTTTGAACTTGGGGGTGGCTCCCATTCAAGCGGGTTATCCATCATCATAGGAAGCAGCTGTATGACAGAATGATGGTGCCACCACGCCCAGAGAAGTGGGAAATAGAACCAGAGGAAAGCCTCAGCACACTGGAGCAGAGCCTCAGCCCCCAATTCTCTGAAGGAAAGGCACCTCACTCATCTTTCAGATGCAACACTGATCGACCAGTACTTCCTTGGAGTCAAGAGCAACCCAGGTATTCCTTTTTTTTTTATTTTATTTATTCTTTATGTGTATGATTATACTGTCTGCATGCAGGTCTGTGTACCCATGTCATGCAATGCCTCAGAGGTTAGGAGAGGGCGTCGGATTCCCCTGGAACTGGAGTTAAAGAGAGTTCTCAGCCACCATGGGTGCTGGGGATCGAACCCAGATCCTCTGCAAGAACAGTTGGTGCTCTTAACCACTAGGCCATCTCTCCAACCCCAGGTGTTCCTTTTTTATTCAACTTACATGTACTAATTAGCATTTGACCTCTGCGTCTGCAACTAAGAGTCCTAACAGTTCTTCATCTGCTGCCATCTTAGCTCCCACAGGCTTTGTCTGTGTCTTAGTCATCTTAATTACCTGTGGCAGTGTGATGCCATATTGTGGTAATGCCTGAATAAAGGCAGCTAGACTCTTAATATCCATTTCAACCAAGAGTAAGACCCACACTGTTCTGAGAACATGTTCCTTCAGTTTTCTTCTGGAGTTGTGCTCTTAAACAAAGGCCTGTTAAAGAACACCTTTACTGAAATCATACATCCAGGATAAAATACAGAAAGACAGACAGACTTTGTCTTATCAGGGAATTTGGCTTTTCTGATTCCTATTGACCTAGAACAGCACACACAATCACAAACAGGTGTTATCAATCTAATCACACCTACTGTTTGCAACACAAATGGAAGTCTAGCACTTCCAACAAATATTTGCTATTCCCAGCACTTGATATTCACAACATATACACATACATACATTGTTCTGGGTCAAGGGCAAGGAAGAGTCATATATTTAGGTAACAAGAGGAGCCCGAGGCCTAGCTCATTTCCATTATAAACAGGCCAAGATAGTGTTACATGGTCTCAGAACACAAGATTAACTTTGGATACAGGGTAGGTACAAGTCCTTTATCCCGTAGTTCCTCCTTGCTTGTTTTTTTAAAAGAAAAAGCATGTCCACAATTGTGATAGCCAACATTCCCAGAGAAGTCACTGGCTACCTCATTGCTGGCACCCAGAGTTGGCTGGGTGAATAATTGATTCATCAGCAACCACAGCTTTCTAGAAGTCTAGTCTAAGGCAGTTCCAATAGGGCATGTCAGTATCTTCACTTTCCAAATGGAACCTTAAAGATCATCCTAATGAAAATGATGCTTTCACTTCTGTCCTGCTGGTTCTGTTGATTTTACCTCCTAAATCTCTCTCATAACTAGATGAGAAGTAGTCCAGGCCTAAATCCCAGCTACTCCATCAGCTGAGGCAGGAAGATGATAAGTTTAAGGCCAGCTCCATAACCCTTAGTTTTAGGTGCATTCTCAGCTTTTCATCTCCCCTCTGATCTGTGGAACATCAGCATCCTCTCTTTAGGGACACTGTATGGTGTTGCAGCAACATGTGTAGTCATGTCTAGGATAATTCATTCAATTCTCCCAAGAATCTACAGGATTGTGTTTTTATTAAAACTACCTCCCTTGGGGCTAGAGAGATGGCTGCTCACTGGTTAAGAGCACTGGCTGTTCTTGCAGAGGATCCAAGTTTAGTTCCCAGCACCCACACAGTGGCTGTATTACAATCATCTGTAACTCCAATCCCAAGAGATCCAATACCCTCTTCTGGCCTCCACAGGTATTGCAAGCACATGATACACATACACATGCAGGCAAAACACTCATACACATAAAATATAAATAAATAGTTCAAGGCCAGCTTGGTCTGTATAGCAAGCTTCAGGCTAGCTGGGCTACAGGGAGACCCCTGTCTCAAAAAGGCCAAAAAATATATATAAATAAATAAGTAAAAAATTAAAGTTTAATAAAACCACCTTCCTGCTTGTGGATGAATGTGCTGAGGCCTGAAGATACGAGGCACTTTGTCCAAGGCTGGTCAGCGTGCATCCACCAGGCTCCTTGTTCAGTGCCCTTACACTTTCTGTGACCCTCCCATTATGTTTCTTGAGATGCTCGACTCTACATTTAGATAACAAATATCTCAGAGTGTGAGCATTTATTTAAAATCCTTGTCCCTTAACGTCTAGCCACTCTGCCAGGTAAGAAATAAAACCACCCAACCTCAGAGTAGATGCTCAATGGTCCCAGTCTGTCCCAGGCTCAAAGCCCACAGCCTTGGCCACTAGCAAAGTGAACTGTCTGGGCTGGGAGATACCTTTGTTAGTCTAAGAGCGTAGTTTCTCTTGGCATCACTACCCTCTTCCTTACATCCCTGGAAAGGTGTTTTCTATTTTTATTTTATGTGTATGAGTGTATTGCCTGCATGTGTGTAAGTACACCTGTGTCATGCAGTGGCCACAGAGGTCAGAAGAGGGTGTTAGATCCCCTGGAACTGGAGTTATGGATAGCTGTTAGCTGCCATGTGGGTGCTGGAAACTCAACCCAGCTCTTCTGCAAGAGCAGCCCGTGCTCTTAACCACGGAGCCATTTCTCTAACCTCCGGAAAGGTGATGTTAAGAGCTATCTATCATTTGAAGAGCAGGCCAGCAAAGGGACCTCTGAGGTGGGAAACAAAGAGTTAAGATAGCAGCTGCCAGAGCATGCAGCAGAGCTCTCCCACTGGAGAGCAAGTAAGCTGTCATCAGAAAACAAAGATCCCCCAGAGCCACCTGCTCTCTTCCTGTCACACCCGGGAAACCCCAAGAGCTCCTTGATTAGGATTTCTGAGTGGGGCTCACGGAAGCCGGGAGTTTAAAGCTGAGGAACAATGGTGACCTCATTCATACAGCCAGTAGTTGTCGCCCCCCCCCATGGGGCCATTTCACCTCCACAGGGACAATTGGAACTACTCCATACTCCCCAGCCTGTGGAAGCAATGTCCAGAAAGCCCGGGGAGTTCTATAGGGGACCTGACGGAACAGGAGATATGATTGCTATTGGTGTATATGTGTGCATGCATGTGCATATGCGTGTGTGTTGTGGTGTGTGTGTGTGTGTGTGTGTGTGTGTTGTGTGTGTGAGTGTGTGTGTTGTGTGTTCAGTCAGAAACAATGGGGGATCCAGTAGAAGAGCAGGGGAGGCACTAACAAGGCCAAAAACAAGACTTGGGGAGTCGGACTTTCCTATTCTTATTTCATTTCTGACCAAGTCCATGCTTAGAGTTTGGGACTAGACTCCTGGAAACTTCACCCTTGACCACCAGTCCCCAGCCTGAGAACCCGCTCAGAGAGTGGGTGGGGATACAGAGGGTCTGGGAACTTAGCAAGACCATGGAGCCCAAGAGCTTTCTTCTTCTGGGTCAAACCCATTGCATGATGGAGCACACTGTGAATATTTCCATGGCACCTTGGATTCAGAGCCTTGACGTTACCCTCACGGAGGGTTCTTCACATCCAAACCACAGTAGGCCTCTTGGGCAAGGAATGCAGACTCTCAGAGCGCAGAAGGTAGCCACCACATTCTCCTAATTTGGGCACTTCTGCTTCTATTTCACTATCTGGGGTCAAAGGGTCCTGGAAATGGCTAGCAGGTAAGCTGAGCAGGCCATTGCATGCCTGAAATCCCAGCACTCAGGAGGCCAAGGCAGGAAGACCTAGAGTTTTTTTTAACAACCTGGGCTATGTAAGTTCAAGTTCAGACTAGGGTACATTGTGAAACTATGTCATAAAAAGGAAAAGAAGCCAGGTGTGGTGGTGCGCGCCTTTAATCCTAGCACTTGGGAGGCAGAGGCAGGCGGATCTTTGTGAGTTCAAGGCCATCCTGGTCTACAGAGTGAGTTCCAGGACAGCTGGGACTACAGGGAGACCCTGTCTGGAAAAGACAAAAAAAAAAAGGAAAAGAAAGAAGAAAAGAGGGAAAAAGGAGGAGGAAAGGAGGGAAGAAAGAAGGAAGGAAAAGAGGAATGGAGGAAGAAAATGAAGAAAAGGGAAGAGAAGGAAGGAGAAAGAAAAAGAGAGGAAGAAGAAGGAAGGAAGGAAGGAAGGAAGGAAGGAAGGAAGGAAGGGAAGAAGGGAAGGGAGGACTAGAAGCCTGAATGATGGAGACTGCTCATCAACATCAAAGCATAATCATACCCCTTGTCCCAAGCTACAGTGTGAAATGGCAGCTCAGCTTTTGAACCCATCAAGGCATTCACACTGAAACTGGTAGATCTAAAGACACCAAAGCACTGATGTAACTTGAGGACTATCAGAAAAAGGAGAACTTACAAAGGGGTCAGAGGCTGCGAGTATGTAGGAATCAAGGCACTGAGGATGCATCTAGGCTGAAAGCAAGAAGGAGCCACAGTGAATGAAGGAGACTGGGCTGCTGAAGACCCACCAGCGATCATTTCATGGTGCTAAAGAAGAACAGAGAAGTAAAGAACTGGGTGGGCTAGGCAATGTACACTGCAGTTTCAAAGACTATTTTTATGTGTTTGAATGTTTACCAGTATATAAGTATACCATGCATGCAATGCCCACGGAGGCCTGAAGAGGGCGTCATACTCCTAAGACAGTTGTTAGTCACCATGTGGTTGTTAGAAACTCAACCTTGCCTAGAGGCAATGCTATACAAATTCTCCTAATGAAAGAAGAGCAAAAGCTGTTGTGTAGTTCATTTAAATCCTGGTCTGCTGGGTGTGGTGGTGCACGCCTTTAATCCTAGCAATTGGGAGGCAGAGGCAGGTGGATCTTTGGGAGTTCAAGGCCAGCCTGGTCTACAGAGTGAGTTTCAGGACAGCTGGGGCTACAGGAGACACTGTCTCGAAAACACCACAAAAAAAAAAAAAGAAACTCAACCTCAATCCTTTGGAAAAATAGCCAGCGCTTTTAACCAATGAGTCATCTCTCCAGCCTCAAGAATGAGGACCTGTTGCTATTTATATTTTACTTTATATGGTGTGTGTGTGTAAGCATGGCCATGTGCCCATGTGCCCACATCCCTGTGTATAGAGCCCAGAGATCAACCTTCTTCAGAGGCTACAGGTCAACCTCAATTGACATGGGTTTTTTCTCTCACCTGGAATTCTCCAATTAGGCTGGGCTGGCTGGCCAGAGAGCCCCAGGGATCCATCTATCACTGCTTCCCCGAAGCTGGGATTACAAGTGTGTGTCACCCGCTATGCTCCTTTACATGAGTTCTGGGATTCCAACTCAGGTGCTCATGCTTGCATGAGAAGCACTTTACCAACCAAGCTATCTCCCTAGTCCCCAAAATGTGACTTTAAAGCCACACACTTAACCATTGGAATCCCAGCTCAGTCACTTATAGGGAAACCTCAGTTTCCCAGTAAAATAGTACCTACATGTTCACAAAGCTATCGTGAGGATTCAATTAGTAAGTACATATATGCAGAGCCCAAGAACCCACTCAATAACTGGAAAGACTACGGAAGTGTTGCTGGGCACAGTGGGCTAGTAAGTCAATGCCAGGCACCGTGGGGCCTCAGTGGTTGTTCAAGATGCCAAAAAATGCCAGACTGAAAAATTGGTCTCAAGTACTTACTGGTCTGTAAAGCCATTTAAGAAAAGAGGGGAAACAATCGATGAACTAAAAGGAAATAGGAACAAGTGTCTAGAAAGGGTGGAGAGGGTCAGAACTTCCTCCAGCCTTCTGGACCAGCCACTGGGAGAGGCCCCAGATGCCCCCCCAACCCCCGGCCCACAAGGGAGGGTGTCTACATATAGATTATACACTCTCGACATCAGTCTTCAACGTTGCTGTCTTCCTGGCCCCTACCTGATTTGGCTCCTCATTTACAGAACCCAGTGACTTCACACTTTCTCCTTCTCCCTGACAGAAACCTGTTCTTCAAAGACTCATTATTTATCTTTACCTTGGAAACAGGGATAGAGTGACAATTTAAAGCCTTGTGCCCCCTTGGGACTATAGATGTGGCTCAGTGACAGAGGGCTTGCCCAGCACACACAAGGAAGGCCTGGCTTCCATCCCCAGCACTGTAAAGATAAATTTAAAAGTAAATAAAACAATCCACCCCTCAGCTAGTTTCATCTGAAAGTCAATTAAATGAGCTGGTTTGGTAAATGCTTTTGGAACTCTGCCTTGTCCCAAGTACTGAGACTGTCACTGGAAGTGCCCAGTCCCTGCCCTAAGGACAAGCTTGGTTGATCTTGATTAATCTCTGCAGAGTTTTGGCCCTGGGTCATCTGAGTCACCCACTCCTCCCAGGAGTAAGAAGAGACTGGGTGCCCTCTGTGTGCTCAGTGTGGCCCTCTTCTGCCCACCTACCCAGAGGGAGCACAGTAGTTCTTCCTCCTGTCCTTGGCTCAGCCAGCCTGTTCCTCGGTGAGGAGAAGCAACCAGTGGAACCATGGGTAATGTGTCAGGCAGCTCAAGGGAGACTCAATTCTAGTTCTTGCTTCTCCAGCTTGCTGTGTGGCCTTGGACAGCTCATCTTTATTCTCCGTACCTGTTTCTCTCTTCCTTTAAAAAATATTTTATTTATTGTTTTTATTTCATGTGTATCTTCTGTGTGCACATTAGTGCACCCATGTCATGCAGTATGTGTGGAGGTCAGAAGGAGCAGTTAGATCCCCTGAAACTGGAGTTACAGACAGTGATTTCCCACCATGTGGGTGTTGGGAATTGAACCTGGGTCCTCTGCAAGAGCAGCCAGTATGCTTAACTGCTGAGCCATCTCTCCAGCCCCCTGTTTCTCTTTTAAAAAGCAGAGAGATTTCCTCCAGCTCCCAAATACCAGAAACCAAAGAACACAGCAAGTCATACCAGCTCTGATGAGTCCTTCATGTTTTCACAAAATTATATACACACAAATAGGTATGTGAATAATATGTAGATGTCTTTGCTCTCCTAGTTAATTCTATATGTTTGTGTGTATCATATGTATATATACACACATATATATACATATGTGTGTATATCACCTTTTGAGACAATTCTTTTTTATTTTCTTTAGACAGGTTCTCCCTATAGCCCCAGCAGGCCTGGAACTCACTCTGTAGACCAGGCTGGCCATGAATTCACAGAGATCCACTTGCCTCTGCCTCCCGAGTGCTAGAATTAAAGGCGTGCACCACCATGCCTGCCTTAAAGACAGTTCTTAGCCACCATGTGGGTGCTGGGAATCGTACCCAGGTCCTCTGCAAGAGAAGTTGGCACTCTTAACCACTGAGCCAACTCTCCAGCCCTATATCACCTTTCAAAAAAGCAAAGTATAAAAAAAAAAAAGAAAGAAAGAAAGAAAAAGCAAAGTATAGCCGGGCGTGGTGGCGCACGCCTTTAATCCTAGCACTCGGGAGGCAGAGGCAGGCAGATCTTTGTGAGTTCAAGGCCAGCCTAGTCTACAAAGTGAGTTCCAGGACAGCTGGCTACAGGGGACCCTGTCTCAAAAAGACCACCAAAAAAAAAGAAAAAGCGAAGTAGATGTCGGAACCAATGTGAATAAAATGGAGCTTGGACTTTGGGGGGAGGCAGAAGAAAGTGCCTTAAAATATAGACATGTTCAGATTTTTTTTAAAAAACATATCCTTGGGCTGGAGAGATGGCCTAGCAGTTAAGAGCTCTGACTGCTCTTGCAGAGGACCTGGGTTTGATCTCCACACCCACATGGCAGCTGAGAACCATCTTTAACTCCAGTTCCAGGGGAATCCAACGCCCTCTTCTGACCTCCGCAGCATTGCACGACACGGGTGCACAAACCTACATGCAGATACTACACTCATACACATAAAAATAAATAAAATTTAAAAAAAAGAAAGCAGACTGGGTAACTTAAAAAATATATATCCTTGGAGCTGGCAAGATGGTGCAGCAGGTAAAAGTGCTTATAATAAGTAAGCCTGACAACCTGAGTTCCATCCCCAGAACACCCATGTAGTAGAAGAAGAGAACTGACTTCTACAAGTTCTCCTCTGAATTCCACTTGAAGGCCATTGTGCCCATGTACACACACACACACACACACATACACACACACACACACACACAGAGGACGTTAGAAGCCATGTCCTGGGTCACAAGCATCTTCCCTCATAGACAGCCATGGATTCGCCCAGTTCAGTTACACCGGGCTATTTCCCAAGCAGGGTCGCTGTTCCAGAGCTGGGCACATAGCAGTGAAAGAGATGGTTCTTGAAATCATTTTCCCTCATCACCAAGTCTAACCAGGCCTCAGGATTAATTCCGACTTCTTGCACTGCCCAGGAATCTACCTTCCCCTGTGTGTCCTCAGACTGGGTTTTGCTTCTTGGGATCCTAAAGAGAAAGGCCATATCCAGATAAAAGTGCAGAATGAGTGCATTGCTAGATGTTAATTCCAAGATGCATGGTGATGAAGGATGACAGTCAAGTGTTCTCTAGACATTGACAGAAGGTTCTAGGGAGGACACTTTTCATCCCAGACCCAAGAAAAAACTGATAGGTTACAGCAGCATTCTTGGGCTCCCAGCAGGCCTGGGGAGGAAAGACTCTTAACACACACCCCATGTGACCATCTGGCACAGGTATTTAGCCATGCTGACTAACCACCACACAGCTCTTGTGCATAGACTGTTTCAGTTGACCAGATGTTGTAATTCAAAGACTGCTAAGATGCAAAGGCAAGCACCAAGGCATAAGACTTTTCCTTGATGGATCTATGTTCATGTTCTAATGTACTTGAGGGGCTGGAGAGGTGGCTCTGTGGTCAGGTGGCCTTGCTGCTGTTGCAGAGAACCTGAGTTCAGTTCCCAGCACCCATGTCAGACAGCTCATAACTGCCTATAACTCCAGCCTCAGGGGATCCAACACACTATTCTGAGCATCCTCATTCATACACACACACACACACACACACACACACACACACACGCATGCACACATACTTTTAATATAACATCTTACAAAGAAAAGTATGTATGTCACATTCCTTAGTACCTTATCTAGGAAATCTTCTCTTCAGGATGAAATCCAACAGAAATATCATAGAGCAGGATAAAGCTTATTTCTCAAGTATATTCTGAGAGAGATAAGTATAGTCTGAACTGCAGAGTCTCATCACACATCCAAGATGCAAACTGACCTCTGTCCTCTCTTCTGAAGGAATCTTTACCCAGGGCCCCCTTACCCTCCACAGACAGGTCATCTGGATCCAGTGCACAAATCGCAGCTGATTGGATCCCCTGAGCCACAGGCAAGCAACTGAATTTGCGAACCAAAGATGAGCTGAGCCAGGCAGACTCTTTCCTTGGGGATCTAGCAATCAGAAAATATAGAGAAAGATGCTGCCAGGCCAGCTGGTAGAGTAAGGAAGTCAAGGCAGAGCTTTGCCAGGGCGGGACCCACAGATGGTGCACACGGCGATGGAGGGGCAAGAGATACAAAGAGACATAGTGGTGTAATTCTGAAGACGGGTCATGAGCAGATGTTGTGGGCAGAGCAGACTGAGAGAGTACATACTCCTGAGAGCCGAGCCACGGGAAGAACCCAGTCCACAGACTTCCCAGGGTTCAATGCATAACAAGTCTAAGAGCAATGGAGGCACAAGTCATATCCGTAGTCCTCAACAACAAGCACTTAAATGAAAAAAAAATCGGTGAGTGCGCGTGCATGCGTGCGTGTGTTTCTGTGTGTGTGTGTGGGTGTGGGTGTGTGTGGGTGTGTGTGGGTGTGTGTAGGTCAGAGGTCAGCGGAGGCCATTCCTCCATTGCCATCCACCTTGGTATTTTTGATTACAAGATCTCTCATCGGCTTGGAACCAATTCAGCTAGTCTGACTGGCCAGCAACCTGCCTGTCTCCACTTCCCCAATGCTGGGATCACAAGCGCATGCTACCATACCTGGCCTTTATATGGGTGTTGGCAATCCAAACTCAGATTCTCATACTTGTCTAATAAGCACATTCCTGACTGAGTTGTCTCCCCAGTCCCTCAGGTAAATTATAGATTTAGTTATAGAAAAATAATATTGTTGGGTGTGGTGGTGCATGCCTTTAATCCTTGCACTTGGGAGGCAGAGGCAGGCAGATCTCTGTGAGTTCAAGGCCAGCCTGGTCTACAGAGTGAGTTCCAGGACAGCTGGGGCTACAGGGAGACCCTGTCTCAAAAAGATGAAAAACAATAACAAAAAAAGAAAAACAATATTAACTGTATTGCTTCTCTTTACAAACCTATATCCTGCTTTTGATTTCTTAGTAGACATTGAGTCAACTCTTCCCTAGCCTTTCCCATAATAGTTCTAAGCCCAAGTTGACCCTTCTGTGAGACAAGGTCTATCACAGAGGGAGCTCACTAATTTGGCTAAACTGGCTGGCCAGAGAGCCCTGGGGATGCACCTGTCTCTATCTCCCCAGCGCTGGAATTAAACCTGGCTTTTTATGTGGGTTCTGGAGGTCCGAACTCAGGTCTTCATGCTTGAAAAGCCCCAATTCAAATCCTCCCTCCCACTTCCTCTCTCTCAAATTAGCTCATAGAATTAATCAAATTGAACATCCATTCCTATTTTACATTTTATCTGCCCATATCCCAGAAATCATCTCATCCTCACTGGCTCTGGTCCTTCTCATTTGACATGGTGGGAACCATGATGGACTGCATGTGAGCACAGAAGTAGCTAGATTTAGCTTCGGGAAAGACATGTACTGTAGAAACCACCGTGCTCCATCTCCAAATTGCATAAGGATACCTTGGAGAACTTGCTAAATGCAGGTGTTCTAGATGCTTCTCCAGAGAGGCTGAAGGAGGTCTGGCCTGGGCACTCAGGCATATTATGACAACTTGACACTTCAAATGATGGGTGCAGCTCCACCCTGACTGGCACTTTCCAGAGCATGCAATGGGATCTCTTAGAATTACATTAAGCAAACAAGGAGGACCCTGATCCTCAGAGTCGCCTTTAATCTCCATATTTTCCCATCTCTTAAGTGGAAGCAGGGATCCCAAGCTGGGCATGATATCTTGTAAGCCTTAACTAGAACTATGGACTCTGTGGCTTTTTTTTTTTCCTTTTTCTTTTCTTTCTTTTTTCTCCTCTTTGAACAGTATTTTTGGTTCTGAGACCTGGAGAGAGGTGACCACACAGCAAGACCTCTTGCACGCAGGGCTCTAGGAGCAGAGGAAAGGTAAGATGCCATTACCATGTCTCCCAAATGGAAATGATTTTAGACAAAACATTGACAATATAAACAAATCGGAGCTGGGGGAGATGCTTCAGTGTGCAAAGTGCTCGCCACACCAGTGAAGACCTGAGTTCAGATTCTTATCACACATTCAAAAAGCCCACTGCGGCTGCATGAAGAGCGAGCTTTAATCCCATACAGGAGGGTCCCTGGGGATGGCTAGTCGACCCAGCTAGTAAATCAGCGAATCAGAGCTTCAACGAAAGATCCGGTGTCAAAGGATAAAGTGGAGGGAGAACTTCTGAAGAAACCAGGTAGCAAACTCTGCAGGTTTATCCATAAAAATACAAAGGCCTCCACTCTCTTCCGTTTCTCCCTAGTGCACAGTCCTAAGTACAGGCAAGGCTATTCCCCAAAGTCTAGAGCAATTACAATAGAAAATACAATAGAAGATAATGAAAATGTTCTCAGCTGTCAATTACTGCATCATCATTAGCCTGACTGTCATGAGGCTGGTCCTACAGACAAACTGATCTGGGAGGGACACAATGTCTTGTTCCCCCAGTGTGAGTGTGGGTATCTCAGGCCTTTCCGTGTTGGAGGCTCCCTTCTCCTCCAGGCTCTAAGCTTCTGGGTGTACCCAGAGTAAATAGGAGGCCACATCAGAGCAAAACTAGTACCATTGTGCCCATTGGAGGAAGAGATGCTGCCCGCCTTCCAAAGTGACCCCAGCATCCCAAAGATACCCCCAACATGTGGGGTCCAGACTGATCCTAGCACCCCACAAATAACTTAGCATGCAGGTCTAGACTGATCTCAGAACCCCAAAGGGCCCCTGATATGTGGTCCCAACAGAAAGCTTTGCTTCTTCTGCTCCTTCGTTTCTTTCATCCAGCAGATGCTGGACAATGCCTCCCAAGGACTCCCAGGTATGGGCAGCACAGTGGACAGGTGACAAACCTGAACCACAGATCCCCCCCCACCTCCTCTCCTGAGACTTACAGGTTATGAAGACAAGGATAGCATGTACTCAGATCATGATGAAAGATGAGCATAAATCCACAGACGCAGTCAGAGGGACAGGCCTTCCCACTGACAGACAAGAGCGGAGGTGGGGCGGGGGTGTGAGCTATTTGGCAAGCTGGGATTCATTCCTACCAGGAGCTTCATAGGAAAGACCTTACAAAGGATGGTTTAGGTAGACACAGTAAAAGACACAAAAAACAAAGTGTCTTCTCCTAGCTCCGGACGCATGAGAGGAGAACCCAGACCCTCCAGGTAGGCAGAGTGTCCCCAAAGGGGCTGAAGGCTGGCCCAGAGGGGGGCTAAGGTTACAGGTGCGTAGAGAAAGCCCCGGGACCATCAGCAAGAGGAAAGGCCTGTCCAAAGGAATGTGCCCTGCTTTTCCTGGCTCCTCTGGGACTCCCAGACATTCTTCTAACAAGAGACACGTTGCCTGCCAGCCAGCAGATGTGGCCCATGAATAAACATCGCTGCTTCGGGGCTGAAGGGGTGGAGAGAATAATAAATATGAAGAAAGTGGTGGCCAGCCCCTCCATGTCCCCCTCCTCCGGTCTAAGGGTAGCAGACACACTCAGCCCCAAAGGGGTGGACTCAGACACTGTCCCCACACTCCACAGCCAGTCCCGGCCTGCTGCACATTAATCCGGGTGGATTTGGCCATCTTGTGAAATAGCCAATCAGTTCGAGGGAGGGGACGGCAGGAACGCCTCTCTTTTCACGCCACAAAAGGATTTTCGTCCCTTGAGAGCACAATGAAAAAAAAAAAAAAAAAAAAAGAAAAGAAAAAAACCAATCAAGGCGGGATCAGCTGTGGGCTGTGGCTGCAGATCCGCGTCTCCCAGAGGGGGGCGGGGGCACATATCGGTCCGTGTGGGAAACCCACAATCTCAGCTTCTCACACATTGTTCACCTCCTCTTCAGCAGCACCCCCTCCCCACCAGCCCTCCTCTCCCCTCTCCCCTCCCCAAAGCCGTTAATACCACAAAAGATACTTTCCCCATTGTGGCCCAGGACAGCTGAGAGGTCCGAGTTAGCCATACACAGCTCCCTGAGTCCTCTCCAGGGAGAAAGGGGTGAGCCATTCACTTGGAGAGCAGGGTGCTTATCATACAAAGGAATTAAACCCACTTGGGCTCCCTGGCCTATGGAAGCCGGTGGGGGGTTAAATACAGTTACATTTTCATTAGGTGCTAATAGCAGCAGGGCAGTTCTAGGCAGCCCGGACCAGACATTGTTATGCAGAAAGTTGCCCCTCAGTGGCAAGGTCAGGGCAGGTGGAGTGGTGACTGGGGGTGGACCAGTCAGCGCTAAACCCTGATTGGGGCTGGGGGGGGGGGGTTGCGATGTGCCTTATTGTTGGCCTGTGAGTTGCATCAATGGAAAAAGTCATGTTTTCTCTGAAGGAAACAAGTCGAAATTGTTGGGGAGGGGAAGAGCTGGTGGGTGGCTGGGGACCGAATTCAGCCACTTGTGACTAAGTCAGCCTTCCCAGCACCAGTTTTGTAGAGACAAAAGGAAGATTCTGGTTTGTCTCTGGGAGGCAGCAGGGAAGAGGGGAATGTTTTAGAATCTGAGAGACTGGCTGAGCCCTGATTCCAATCCTCACCAGTGAGGTAGCCTGGGACACCCTAGGGACCAGATGAGCCCTGGGGAAGTTTCTTTATAATGCAAAATGGAGATAGAAAGATGTTAGAATCTTTCTCTTTCTAGGAGTGGAAAGTGCAGACGCGGTGCTCAGAAAAGCAAGCAAACATTCCCAGGCTATCTGTTCTCAACTCCTACCAAAATGAAATTAAGTCGAGGTTTGACACCATAAGCCCACGGTATGATCGTGTTTGAAGCTCACCTTGAATTCATTCACAGTCATCCAGCTAGGGAGAACGTTCTTCCTGTCCTTGATTTTAGAACCCAGCTCTGCAGCTTCTCTTCATCTCCCCTAGGTCCCCCAGCCCAGAAATGAGTCAGCCTTCTGGTTCGTTTTCTCTTTGGCTTTTACGAACACACTGAGGTGAGGATGTCACCGTGGGAAAGACAGTGGCAGGAGATGACAGAGGCATATCCTGGGACCGAAGGGCAGGGGCAGTTGAGCCTGGGAGAAGACAGTTTCAAGTATTGAATGAGGGTGAAGCCTGGGGGAAGGGGCTTTTGGTGTCTAGGCATCACCCCGTCCTTCACGCAGTTAAACGGAAGAGGCTTTCCATGCTTTCTCCTTGCAGGATCTCAGAATTCAACAGAGAACTAAGCCACGAATAAGTCAAGTGTCCAAAGTGCTGAACGAAGAATTGCCAAATAGGACTCAAATAGGATGGGGAGACAACTCAGTGGTAAAGGGCTTGAGGGGCTGAGTTTGAGTCCCAGAGCCAGGCATGGGGGGCGCATGCTTGTAATCCCATTGGTGGGGAGGGAGAAAAGGAAAATCCCAGAGGCTTGCTGGCCAGACAGCCTTACCTAATTTCCAAGCCTCGCCCCAGTGAAAGGCCCTGTCTCAAAAACAATGTGAAAGGCTCCCTAGGACAACACTGACACTGACCTCTGGTCTTTGAACATATGCATGTGCACCTGTTACACACACATGACCCTCTCACACACACATACACACAAACACACAGGCATACCAGCACACATGCATATATAAATACACATATACAAGAGTTATCAAATAAAAACCACCCATCTTCTTGTCCTTAGAGTGAATGGAGCTGCAGGTGTTGACAGAACAAATTCCAGCAGGGACAGGGTGCATGGTTAGACTCACCCTTTTGTGGTCAGGTGGGGCTGGGGGTGGCCGCTGCCTCCTCTAGTTATGTCTAGTTATGTCGCTCCTGGCCACTCCCACTGTCCAGGATGGACCTCTACAGCAACTGCTTTCCTAACATAGGGAATATCAGGCCAAGCTTCTGTCTCTAGGTGCCCAACAGTAAAACACTTCCAGAAAATGGAATGTTTTGATCTCACCTGGTATCTGTAAGGAAAGTCTAGGAAAAAAAAAATGGCTTGTTTTCAGCAGCTGTGCTTGGCTTCTGAATCTCTTTACTACTGACCTGTGGAAGGAATTTAGTGAGAGATGTTCCGTGTAGATGGCGGTCACTGGGGGACAGGGGCAGTTATTTCCTTAAACAGGCCTGGAAGGCCTCTCTCGGCTCCATTTCTCTGGGAGTGGGCATCTAACCGAAAGCAGAGTTTGGGAACGGGAAGTGATTTCAGACATGCTCTATTCACCTAGAGCATCTTTAGAATGAGAACCCAGATTATGCTCCAGTATATGGAGAATTTGAAATTGTTTTCACTATAAATTCATAATCAGAGTCTGATATCTAAAATCTTTCATGAGCTCCCTATGTCAGTGTGTGTGTGTGTGCGTGTGTGTGTGTGTGTGTGTGTGTGTGTGTGTGTGTGTGTGAAGGCCGGACGTCTGTGTCAGGTGTCTTTGATCACTCCCCACCTCATTTTTTTGAGGCAGAATCTCTCCTTGAACCTGAAGCTCACTTATCTGGCCAGCAAGCCCCAGGGATCATGATGTCCCAGCCTTCCCAGCACTGATGTCTCTGATTCCTGCCACTACACCCAGCTTTTTACATGAGCATTGGAGTCCAAACTCAGATCCCCATGTTTATACAGCAAGCGATTTCCAATGGAACCATCCCAGCCCCCTAATTTCTGATTTGTCCTTGAAAATGTCAAGTTCCAAACCCAAGAATTCAGACAGACAGCTAACTGCAAGAGCACGTGACGTTTCGGACTTGAGCCTTAACTTTGCCTTTTCTCTCTTCTCTTCTCCCTTTTGAGGAAAAGAAGAGAAAATGCCTTGTCCCGATAGTTAATAAAATTAGAATCCAAATCTTTCCAGGTGCAGGAGAGATCTCTGTGTACTCTTACAGGAAACCACTTCCTCAGGCCAGAGATGCTCAGAAATTACAACCGGTTTCAGCAATTAAGAGAAGTAAAACATTAAAAAGCATGAGGCAAAGTACATTTGCATGCTAATGGCCCTCTGTAGTGCTCGGGAAGCTGTGTTTTACAACAAAGCAGATAACTTTCCCACTACAGCCATTTTAACCCTTGGGTTCTCACTCCAGCTTCCAGCCAGAGACCCCAATGCCTGGAACTTATCTGACCCAGGTTGGGGAAGGCAGGGGTTAACTCCACATACCAGATCCATCCTCAGTGGCCTAGTTCTCCCTGACTTTGGTAGGAAAAGAAAGAGAAAGAGACTTAAAAGCTTAGAATGTCTTTAGCCATAGTGGGAGAAGCAAGTAGTGACCCACCAGTGGGTGAGAAGGAAAAGTCTGCCAGCAAATATACTGGAATAGGCTGGGCACTGTCTGAGCACCAGTGCTGGGAGCCAATGAGACTTGAACTTGAATCTGGTTCGACCATTTCCTAGTGAAGTGACCTGAGGGGCGGGGGGACTTACTGAATGACAGTTGTCCCAGCAGCAGGTGGCATATCTGCGGTTCCTGGGGAAACTCCCAGATGAATCCTTGTGGGAAAAATAACTATGACTTCTTTGGAGCCAGGAGGCGATTCGAGTTGTGTGCAGAAAGTAAGTCTTGGTTTAAGGGCAGGTAACAGATAGGGACGCTTTCATCTTTCCCTAAGGAAGAGAATCCCATCTGAAATGTCAGTCCTTAATAAGACACAGTAGACTTCAGGGAGTCTGCAGAAATCAAGAGAGCACCCTGAGCCCTTGAAGAAAGATGGCAGCATAGACTAGAGCTTGAGTTTTGGAGATACAGTGTGTGTGTGTGTGTGTGTGTGTGTGCACTTGGAAGGGGGTATGCATGTTCATACTGTGTACACATGTGTCCTCAAGAATGCACATGCCCACATGTGTGTAGAGGCCAGAGAACCACCCGCAGGTGCCCCTCCTCAGGCACCATCCACCTTTTCTTTGAGATAAGGTTTCTCACAGATTAGGCTAGGCCAGCTGGTCAGCAAGCCTCAGGACTCTTGCTGCCTTTGTCTCACCAGCACGGGGGATTACAGTCACATGCTGCATGCCCAGCTTTTTAAGTGGGTGCTGGGGCCTGAACTCGGGTCCTTATCTTGTGCAGCAAGCAGGTTGCCAGAGGTGCCATCTCCTCTTCTCAGCCCTAGATCTGGTTTTGAGATCTACTTCCTTTGACATAATCTGGCTATATTTCTTTGGACAATTTTTTTTTTTTTTAGCCTTTCTAGCCTCAGTTTCCCCTTGTCAGGTGGGAATGTTAAAATGTACCTAGGGGAAAGGTTTCACAAGTAACCACTCAACCCATGTCAATGGATAAGGCTCTTTATGCCTGCTTTAGCATCCAAGCTGTTGCCACCTCCTCCCCCAGGGCACAGTGAGGAAGCCATACCCAAGTGTTTGTGTGTTAATTCTAAGCCAAGTCACTGAATCCAGTGAAGACAAGGAAACAGAAGTTTCTTTGGGTTTACATGGCAGTGTGGTCCTAGCTTCCCATAGCTCCGTGGATGGGAAAAAGGCTGCCGGAAGGAAGGAAATGAAAGCACATCAAGGGCTGGCCAAATATTAATCTGGGGCTCTCACGGATGGGCAGTGAAGCGCACCCTCAGAGAGAGGGTATGCTTCAAGTCCATGTTGCCTATGGGCAGAGATGAGCCCGCTACCTACCCTAGATAGTGGTACTCACCATGACCCTGCTTTTCACTTCTGCCCTAGGCCTCTGAAGAATGTACCGGCGAGCAGAGAGCTGAGAAACAAGAACTAGTCTAGGCTACCAGGGCATGGGGACAGTCCCTGTCCGTGTAAGCAACTCTTTCATGAATAGGGTACAAACTCCCCCTACCACCCAGGACCATAACTACTACACCTACATGTGCATTAGAACTAAAATGAAAAGAGAGGGACTGGAGAGATGGCTCAGCAGTTAAGAGCACTGGCTGTTCTTGTAGAGGACCCAGGTCCATTTCCCAGCACCTACATGGCAGCTAACGACCATCTGTAACTCCAGTTCCGAGGGATCCGACACCCTCTTTTAACTTCTGCAGGCATTGCGCAACACGAATGCACTTACATAATGCAGGCAATACACTGATACACATAAAAATACAAATAATAAATTATTTTTTTAAAGGGGAGAGTGCGAATGCAGTCCCCCACTACCACAAATTATGCAGTCGAGTTTCCCGCATTTGGGGAAATTGCAGGGGTCAGCACATCCCAAGTGCAATGGATGAGCCTCACCCTGGGAAAACCACCTTCTTGATCATGGTATCTCCCCTGCCAGGTAAGTATATAATAAAATATTTTTAAAAATAAAATGAAGCTGGGCATGGTGGCATATGCCTTTAATCCCAGCACTTGGGAGGCAGAGTCAGGTGGATCTCTGTGAGTTCAAGGCCAGCCTGGACTACATAGTGAGTTTCAGGATAGCTGAGGTTACAGGGAGACCCTGACTCAAAAAGGCAAAATAAATAAATAAATAATAAATTGCTGGCATTCTAAACCCACTGATTCAAGCATCCAGTGGAGAGTCTCTTACACAATATTTAATATTTTCCTACAACTCTTCAGGGCTTCTGACATGGCTTGAGAACTATCGTGACATCTTAGTGTTTTTCAGTTTGTTGGTCAAAAGTACTGCTCATCTGAAGGGTCTTTTATTTTTTTATTATTTTTTTATGTGTATGAGTACTATCTGCATGTAGGTAGGTGCACCCGTGTCATGCAATGCCTCAGAGGTCAGAAGAGGACGCTGGATTCCCCTGGAACTGGAGTTAAAGACAGTTCTTAGCTACCATGTGGGTGCTGGGAATCAAACCCGGGCCCTCTACAAAAGCAGTCAGTGCTCTTAACCACTAAGCCACCTCTCCAGCCCCCTGGAGGGTGTTTTAAACATAAGAAGGGCCAGATCTTCTCTCCCAAAATTTCTGATCCTATTCACTTGAGTAGCTACCTGTCAGAGATAGACTTCCGAAATCTCTTGCCTCTATGTATACAAGACAGTTCACCATAGCAGTGTTTTAGCAGTAAAGATCACAGACAACACAATCTTCTGACTATAGGAGACTACATCAAGCAAGCTTGGGTCCAACCTTCCTTAGAATACCATGCGTCTAGTTGAACAGATGGCACAAGGCCCTGAACCTACAGGAAAAAGCTGAACCTGGTGCTTCATGTTTATAATTCCAGCACTGGGGAGACAGACAGGTGCACCCCTTAGTGACCAACCAGGCTATCTAAGATTCAGGAGCTTTAAGCCAGAGAGAAACACTGTCCCAAAATAAGGTGAACAGTGGTGTTTCTGTGGAAGGACACCCAAGAATGTCCTTTAATGTCCACCCTCATGGACACACCCGCATGAGGTTACAGATATGCGACTATACCTAGGTACACAAAAGTGTACTACACAACTGTTAAAAGTAGCATGCACTAGTGGTATAGCTCAATGCAAGGGCTCTTACTGAGCATGTGTAATGCTCTGAATTCAATCTCAAGTTCTGCAAATACACAAATGCATAAATAAATAAATAACTCTAGTGATATTAAAAGTCTCTATAGAAAGAAGCCAAGGGTGTTGGGCATGGTGGCACCCGCCTTTAATCCTAGCACTTGGGAGGCAGAGGCAGGCGGATCTCTGTGAGTTCAAGGCCAGCCTGGTCTACAGAGTGAGCTCCCCAGGTCAGCTTGGACTAAAGGGAGACCCTGTCTCAAAAATATAAAAAAAAAGGGGCTGGAGAGATGGCTTAGTGGTTAAGAGCACCGACCGCTCTTGCAGAGGACCCGGGTTTGATCCCCAGCACCCACATGGCGGCTGAGAACCATCTTTAACTCCAGTTCCAGGGGAATCCAATACCCTCTTCTGACCTCCGCGGCATTGCACGACACGGGTGCACAGACCTACATGCAGACAGTATATTCATACACATACAAAAATAAATTTTAAAAATGCTAAAATAAATAAATTTTAAAAAACATTTTAAACAATACCCAAAAAAGAAAGAAGACAAAAAATAGTGGGCAAATTAGTAGTTATGGGGTAATATTATCATATAGGAAGGGAGAAAACGAAACAGGTTATTTTTTTACTGGTTAAATCTATGAAAAAGTCAACATAAGCAAAGTCACTGGGGACAGAGATGACAGAACGCCTAGGGAAACGGACAGAAGGAAGACATGTATTGCCATTGAATGTGGCAATCTGGTTTTGAAAATAAACTCCTTAGAACTTTGCTTCTTCCTGGTTTTCATAAAATCCAGGTTAGCAAACATCCACAGACGACAACTTGGGACCAGATCCACCCCACTGTCTACTTTGCAATTAAATGAGAACACATTTTCTGTCTACCTAAAACTCACTGTCCATAAGAACCAGTTTCATTGGTAGGCTGTACTTGGCAATAATTAATAAATACAAAATTGATAAGTTACTGATAGCTAAGCCCCTATTTGCCTGATGTCTAAGCAGCTTCCATTCCAGGATCCTGCCTGGGATGGGCACAGCATTATATTACCCATCATGCCCTGCTTGTGATAACTCCTCTCTTTCCTTTCTCTTGACAAATGACACAGTTCTAAGGGATAGGGTTTCAGCATCTCATCCATAATTCACTCAGCCAGGACTTGTCTGATTTCTTCCATAATACACTGAGGTAATGTGCTTTAGGAAGGAATACTATGGATGTATAAAGTATCCACAGACCGCAGCAAGAGAGAATGCTTTCAGTAAGATTTATCAGTGTTAACTGGGTCTAACAGCAGACGTTTGATCCCAGCTTCTCAGGAGGCTGAGGCAGGAGCATTGTAAATTCAAAGGGCTACAGGGAGAACTGAAAACCTTCATGAGACAGCATCAAAACTGAAAGTAGTAAAAGGGTTCAGGGGCATAGTGTGTGCCTACATTATGTGAAGCCTCAGTTTTAATCATCAGTACTGAACAAACAAAAAAAAAAAGGAAATGGAAGATTCGTCATTGTTGGAGTTAACCTGTGTCATCTGACTGAATGACTGTCTGACAGTTTTCTCCGCTGTGAAGCCACTCCTCGGTCCTTCCTTTCTACACTTAGTTCTTTGGAACTTGACATTTTCAACAACAGATCAGAAAGTAGGGGGCTGGGATGGCTCAGGTGGTAAATATCAATGGATATCTTGATACCTGATTTCTGTGGATTGTTGGATAATATGGGTGGAGCATAGTTTGTCCATTTGTAATTGAAGGAGTTCCTTGGTTACTTCTAGCTCTGAGTGATTATGAATAAAACTGCTGTTCAAATACAGGTGTGTGTGTGTGTGTGTGTGTGTGTGTGTGCGTGCGTGTAGATTAAACCTAGGGCTTTAGGCACATTCTACAGGCCTGATCTACTTTCCCAGCTGCATGTAGACTTTTTTGTGTGTAAATCTATGTTTCAAGCTATTTGGGAAGATACCTAGGGGTGATATTACTGAATTGTAAAGTAAGACTTAAGTTTTTTAAGGACCTTGCAAAGTAATGGAAACATTTTGTATTCCCACCTTCAGTGAATGACAGCTCTGTATCCATTCAAAAGTTGAGTTGCCCCTGAAGATAAGACACTACGGCTAAGGACTACACACCCATCAGACACAAGACTTAGAGGAATCCATCTGGAGCTAACCTGGAAGCCTCCTCCTTGAGAATTAGCTCATATAATATAGGAAGGTGCCCAGGGTGCAAAAAGCAATCAATAGTCTTCCATAGCAGTAAATCCTGCAACTCATGTAACCAGTGACCAGCCAGGCAAGATATCCCCAATGGTGCAATGGTGGCCCTTAGACCTTGAGGATAACCAACACAACTGTCTAATCATAGGTGGTAATTCATGCCTGGTGCTATAAATCTAGCCAACTATGGCTAGAGAGGTCATAGGTCCTAGAGGAGTACCTACTACTGCCATTTTCTTCCTAAATCAATGCAATTTCTAATTGTATTCTAAACACTTATCCTATAAGTATAGTTCTACTCCTCATCAAAGAAGCTTCTTTTTTTTTTTTTTTTTTTTTTCGAGACAGGGTCTCCCTGTAGCCCCAGCTGTCCTGGAACTCACTCTGTAGACCAGGCTGGCCTTGAACTCACAAAGATCCTCCTGCCTCTGCCTCCCAAGTGCTAGGATTAAAGACATGCACCACCACACCCGGCTTCAAATACACTTCTTTTGCAGCAGCTGGAAGCTACTACAGAGATACACAACTGATCAAAATGTAGAAGATAAATGACCACAGGGGCAGCCCCCAAATGGCACATCTATAATATAACACAACTCCTAATCCTAAGGCTCAGAGAACATTGTGACAGAGGGGGTGGGTGGAAATACTGTAAGAGCCGAGCACCACGATGCCTACTGTGAGACAATGTCTTCTGGAAATGACAGAGACACTGAACCTATGAAATCTCAACTATGATTACCTCAACAAGATCTGCATAATGACACCAGTCCACATGCCAGTATGGATGGGGGAGATGTCACGAAGCCCCAGCACTTGACGGCTGCTTAGACAGCTCCCTGTCAGTTTTCTTCAGGAAAGACCCCTGATCCCAAGTGGTCATCCCTGAGCACGTGTACATACAAGCAAGACTAAATAGACTCAATAGGTGTTTTATACCTGTGTGTGTTTAATAATAATAACAAAAGTTTTGACTTGCCTTATCATGAGATATGAAAGTTGGCACTCTGAATTCTTCATACGTACTCTTCAATAATGGACTGTGTATCCTAAGTTCTTTGCCTCTAAAAAAATGTGTTTCTGGGGCTGGAGAGATGGCCTAGCGGTTAAGAGTGCCGACCGCTCTTGCAGAGGACCCGGGTTCGATCCCCAGCACCCACATGGCGGCTGAGAACCGTCTGTAACTCCAATTCCAGGAGAACTCCAGTTCCAGGGGAATCCGACACCCTCTTCTGACCTCCGCGGCATTGCACGACACAGGTGCACAGACTTGCATGCAGACAGTACATTCATACAAATACAGAAATAAATAAAATTAATAATAAAATTAATAAAAAAATTTTTTAAATGTGTTTCTTATTTTATGTGTATGAGAGTTTTGCCTACATGTATGTTTATGCACCACACGTGTGCAGTAGCTGTGAAGGCCAGAAGAAGAAGTCAGATCCTCCCTGGAAGTGGAATTACAAACAGTTGTAAACTGTCATGAGAGTCCTCTATACAAGCAGCAAGTGCTCTTAATCACTGAGCCATCTCTCTAGACCCCTGGTTCTTTGCCATTTATACGAATCCTGGAGATAGTTTCTTAATAGCAGCAAAGCATGTGGCTGGGACTTAGACAGGCATTGTGATGAATATATAGATCCAGTTAGGAAGAATAGACATTTAAGCAATACTAGGCCATCCAATATATGAACCTGGGCTATCACTCTACTGAATCAAATCTTTGACTCTTATTAGTTTTCTTGCCTAATTTTTGTAAATAAAATGTTATTGATTCACACCCACCCTCACTTATTTACATGTGGCCTGTGGCTGATTGCTTGCATGCAATACAGGATGGAGTAGTTGCAACAGAAACTATTGATCTTCAAAGCTTAAGATACTTGCTATTAGGCCTTTTGCAGAAGTTTCCAGATCTCTAATTGAGAGTTTCAGTTGTAGAGCATGTTTTCTCTTCCAGTCTGTCTTCTGGATAGCTTTGTGAAAGTTGACACGACATCTCTTACACAGGAAGAGAACCTCCTGAGCCTCACTGAGTTAGAAATCTTTGAGGGATGAGGGAGGTGTCACTGAAAACTTTCTATAGCAAGATCCTATGGCCTGAATTTGGAAGTAGATTCTTTAAAAAAATGTTTCGTTTATTATTTTATATTTTACGTGTGTTAATGTATTGCCTACACATATAAGTACTCCTGGGTGGTGTAGTGCCTATGGAGGTCAAAAGAAGGTGTCAGATTCCCCTGGAACTGGAGTTACAGATGGTTGTTAGCCACCATATGGGTGGTGGGAATCGAACCTGGGTCTCTGCAAGAGCACCCAGTGCTCTCAACCAATGAGCCATCTCTCCAGTCCCAGATGAGATTCTTATCAGCATCTGTTTCTTCCCTGAGCTCAGTGTTACTGGCTTTGAGAACTCTCTATATCCACTCTAACACTGGAATCATAGGAGGTTCTTGATACATACTTGGTGGTTGAAATAAGAAAAAATAATGTACCTTATATTAATACTGACTGTTAACCTGTCAGGATCTAGGATCACCTAGGACACAAGACTCTGAATATCCCAGTGAGGGTTATATAGATGATAGATAGATAGATAGATAGATAGATAGATAGATAGATAGATAGACAGATGACAGATGACAGATAAATGGATAGATAGTAGATAGATGGATAGATGATAGATAGATAGATAGATAGATAGATAGATAGATAGATAGATAGCAGATGGAAAGATGGTAGACATAGATGGATAGATAGTAGATAGACGGATAGATGGTAGATATATAGTAGATGGAGAGATGGTAAATATATAGATGGATGGATAGATAGGTGGATATATGGTAGACAGATGGATAGATGATAGAGATAGCTAGTAGATGATAGATAGATAGATAGATAGATAGATAGATGATAATAGATAGATGGTAGATGGATAGATAGATGGATAGATAGGTAAATAGATGGTACATGGTACATGGATACATAGATACACAGTAGATGGCTATATATATATATATATATATATATACATGGAGAGAGAAAGAGAGAGACATGAGATTTGAGCAAACATCACAAAAAACAAATAACTAGTAAACTAATGAAAATATATTTATCTCTTACTCACTGAGGAAACAAAAATGAAAAATTAAATAAACTCTACCAAAATGACCAACACCAACAGAAAGTCCCTCTGAGGTCTTCAAGCTCCTTGACTACTTATGTGTCTGTGAAGATCACAAACCTTCCTCAGTATCAGAGTCCACTACTCAAGTAGCCATTTTAAAGCAGAAAAAACTGACATTCTTTGTGGGGGGTGGGGAGGACTAGCACTTTACTTTGTGTAGTAAGTTTACTTGGCTCTCACAAAAATAGGACTCACTTTTCAAGATTACTAAAGCAAGTACTATTATAATCTGCATTATTTCAAAGGTTTGTATGGCAAAGGGGCTGAAAAATGGCTCAAAGGTTAAGAGCACTGGCTGCTCTTGCAGAGGATCTGGGTTCAGTTCCCAGCACCCACAGGGTGACTAACCCCAATTCTGGAGGATCTGACATCCTCTTCTGACATCCTCGGGCATTGATGCATATGGTGCACTTAAATATATACAGGCAAAACAGACACACATGCACACATGGACACACACACATACATTATTTTAAAAGTTTGTACAGCAAAGCTCAGGTAGGCAAGCTGACTTGTCCAAGGTAGCAAAGCTAGGAAGCCAAGGCCTGTCCACTGGCCTATGGTTCTATTGTTAATGTGTCCCAGGGCACTCATGCTCAAATTTTTTACCTAGCCATATGGATCTGCATTTTCCAGTGTAGTGAGAATGAGATGATGGGGTGACATTCTTGTCCTACAAATTGCAAAGTAGGTAAGATCAGTGATCACACTCTCCTGTAGTCACCAGGATTAGTGACTCCTTAATCAGACTAGACAAGACTACCTTCTGACATGGTCCCCATCTGACATGGTCCCCCTTTGACATGGTCCCCCTCTGACATGGTCCCCCTCTGACTTGGTTCCCCTCTGACATGGTCCCCCTCTGACTTGGTCCTCCTCTGACATGGTTCCCCTCTGACATGCTCCTCCTCTGACATGGTCCCCCTCTGACATGACACCCCTCTGACATGGTTCCCATCTGACATAGTCCTGCTCTGACATGGTCCCCCTCTAACATAGTCCTCCTGTGACATGGTCCTCCTCTGACATGGTCCCTCTCTGACATGATCCTCCTCTGACTTGGTCCCCATCTGACATGATCCCCCTCTGACCTAGTCCTCCTCTGACATGGTCCTCCTGTGACATGATCCCCCTCTGACTTGGTCCTCCTCTGACATGGTCCTCCTCTGACATGGTCCTCCTCTGACATGGTCCCCCTCTGACATGGTCCCCCTCTGACATGGTCCCCCTCTGACATGGTCCCCCTCTGACATGGTCCTCCTCTGACATGGTCCCCCTCTGACATGGTACTCCTCTGACATGGTCCCCCTCTGACATGGTCCCCCTCTGACATGGTCCCCCTCTGACATGGTCCTCTTCTGACATGGTTCCCCTCTGACTCGGTCCTCCTCTGACATGGTCCCCATCTGACATGGTTCCCCTCTGACTCGGTCCTCCTCTTACATGGTTCCCCTCTGACATGGTCCCCCTCTGTCTTGATCCTCGTCTGACATGGTCCTCCTCTGACATGGTCCTTCTGTGACATGGTCCTCCTCTGACATGGTCCTTCTGTGACATGGTCCTCCTCTGACATGGTCCTTCTGTGACATGGTCCTCCTCTGACATGGTCCCCCTCTGACATGATCCTCCTCTGACATGGTCCCCCTCTGACATGGTCCTCCTCTGACATGGTCCTCCTCTGACATGATCCTCCTCTGACTTGGTCCTCCTCTGACATGGTCCCCCTCTGACATGGTCCTCCTCTGACATGGTCCCCCTCTGACTTGATCCTCGTCTGACATGGTCCTCCTCTGACATGGTCCTCCTCTGACATAGTCCCCCTCTGACATGGTCCCCCTCTGACATAGTCCCCCTCTGACATAGTCCCCCTCTGACATGGTCCTCCTCTGACATGGTCCTCCTCTGACATGGTCCTCCTCTGACATGGTCCCCCTCTGACATGGTCCTCCTCTGACATGGTCCTCCTCTGACATGGTCCTCCTCTGACATGGTCCTTCTGTGACATGGTCCCCATCTGACATGGTCCTCCTCTGATGTGATCCACCTCTGATATAGTCACTCATCAATTAAAGGGTATCTACACTCTGCTGCCGACCCAGTCTGGCTGGCTTCTTCCTTTATCAGGGACAGCACAAGGTTCAGCAGTCCCTGTCCCCATGAAATTGACAGGATACCTACTTTGGATGGTGACCACAAGGCTAGGGAGTCTGCATGGACTGCAGACCTTTGAGCACCCACTGCACTGCATTACTCATCTTCCAACACTCAGCCAGTGGGCACCCACCTTCTCTCACTGTCTTCTATACCCCCATGGTCTTCTGGATCACATGGATTAAGGATACCATAGATAACTCAAGTACTTATAATACTGAGACTGATTTCCTCCAACTTTCCCCCTGTTTAGCTCATAGTTTAAAGGGTTCAAATGGTCTGTGTCTGTGATGGATAGTGTTGTCTACTTGCTAGAGACTAAAACTTGGAGATGCACCTCTGGGGCACACCTGTAAGAGATTATCTTCATTTCATTAATGAGATGGGAACACTCAGCCACTAGGGATGGTACCATTTCCTGAATGGGATCCTGGACTGCGTTCAGTGGAGGTGGGCAGCTGACCAGCAGCCTGCCCTCATCACTCTCTGCTTCCTGACTGTGCATGCCACACGACCAGCCACTCCAAGCCCCTGCCACCTTGATCTCTCCCCCATGGTGAACTGTAACCTTGGACTGTGAGCCAGAATAATGCTTTTTCTCTGTTAGGTGGCTTCTGTCAGAGTGTTTTCTCATAGTAGCAGGGAAACAAACTTAGACACATCTGACCATCCAGGAAGCCAGACAGCTGCACGTGCTCTGAAATGTGTCCTTGGTGATGGAAAGGACTTTGCTCTGTCCACCAGGCTGATCTCAGGAAGTTCTTACCTTGCTGATCCTGCTCTGAGATCAGTGTTCTCGATAACAAGCACAGAGCTTGGCATAGAGCAGGTAGCCAAAACCTCTTTGTTGAATGACTGGCACTATATCTATCTATCTATCTATCTATCTATCTATCTATCTATCTATCTATCATCTATCTATCTATTTATCTATCTACCTATCATCTATCCACCCATATCTATCTATCTATCTATCTATCTATCTATCTATCTATCTATCTATCTATCTGTCTGTCTAATTTGTATCTTTGAGCTAAGTCCGTGGCATTGAGTCTAAGCCAGACCAATCGTTTCAGTGAGCATTTGACCTAGGGCAGGAAGAAAGTTGTGAAGGTTGAAGGACAGAAGAGGAGGCACAGAATTTAAGAGTGTCTCCTTACCTAGATTAGAGGGACCAACTGCTTATGACGTCATGACTCAGAGATGGTCTCAGTTGAAAGGGAAGCTTTCTAGTCATTCCAAATCAGGCAACGGATTCTGTGATTCAGGATTTAAGGCTAGTTGATTGGTTAAAAAACTCAAAATGGGCCCAGTGCACAGGCCTGTAATCCCACCTACTCAAGAGCCTGAGGTAGGAGGATCACAAGTTCAAGGTTTGCCTGGGCTACAGAGTGAGTTCAAAGTCAGCTGGGCAAATGAAAGAGCTCCTGTCTCAAAAAAAAATGTAAACAAAGGGCTGTGGATATTTAGTTCAGTAGCTGAGTGCTTGCCTAGCATGTATAAGGCTCT
This sequence comes from Rhizomys pruinosus, assembly GCA_009823505.1. NCBI lineage: Eukaryota > Metazoa > Chordata > Mammalia > Rodentia > Spalacidae > Rhizomys > Rhizomys pruinosus. The sequence continues at coordinate 579,954 of VZQC01009288.1, read as the reverse complement.
GAGTTCAGTCCCCAGTATGGGGTGTGTGTGGAAAACTCCAAATTATCAGATAAAGTCTTGCCCCAAAGGAAGTATTATTCCCACCTCCTGTTTCCTTCTCCAGCTCAAATTTTCTTTTGGCTTAAACTTCTCCCCGAAACAACTCAGGAGGCCATAAAGAACGAGCTACGTGCCCTCTCTTCGCCACTCCCTCCCCCACCCCAATTTCCTTAAAGACCTATGTATGAATCTATAAAGAGAGACGGATCTCAGCCCCAAGATGGAGCACCACTACTGCAGCTGCGAGGTTATAAGCCCATAAATAAAGTTTATGGCTAAACTGGCCTGACCTGGCTTTGCCCCTAGGTGCAGAAGCAGTGTCTTGTCATTAGTATTCAGAGTACATCAGCCTGAAGTCTGAGCATTTGTTCTCAAGGCCCTCTGCTCTATAAATCTTTTGGAAAGGGTGGAGCAGGAGGGAGGGAGCAGGGAGGGAGGGAGCCTCGAGTGAGGGTCAAGAAACGGGATGAGAGTGACTGGGGACGTTCTCCTGGAGCCTGCTGCCGCCCCTAAGCTCTTATTGCTGGCCCAAGGGAATGTCCCAAGTCCCAACAAATAAGCCATCTTGTCTCTCCAGGCGTAGACGAAGGAGGAGGAGCCGGTGGGGGTGGGCGGGGGAGGAGACACACAGATTTTAATTTGTAACACCAGAACTTCTGGCTCACAGTTGCCGGCCCTAAGATTTTATTGAAGAAGCCATGTCCCCAACTTGTTGGTTGCTTATTTAGTTTGGGCGGCTTTGCTTGTTTGTTTTGCAGTCTGTGCAGAAGGCTGGATAACGCCTGCCCACAACACAGGGAGGACTATTGGAGGTGAAACGGGAAAATCACTCTCTGGCTCCCTCTGAGCTTCGGGAAGGAAGTACAGGTGGGGGCTGGAGTGGGAAGCAGGGAGGTCCTGGGATTCTCAGCCTCTTCCATGTTTCCAAATGCCCCATTAGGCAGCAAGCAAAGTGACATCACTGTTCCTACTTCATCTGCGCAGAAGGAACCCATTTACCACACAGAGCAAGTCTTACAATTGCCACTGCAGAGCCTTTGGCAGAAAGCCAGAGAAGAGGGTCAAGATACCACGTGACAGGACTGCCCCCCCCATTATTGTTATAGGAATAAAAGATGCTCAAAATTAACCTCAAGCAGCCATCAAGGAGAAGCCAGAGGGAGGGCTTGTGACAGGGTCTCTGGCCCGTAAGTGGTACAGGGGAGTGCAGCTCCCAAGCAGCCTGTCCAGCCCATGACAACTTGGGAAAATTCTTTCAGGCTGTGGGGCTTGACTACTCTACACTTTAAGCACCAGTCATCCCCCCAACTTTATTCAAAAAAATCTTAACTGTGGCACTACTTATGCTTGATGTTTGAGTATGTATATATATATATGTGTGTGTGTGTGTGTGTGTGTGTGTGTGTGTCCTAAAGTGTTTAACAGTACCCCTAACCTTTATCCTCCAGTACCATTTACACCTGTTATAACAAAGAGAACTATCTGCAGATATTTCCAAATGCCCACCAGGGTAAGATAGTCCCCTGTTGGAAACAACTGTCCTGTAAGTCTTGTCTTTTGTATCTCCAAGTCACTTGTTGGGACCTTGGCCACCCACCCAAGGACATCCCGTAGAAGGGCAGAGAATCAAGGCCTTGGGGTTAGTGCATCATGAGCAAGGTAATAGGAACCCTGTTTCTTACTGACCATTGAGAAGTATGCTCTGTCCCAATGGGCTAAAACTTGTCCTTAGGAAAACAGACTCAGAATAAGAAAATGGCTTCTCAATCAGGGCTGCAAGATTTAGCAAAAAGCGATAGGAAGAAATCATTTGTAGAAGAATGACTTACTCGATATTTGAGACCCCCTCCACTTCACATGTGGGGAGAGTGGTTGTCCCATAGGCTCACTTACCTTGGAGAGATTTCCTTCCTCTCTGCCTTCCTGCAAAGAGGCAAGGAAGGCCCCTGGATGAGACTCTGGCAGTCTTGATGGGGAAGGAGCTCAGATCATGCCATAAATCCTCAGGAAGGTACAGGATGTTTTGTGAGAACAGAGAGGGCAGGAGGAGTCTTCCTGGCCTACCTGTCTGCCATCAATTTTGTTTCCTCTTTGAAGAAAATCCCATTACTCAGGGCCTGATAAAGTGAAAAGGGTGGAGGAGGAGGAGGAGGAGGAGGAGGAGGAGGAGGAGGAGGAACCAAGTGGGGCAGGTGAAGCTTCTGAGGGGGGAACAGGTGGGGACAGTGGAGTGGACAGGAAGCGTGGCAGAGCTAGACTTGGAAGAGGACACACTGAGAAGCTAGCTTAGTTGAGTTCCCAGGGAAATTTAATGGAGGATCAAGCATCCGGATCAGGAAAGGACCCAGCTTCAACATGGAGACCCAACTCATCTAGGGCCACCAGACCCCAGGGCATAGAGGTGACACTAGGGCTATGCCTGGGGGTCAGATCCATGTCCCTGTCTTTACCTGACCTATGACTGACTCCGCAGATAGACCAGCTTTTTCAGTGAGGTGACTGGAGTACTAGGTTAAGCACTCTACCACTGAGCCATCCAGCCTTTTCATGTACTGGAACCAGATAATTCTTAGACTCTCCGACTGTCAAATTCTACCTTGGCCTGCTCTGTTTGGCCTCCCACTCTCCTCTCTTGCCACATGAGGAATGTCCGAGGGTGACACATTCCGCCACCGTCTTCCTTTAATGAAAACTGGAAGCTCTAAGATGCTTTCCGGAACACCTGAGCCTGAGATTTTCTCTGACAGTGATGCCAAGGGATATGACCTTTAACAGGACACCATGTCTCAGAGAACTGGCACTCAGGAATCCCAATGCTCATTCATGGCAGAACCTTTAAGGAGCCAGATAGTGTAGTTAGCCCACCTGTAACAGGAGAAAGATCGATGAGATAACGAGAGTTGTGGATATAGCTCAGCTGGTCGGCAGGACTTGCCTAATATGATAAAGCTTTGGTCACAATACCCAGCACTGAATAAACCACGAGAGAGAATGTTGGGGGGCAGGGGAGCACACACGTATAATGTCAGTATTCGGGAGCTGGAGACAGGAGGATCAGGAGAGCTCAAGGCCAGCCTGTGCTACAGGAGACCCTGTCTTAAAAATAATAAGTAAGCCAGACCTGGTGATGCACACCTTTGATCCCAGCACTCGGGAGGCAGAGACGGGCAGATCTCTGTGAGTTCGAGGCCAGCCTGGTGTACATAGCGAGTGCCAGGACAACTGGGGCTGCGGGAGACTCTGCCTTAAAAAGACCTAATAGTAATAATTAATAATAATAATAATAATAAATAAGCAAACAAATAATAGAGATAGCTACCATGGAAACATGTTTTTAACACAGAAATTCTGCCCAGAATTTTGAATAATACATATGCACAGGCAGTGTGACTCTTGAGACTTCAAGAGTGCTTAGTGTCTGGGAAGGAAAGGGCAAAATTGGGAAGAAACTGTAGGCTTGCTTTCCCTTCAGGACAACACGCTACATTCCAGAGCCCTCTCAGACAGGCTTCCATGTCACAGTAAAGTGGAGCTGACAGGCATGACCTCTGCCTGGCTGTTCACCTTATTGATGCTGTCTGGTAGGTGAGACATTTATTAACATCGATGGACTGCCCATAGAGAGTCCCCACCACCAAGGGCTCATGGAATGAATTCTTTCCCCAGATGCAAGAAGTCTCGGTTTCAACATGGAATTTGATAACATCCTAGTGCAGAAGGGTCTTGCCTGCAAGTCTCGTGTGTTTGATGTAGGAGTCATCCATTCACAGGCCTAAGGGTCTCATGGGCTGACCCCACCCTAGGAACCATGGGGGGTCCCCAAGTCTGGACTGACTATCCAAAACTCAATTTCCACATCCACGAACTAAGTGAAAACTTACCAAGGTGACGATAAGAAGGAAGAGAGAAAGAGAGTGCTAAAATGAACTCCCTGAGTCATCCCATTCGAATGGTGGGTGGTCTGTGTACTGTGCACCTGGTCCATGTCTTGTGTTTAAGGTAAACACTCAGGGAAAATCCCAGGGCAGTTACATTAGCACATTGTGATATCAGCTATCTTCTCCTCATGTACAACTGACAAAAACACAAGGAAAACCACAAAAGCTGATTGTTTTGTGGTCCCCACAGGCAAGGTAATCTGGTGAGGACCTGAGCTTCTGTTCCTCAAGGGCTGCAGTCCCCTCAGGACAGGACTGTGCTTTCATACTCATTCGTAGCCCCTCTCTAACTGTCAGCCCAGGATCCCCTTCAGTTCCCTGTCATGCAGGCCTGTCCAAGGTATGGCTCACAGCTTGACGGCTGATTTCCCTCAGGACAAAGTAAGGTGAGTGTAATGGTTAATCGTATGTGTCCATTTGACTGGGCCACGGTGTCCCAATATTTAGTCACATTATTCTGGAAATTTCTGTGAGAGAGGTTTTTGTTGTTTCTTTGGTAAGATTAACATTTATGTGAGTGGACTTTGAGTAAAACAGATTAGACTTTACCATGTGGTCGGCCACATCCAGTCAATTGAAGGCCTGAGAACAAAGTTCAGCCTCCCAAAGAAAGAAGGAACATCTCAAAAGCAATCACAGTCTGGAACTGTGATTGTTTCAAGAGCCTTCAGTTTACCAGCCTTCCACAGAGTCTGAACTCAAGAAACCTCCACAAGGACATGAGCTAACTTCTCAGAAGAAGTCAATCCCCCAACACCTTCCCGTTGTAACCTGTGTGTGTGTGTGTGTGTGTGTGTGTGTGTGTGCGTGTGTGTGCAGGCACATGTACATGCGCAGGTGTAGGTACAATACCTACACACATGTGTGGAAGCCAGAAGACAAGCTTACGTGTCATTTTTCAGGTGCTCTCCACTTTAAAAAATGTTTTTATTGATTCAAGAATTTCATGCAATGTATTTTGATCATATTCAGACTTCCTCCTCCTCTCTACACATACCTTACCATCCCCACCATGTCATGTCCTTTGTTACTATCAACCTTTTTAAAGGCCTGTGCAATCTAATCTGTGTTTCCCAAGTGCTCTTGGATGTGGGTCTATGCCTTGGAGTCTGGTCAACATACCAGGTGTCATACAAGTAAGGAAAACTGACTCTTACTCTCCCAGCATCCATCAAACGCCAAGGGATGGGGCTTCCTGTCCGCCTCTGCCATCCACACTGGGCCCCTGTCTAGCTTGGGTTTTCACAGGTCTGATGTATGTTGTCATAGCCCTGTAGGTTCATGTGTGAACTACCCTCTGCTGTCCTGAAAACACACTTTCCTTATATTCATCCACCACCTCTGGTCCTTACAGTCTTTCTGCTCACTCTTCTGCAATGATCCTCTGCAAGCTATAGTAATAACTGCTTGTCAAACTACGCCCACCAGTGCAATAGTGGCACAGATACTATGGGAGTAACCAATCGCCTTCTAATTGAAATGAAGGCCCACTTCACAAGATGAAGTCCGTACCTGACACTATCATCAGGGCCAACAACCTGTGACTAGAACTTAGGGGAGAACCTACTAGTATCATTCTGCCAAATAGGCAGAGCATTAAACTGACTCAGTCACTTCTTTAACAGGGCTTTTCACTGACCTTGAGCCCACCAGGCAGGCTAGGCTTGTTGGCCACTGAGCCTCAGGGATCTTCTGTCTCTATCTCCCCCAAACAGGGATAGAAAACAGGGATAGAAAACAGGAGCCATAATGCTGGTTAGATATGGACACTGAGGTGAACCCAACTTTTTGCATTTGCCAGGTGTGGTGGTTTGAATGTGTGTCCCCCATTGGCTCTAGGTATTCAGACATTTGTCTCCAGTTGGTGGCGCTGTTTTTGGAGGTCTTGGGGTGTGTGGCCATGCTGCAGGAAGTGTGTCACTGGGGGCAGGCTTAGTGAGTTTTAACAAGCCTCTGTGGTCTACAGTTGCTTCCTCTCTGTTTCCTGTGCTCTTTGCAAGATGTGACCCTCGGTTTGCTGCTCCAGATCCAGCCGCCACGCCTCCCGCCACAATGGAATCTAATTCCCTGGAACTGCCAATCATAAGCTCAAATAAACTCTTCCTTTTATAAGTTCCTTGGTCATGGTGCTTTATCACAGCAACAGAAAACTGACTAATACACCAGGCAAGTATTTTACTGACTGAGCCATCTTCCCTGGTCGGGTTTCTTCTATCTGGCTGTGTCCCCAGGCCAGGGTCCTTGTATCTTACTATGTATATATCTCTCTCTATGCATGTGTACACAGACATACGTGTGCATGCATGCTTTCTCTGCAGGAGCCTGCCATTATGTTACAGGGAGGTTGAGAGAACCAAGTCACAGTCCTTTTTATAATCTAATCTTAGAAGTGGCATCCTGCCACTTTTGTTGCTTCCCATGGATTAGAACTGAACCAATTTCCACTACCAACACCAAGGGGGGCAGAGACTGCCAAGGGCACCCCAGAAGTAAGTCTAAGGGTAAACACTCCCGTTCTTTTGCAGCATCCACACTCCATGACCCTGGAACAAGCGCTGTGATGGCTGAAGCCTCCTGTTCTCATTTCTGAGAAACAGATCAGATAGCTCCTCTTGCAGAGAAAGGCTGTGAGGCTGGGATAGCACACAGAAGATGGGTGGGGCGTGGTGAGTAGTGATGATAGAGACAGCAGTTTATTTATTATTTATTTATTTACATTTTCTCTTTGGGGGGACAGCAATTTAAACATTTTGTCTTGGTTGTGGGTTTTTATTTTGAGGGTTGGTTGTCCCTGTGTGTATGGGAGGGGGATGCTAAGGTCAGACGTCAGGGTCAGGCATTGCCCTGGATTCTCCAACACATTATTTTTTAAATTGCACTTAGTCATTTATTTTGTATGGTGTGTCTGGTGTGTACACGCACGTGTGTGTGTGCCCTCGTGTGCATGTTGAGGTCATAGAGTCCATTCTCTTCGTCCACCATGGAGCTTCTAGGGATCCAACTGAGGTCGTTGGACTTGGTAAGCCATCTTGCCAACCTTCTACCTTGGTTTTTTTTTTTTTTTTTTGTGACAGGGTCTCTCACTGAACCTGGAACTCACTAGTTCTGCTAGAATGCTTGTCCTGGGATCCTCCCATCTCCCCCTCCCTAGCCACAGACCTGTGCTGCAGCTCCTGTCTTTTATGTGATCCTTAGGCTTGTGCAGAAAGCATTTTATCAACTGAGCCTCCTCTCCAGTCTCTGAATTTTTTTTTTTTTAGTTTTTGAGACAGGGTTTCCCTGTAGCCCCAGCTGTCCTGGAACTCACTATGTAGACCAGGCTGGCCTTGAACTCCCAGAGATCCACCTCCCTCTGCCTCCGAGTACTGGGATTAAAGTCATGTGCCACCACTCCTGGCTTGAATTTTTGTTTTAAGACAGGGTCTCATGTAGCCCAGACTGTGTACTGTGTAAACAAGGATGACTTTGAACTTCTAATCTTCTGGTCTCTATCTCCCAAGTATTGGGATTATAGCTATGTGTCACGACACATTCCAGGACCAAGGCGAAGGCCAGCAGTGTGGGGTAACGAAGCAGCAACAGTGTCAGGAGGTGGCACCTAAAAGACCACCAGGATCGAGATCTCAGTGGACATGGAAAGCTATGACAAGGCCTTTTATTCTATCATGAGTCATATGGAAAGTGACAAAGACAATGTTGGATGAAGAAATATAATCTGACTCATAATTTAAAGTTCTGAGAACTTGATGAATGAGCAGCTACTTGGTGAATGAAGATCTAAAGTAGTGGTTCTCCATCCTGACTCTACACTGAAAGGAGAGAGCTAGAAACAGCCATGGAAATAAAAACTGAGAGGGTAGTATTTCAGAAAAATTGAATTCATGTCTTTGGGAATAAGGTCTAGGCACTGTTGTTGTTTTTTTAATATGGGTTTGATCTTTTTTATTATTTATTATTTATTTTTTCTAGCATTTTTAATTTATTGTTTTATATATTTTTTGTACAAGATAATGTTACAAATCAAATCTAGACCCGTGTCCCCCTCCCTACCCTCCCCCCAGAACTCGTTCATTCTGCCAAAGATATTTTTCATCTTTTTCTCAGTCTTTCTCAAAATTCTCGATGTAGAAGTTGACTGTTTTGAGCAGAAGTGCACCGTTTCAGTCTGTTCTTTGACGCAGTCTTTTCTGTTGTTGTTGTCGTTATTGTTGTTCTAATCCTTCTCCTCCTCCTCCTCCTCCTCCTCCTCCTCCTCCTCCTCCTTCTTCTTTCCAATATGCATCACTCCCAACTACTTGGACAAAAGCTCAAGAAGCCCTGCACAAGAAATACTTACAACTGGTACTTGATGCTAGCATCCACAGATGAGGGATACCATTCATCGTTTGTTTTTCTGGGACTGTGTTACTTCACTTAACATAATATCTTCTAGTTCCATCCATTTACCTGCAAAGTTCATGATGTAATCTTTCTTTACAGCTGCATAGAACTCCGTTGTGTAGATGTACTGTCTGCATGTAGGTTGGTGCACCCGTGTCGTGCAATGCCTCGGAGGTCAGAAGCTGACAGATTCCCTTGGAACTGGAGTTAAAGACGGTTCTTATCTGCCATGTGGGTGCTGGGACTCGAACCCAGGCCCTCTGCAAGAGCAGTCGATGCTCTTAACCGCTGATCCATCTCTCCAGCCCCCTAGGCACTGTTTTAAAACAAAACAAGAACAAAATAAAAACCTCTCCCAGTGTCCCTCACATGTACTCAGGGTTCTAGAAAATGGGGTGAGATTATAGAGAATGGCTGCATGCCCCTCCCTGATTTTTATAAATAAAGTTTTATTGAAACAAAGCAAAGGTTTCATTGAAACATTATCTATGGCAGCTTTTTAGCCATAATGGGGATGTTGACTGGTTATAACAGTGACCACATTATCTGAAAAGTCTAAAAGGTTAGCTACTGACAATTTACAGAGGCCAAGTCCCAGCTCCTGGCTTATTGTAGCACTTCTAAAAATGGTGGTGGGTATTAAAATACCTGGAAAACTTAGTCAAAATGCAAAGGCCCATGCCCTCTCCTGCTCCCATGAGTCTGAGCTTTGGGTTCTTCTTAGCACTCCAAATGGGTCTGCTACAAATCAGGGTTGGAGAACCACAGGGAAAGACCAGCACAAACCTGTCCCCTGACTCCAAAGCTACAGATTCAAGCAAGCTTCTCTCCTTGAACTGACAAGTTGAGATCTCACAAGAACCATTCCAGTTGTTTTTTTATTTATTTTATTTTTTTTATTGGTGCTTTGTGCATTTCATACATCATTTTCCAATTCAGATCAGGCATATTTCCCTTTCCCTTCCCCCCTACCCCCACCCCATCCCAGATCATACATTTTGCCATAACTGTCCTGCATCTTTCTCTCAGTTTTTTTTTTTCATTTTTTAGCTATAAGTGATGATCCATGAGTACAAGCATCCTTCATATGAAACCAATTTTCAGGCTGTTGTGCTTTTAAAACCATGGGATGATGCCCTCCCCTATGGAAGACCAAGTCACAGCCTCTACATTGGTCATAAGAATATTCCTGGACGGTGTAGTCAGACCCTGGGATGGGGGACCAACTCAAGGTGCAAAAGGTAGATATGTTTTGGGAAGTCTGTGAGGGGCATATTTTGACTATGTCTTTCTTTTCCTGTGGTGTTTTCTCCATGGGAGCAGTGTGCCTGATATATATGGGATGCAAAGAATATATTATTCTGGTACTGTACTGTTCAGCTAAAGCCATGCAACATTATAATCCACACGGGGTTTCAAAGAATTAAGCAACAGTCTGATGCTTGGCATTCACACCTGGAACTTCTAATTTGGTAGGTCTGGGGTGAGGTCTAGCAGGAGATTGTTTATCATAGCCACGATGGCTGGGACTGTTCTCAACCATAGAATCTAGAACAGTGATTTGCTTGAATCGGAACCCCTAGAGGGCTTGTTAAAAAGCTGATTACTGGCCTCCACCCTAGAGTTTCTGGGAGTTCTGGGGTGGGACCCAAGGCTTTGCTTTTCCAGCAAGTTCCCAGATGAGGTTGAGGCTACCAGTCTGGGGACATGATGATATAAACCACCACTGTACGTAAGCTCCGACCAAGAAAGGTACTTCAACAGGATGAAGCACTTGACTGGATTCAGGGCATTGGGTCCTGTTGCCAAGCTATTGGCACAATCTTCATCATGTATACATGCAAAGACCATAAGCAGGTAGGTCCTCGGACAATTCTCCCTGGCAGATACCAAGGGTGATGAATCAAAGTGAATTCAAACAAAGCCTATGAAAACAAAATATTTCAAAATTGAAAGTACTCTAAATTCCTTTAAAACCCACCACCAGTGAGAACCTGATACATAATTATATAACCCATGTATATAATTAGGTACTTTCCTTTCATTCTGTCCCTACCCACTTCTCCAAGGCAGGCTTTGGAAGAGGAAGGAAGGGGTCTGAAGTCTCAGGACTCCCAACATAGTGTCCTATATTCCCCTGCTCTTATAAAATTTAAAAAAAAAATCACACTTGGCTAGAGCTAGAGCCAAACCCCAGAGCTTCTTCTCCATCAATTAATATTTATTAGGCCTTCACAATGAGCTAAGCAGCCATATAAAAGACAACAGTACCCACAGACTGTTATTAAGCCAAGGAAGAACAAGTACCTCACCTTCATTTTCACAAGGTGTTGGCAGCTGGGTGGTTATGTCTGGGTCAAAATGAACATTCAACCACTCATCTCACAAAAATGTCTTGAGCACTCAGTATGTCACAGACACGCTCTGAAGCACTGCAGGTAGGGCAGTGGCTGAAACAGAAAGAAACCTCTGCCCCAGCAGGTGGGAAAGGTTGAAGATTGGGAGATGCTGTGGGCTGGGGTTGATGCCCATGTCTATGTAAGCAGGGCTCTGGTCTGGTGACTAGGTCAACTATAGTCTGTTCCAGGGCTAGTGCTTTATGTCATGGGTCTCTCCACAAAGTCCTATTGGGATAAGACATCTGAATTTTCAAGGCCTATAGGGGATCTAGGTTTAGATTACACATAATGTAGTCTCTCTAGGGAAAGTACACATATTGATCAGATTTCTGAGGTTTTGCTTAAATAAATTATTCACTGTAAAGCCAGGTAGAGCCAAGACATGGAAGCCACCTTGGCCATCTTTTCCAGCTCAGCTCCTCGGAACCTATGTATCTGTCCAGAGGTTGCCTTGAGCCTTGCTGGAACCCTGGCTGATTCAGGTCAACGTCACTTCTCAACTCCCTCCAAAAAGGACATAAAAGTCCCTTTCTGGTCACTGGAAGGCACATATTGTTCCCTTCTGGAAGGTGGCTTAAGTACCATGGAACCCGAATCCCCAGTGGTGAGCAGCCCTGTGGGCCACAACAGGAGAGTTTCAGGTCAAGGTCCTATACATCTAAGGTCAGGGGAGGCAGGTACCATTTGTCTTGCACATTCTGGTGATACCAGCACTTAGTGTAGCATAGTGCCTCGTACCCAGTGGGTTAATGAGGGAGCGAATGGAGAGAGGATGAATGAGTCAGAAACACTTCACTAAACATTGAAGTCCCATGAATCTCTCAACAAGCAGTCTCATCATCCTCAGTGTCCCAGTGTTGACTGTGTGCTGATGAATGGAGATGATGCTATGAACTGATAACCTACATGGAAACCCATAAGATGTAGAATCACCTTCTCAAAGACAAAGGCAACTAAGTGTTCCAAGGAGAGAAGTGGGTTATGAGCCAAGGACAAGTATTCAGCCCTGCAGGTCTGCACCTCCAACCCGCCAAAGGAAGACATCGGTGAAAAAGAAAAACTGAGTAGAATTCCTTTAAAAGCACTGGGTTTGGGTACAGCTAAGACCCATATTTTGAGGTGAGAAGAAAAAAGGGCGAAAACTCCTAAGAAATAAAATAATATTGGGCTGTGGTCCCCACAGGAATGTTGGTACGGCATATGTTGTGTACAGCATATAGACATTTCAGCCACAGTATTTGTTCTACAGTAAGTATTTGCTCTACACTGATGCAGAAATCAGGAACTTCAAAGAATACAAGTGCCAGCAATAGTCCTATCTGAGGAAAGCAGTGACTGCTTGCTTGTTCTTCCTCTATGGAACATGTTTACCCATCTATTATACCTTGAGATCTTTGCATAGCCATTTTTCTTTCTCTGGAGTGGCAACATTTCTCTTCCTGGAAAATCCTTCTTCGGTCTTTAAAAGTTGATTTTCACTTCATCTCTCACTTCAAAAAGTAATTGTTTGCTACCATGAATTACCATAGCACCCTCGACCTCCACCATCATGTCATGATTTAACATGGTGCTTGAACATCAGTCATCCTCTACCATATTGACAGTGAGCTCCTGAAGGCCATAGTCTTGCCCTACTCAGCGTCACCTCTACAGCTTGTAAAAGGCCTCAAAGACATGGATTTTTTTTATTTTAAAAACTAAAATGAAAAATGACCGTTACAAGCCATGTTAAATTTCCAGTCGTGCCTATTTCACATGGGGAAGACCCCATTACTCCAGAATAGGAAAATGCCCCATGTCAGACCTTCCAAGCAATGGAGAGAGTGCATGTCACATGTCACCGCTCGATGAGAGCTACCCCATCAGTCAAGAGGCCTTCTCAGGAAGCAGGGAGGCTCACAGGCGATTGGAGACTTGTTTATATCAAATAAGCACTTGCTCCAGTGTTCAAAGATCAGCAGGTTCTAACTTGAACTTGCAGAGAAGTCGTGGCCATGTACCTACATTTGCTGCAAGAAGATGGGCAGTAAAGCCAGGCTTCCATCTGCCCTTGATGAACAACCCCTGGGATTGCTGGAACACCACCCTGAACAAGACATCCAAAACTTGGTGGGGATAAGCTCCCCCTCCACCCCGTTGGGGGTCTCAGAGTTGCTTCCTGAGAGAGAGTGGTGAACCAACTGAATAAAATAACTGTGGTATTTACCGCTGTTAATTAACAGCAAGGTACTCATGAGTAATGTGGTGTCAAGGGTGTGGAGAGCTTTTATTCTTGGCTTCTCTTCTGCAAGGTTATAAACTCCAGGAGAGATGTTGTCTTCTGGATGAAACTTGGCAGCGGGCCCAAGGCTCTTCTTGTGGTTGATGCTGGCCCTGCCTGCTCACCAGCCTGTTGAGATTTGTCCCCATTTCCACAGCCTTCCCTAATGGGGCCATGAGATTTGTGAAAGCCTAGTAACTAGAAACCACTCTAAGGGGTGATATTGGCATTTGAAGACCCTACAGCCAAAAATTAAAGATCATACACTCCAGAAATATCCAAGTCTAGACGAAGTTATCTAAAATGCCACCAGGAGACTGCCTAAGTCCTGGGTAACAATTCCTTCAAATGGCTATTGTCAAACCTAGAGCCAAGCTGCAACTTCTTCTTGCTCAGTAGTCAACATTTCTTGCAACAAGTCCCCAAGGGACTGCTTCAGATGCCTTGGATGCCTCCTATTTGGATCAAGTTTGTAAGCTGTGATAGCCATCCATTTCACAGCCCCTGACTACAACAGTCTGATGAATTATACACTTTTCAATTTCTATTATCCTTCCACAAACATCACCTCACTTTAATCTTCTTCCCTGCACAAGGTGCTGTGAAACAGACCACGGAAGGTTTATTGCCCCAGTTTTACAGATAAAGAAATAGAGGTTTGGAACACTCAAATTACTTCCTAAGATTTCCATGGCAGTACCCAGGCTTCAACTCAGGTCTTCTGATGCCAAACACAGCATTCAGAGTTTCCACCCTAGCATGCTCTGAAAAGAATAAGAGTCAGCATTTTCCTCCCACCAGGCCCCATGTCATGCAAAGCCAACTATGAGGAAGATGGACAGTAATGAATTATGAACATCCCTCTAGAAAGGAAAGGCTGCTCAGTGAGCAGTTTTGGCTTCTACTTTTGCGTGGGGAAGCTTGAATAAGCCTGACTTGGATTTGTGAAGGCTAGAAGAGAAATAAGGAGAGATGGTTTGGAAGACTGTTACCAGAGTCCTACACCCCAAATAGACAACAACAACAACAACAACACAGCCTCCTTAAGCACACCCTATCCTCCCTCCCCCGCGGGCGCCCCCCCCCCTTCCTCAGAAGGCAGGAACACAATAAAAGGAAGCAACAAATTAGTAACCCACTACCTGGAGATTTTAATTAGCCATGAGAACCAGACTGAACATGAATCCTTCCCTGGAAATCCACCCTGTTCCAACCATCTGCTGGGACATTCACTCTTCTCTGGAAATGTTTCTGAGACGTTGGCAACAACCAGTTCAACCTGTCCCATCCTCTCACTGACGGAAGGAAACTCTTGGATAAACCACCACAGTCCAGTTGAGGACGCCAGCAGAGTACAGAGAGCTATGGAAAAGCGAGTTGTCACAGCTGCCTTGGGTGGCTTAGCAAACCGTGGCTGAACCATCCGCAAACAGAAGAGTAAGAAAGATACCTCATTTTCTTTTAAAAAATATTTTATTTCTATTATTTTTATTTTATTGTGTGAGTGTATTCCTTGCATGCAAGCAGGTGCACCAGTATCAGGCAGTGCCCACAGAGGTCAGAAGAGGGCTTCGGATCCCCTGGATCTGTAGTTATGGATGGTTGTTAGCTGACATGTAGTTGCTGGGAACTGAACCCAGGTCCTCTGCAGGAGCAGCCAGTGCTCTTAACCACTGAGTCATCTCTCCAGTCCCAAACTTCATTTTCAGACCTGGATATTGAATGACTTCTTTTTTCATATTCTTTCTTTCTTTCTTTCTTTTTATTTTTTTTAAGGGATTCTATAATATAAAAAGCACAGTTGTTTTCAGATCACAATGACATTGCTCAGTTTGCCATACACTTAGGTAATTGGTGCTAGCGTCCACGGATGATGGATACCATTCGTCGTTTGTTTTTCTGGGACTGTGTTACTTCATTGAATGACTTCTTAATTATCCATGTGAATAAAATTACTAAACAGAGTGTATAAAAAGAGGTAGTTATAGTTCATTTAGAGAGGAACTAAAGATGCTTTATTTTGCACCTGTTTCCCGGACCTGCAGAGAATGGTGCTGGAACACGTCTATCTTATAGTGCATCTCTGATCACATCTTACCTACAAAGCAGAAAAGCAGGAGCAGAGAGAGGAACACAGTCCAAGTACGGACCCTACACAGAAGTTCCATGTATTAGTAACCAGGAGCCCACAGCTGCCGTGACCCTCCATTCTCTCTCAGAGCCCTGGATCACCAATTCGAGGAAAGAGGAAGCGATCCTAAAATATACTCGCTTCCATGTTCAAACTATCAGCTAGCATTCAACCCCCTCCATGACTCCTGCTCCTAGGATGTCTTGACAACGACGTACTGGAAGAATCATCAGAACTGCTTCAAGGTGACAGGAACGAGCCTTTTTCCTCATCCGGGGGTTCTCCGCCTTTCTGCAATTCGTTCTATTAAAAACTCACATGTTTTTACTACCTGGTCAAAACAACCTAAAAAAGCAGTATGGCAGACTGGGAGTTCACCTCACTCACACCCTTTCACCATCCAAGACAGAGGAGCCTCACCATCTCTCACTTTTTCTTCTTTGCCGAGTTCTCTCTGGTATGACCTGCTATGGTTTGAACACGTTAGCATTTTTCCCACAAGGATTCAAATGTAGGCTCTCAGTTTGGATATGTTATGAGATGATGAAATTGTTAAGAGGTGGGACCCCCTGGGAGGTCCTTAGGTCATAAGGGGTGTTCCCTAAGAAGGAATTGATGTAGTTCTCTGAGAACCTTGTTAGTTTCCTTGAATTGCTATAAAAAGAATAAGATTGGCCCCTCCCAGTTCACTGGCTTCCTGTCTTAACCAAGTGGCCTGTCCTTCTTGCAGGCATTCCTTACCTTTGCGATGTCATCTACCATAAGACAACACAGCTCAGGCAGTGGGGGTAGGGGGGTCCTTACCAGAACTAGTACTATGCCGCTTGGACTTTCAGCTCACAAACTGTGACCTAAAAAAAAAAAAAAACAACCTTCTTTTCTTTTTCTTCTTAAGTTACTCAGCCTCCAATATTTTGTTACAGTGACAGAAAACAATTTAATACAGCATCTTGCCCACCTTCCTCATAAAATCATCTTTCTCCTTACTCCCTGTTACTGTCCTTCAAACTTAGCATTATACTGAATAAAAATGGAGGATCTCATCTGCACATGTCTAAACACCCCAAAAGAAAGGAGTCCTAAGAAGAGGGGAGTCAGCTCAGACAGTAAAATGTTTGTGCAATCATGAGGACCTGACTCTGAATCCCAGAACTCAAGTTAAAAAGCTGGCGTGTTGGGCTGGAGCAATGGCCTAGCGGTTAAGAGCGCCGGACGCTCTTACAGAGGACCCGTTTCGATCCCCACACCCACATGGTGGGTGAGAACCGTCTGATAACTCAATCAGGAGAACTCCATTCCCGGGGAGTCGACGCCTCTTCTGAATTCCGCGGCATTTGCCCCAGACCGGGTGACACAAACTTGACATTGCAGACCAGTACATTAATACACATACGAGAATAAATTTAAAAAAAAAAGCTGGCGTTGTTTGTTGTTGTGGTGTTATGACATATTGGCAATCCAGCACTGGGGGGGGGGTGCAGGGGTAAGATCCTGGCGCTTGCCAGACAGCCTGGCCATGATCTTACCTAAAGACAATCCACGGCCAGCTCTCCCGGGTTACTTTCTATTTCTGTGAAAAACATATAAAACAAGTTTGAGGAGAAAGGGTTTATTTTATTCCATGCCCAGGTCACAGTTCATCAATGGGGGTGAATGCCAGGACAGGAAACTCAGGGCCGAAGGACCCGGCCAGGCAGGAGCTGACGCACACGACCACAGAGATGGATAGTGGCCTTACCCGCTTGCTCTCCTGACCCTGTGGTAGCCTGTTCTGTTCATACAACCCAGGACCACCTGCTCAGAGGTGGCAGTGCAAACAATGGACTGGGCCCTCCCGAATCACTCAGCAAAATGAACGCAAAGTCTCCCGGCTCCGTCCTTAGCCAGTCCAATAGAACCAATTCCTCAACTGAGGGTCCCTCTTCCAGCTGTGTCAAGTTGACACTTAAGCTCTCTAGCACAACAGCCTTGACAACGCCTTCTCCCTCTTCCATAGCCATAGTTGGAGTCCAGGCCAGTAAGAGATCCAGTCTCAAAGAAACAAGGTGGGCACACTTGAGGTAGTCCTCCACAAGTATGCAGAGAGAGGCGCACATATACAAATGCTCGCACACACAAATACACACACATTCACAAATAAAGGCAAGAATAAACCTTCCTTAATAGAAAGCTGCCACTGGTTTCTGTACAAAGTATCTAAGAAGCAAGCCATTCTCATCAAAGCTACCACCACTGTTATCCCTTAGAGATGTCTGACCTGGTCTTACAGGAGGAAGGCACCTTCCTCCTATTAATCCAGCTTAAATTTTGTTCCTTCTGAAAACAATGACCTTGGGATGTCTGTACTAACATGTACTTGACTTCTTCCAGATAATAAGAGCGCATTAGGAGTGGATGAAATATATCCATCAGGGGTGAGTGGTGACAGAATTAGACAAAGCTGATGAGCTAATCTCTCCTTTGTTTATCTCACTATAAACTGATGATTGAGAGGGAGCTGGGACAGCGGGCGGCCAGGCTACAACAAAGCGTGCCTTGAACTGCTCACGCCGGAACAAAGAGGGACGGAAAGGGAGAACGGATAACAGCACGAGAGGGGGCCCATGGGGGGGGAGGGGTGCACGCGAAACGACGGCAAACTATCGCACAAGGAGCAGGAGTGAAGGATGGGACCGTGAAGGCAGCGACTGCGGCAACCGGACGGGATAACGGGGCCTGCCGGTAGAGAACAAAAGACGCTCTGCACCGGAGCACCAGCGGGGGTCAGTAAAAAAAAAAAAAACAAATGGGACGCTCACGTCGCAGCCAGGCATTCCAAGAAAACTTCATGATTCAGTGTCGCTCATTCCTCACCCATATAAACAAGTATGAAGAGGTCACATAAAATCAGAACATAACAGAAGTGGGGTTTTGCAATCAAGTAGCCAAAGACTGTGAGAACTGAAGGACTTCCAAGAACCACACCAATGAAAGTAAATGCTTAAAGACTTATAACTGTCCCACCATCATATGACATGTTCATGACTTGAAAGCTCTCTCATGCCTCTTACTGTTACGCTTCACTATGAGACTCTGGGGGGGGGGGTTTGTATGTATTGCGGTTTTTTAGTTTAAAGCCATACATTGAATGGTGCTGTATTGGTTATTTTTCCGTTGCTGTGGAAAAACACTGTGACCATGGCAACTTAGAAAAGGAAGAGTTTATTTTGCTTACGATTCCAGAGGGATTAGAATCCCTAATAGCAGGGGGCAGGTATGGCAGCAGGAGGTGGCTGCAGCAGAAAACCAAGCCATCACATCATTGCCAGGCAGGATCGCTGAAAAAGAAAAGAGAGGATTAGAGAGAGAGGATGAGAAGCGAGTGGAAGAACGACGAGACGATGAAGAGGAGACGAGAGAGGAGAGAGAGAGAGAGAGAGAGAAAGAGAGAGAATCCAGCAAGGCTTAAGAACTTTCAAAGCCTGGTCCTAGTAATGTTACTTCCTCCATCATGGCCACAGCTTCTAAGACCTATTTTTTTTTTATTGTTTTTATTTTATGTGTATAACTATGATGCTTGCCTGTAAGTGCACCTGTGTCATGCACTGCCCATGGAGGTCAGAAGAAGGCATCAGATCCCTTGGAACTGGAGTTACGGATGGTTGTTAGCCGCCATCTGGGTGCGGGTCCTCTGTGAGAATAGTCAGTGCTTTTAACTGCTGAGCCATCTCTCCAGCCCCATAAACGTAAAATCTTAAAAAAAAAAAAAAAAAAAAAAAAAGAGAGAAACGGGGCTAGAAAGATAGCTCAGCAATTAAGAGCACCAACTGACTGCTCTTGCAGAGGACCCGGGTTCAATTCCCAGCATCCACATGGTGGCTAAGTACCATTTTTAACTTGAGTTCCAGGGGAATCTGACACCCTTTTCTGACATCTACAGCATTGCACAACATGGGTGCACCAACCTTCATGCAGATAGTACACTCATACACAAAGAGAAACAGATAGCATTTACTGTGCTAATGACTTGTACAGTTAAGCTCTGATGAGTTGAATAAACCCGGCTCACGGTGTTACACGAGTGAAAGAGAAGGCTAGTGGGAAGATGTCAAAAAAAGAGACCTCACCAATAAGTGAAGTGATCACTTTTGTCATGTTTCAAGTGAAAAATTGGATGACCAAGACTCTTGTGGTCACATATATAATTGAGAGCGTCCAGAAGTCCTCTATTTTCAGAACATAAGGTTCTGAGACACTGATTAAAAGCAAGCTCAAATGATTCAAGAGGGCATGGGAAAGCCAGATCTGCCAATTATCTAGAATCAGAGGTGTCCAACCTTTGGACATTGTGATATGATGTCTGAAAATGTGTTGGGCCACATTCATAGCTATTCTGGGAAGCAGGCAGCCTGTGAGCCTCAAGTTGGACATGCTTGATGTCTATAACAACACTGAGATGTTGAGTCTTGAGCTCCATAATAGTCATGAAGCACAAGCATTGAACCCTACAGGAAGATGATGTCAGATGTTAAAAGCCCATGCTGATGGTTGAGTTCAATGCCCTTGACCTGATGGAGGAATATGAATATTGAGAATGAGAATCATGGAGTTAAATTTAGTTCCCAAATCTTCCATGGGGCTCAGGGCAAACCACCTAAACTCTGAGGCCCATTATTTTTCCCATTGTGTAAGACAGAAAAAGACAATGTTCTACACACAGTATGGTTAAACATCCAAGACCAGAACCTGGGTTTCATAGCAGTGTGTTCATGTTCACTGAGATTTCAGCGATTTTGGGGAGAGGGGTGTATATGAATGTTATCATAGCCCAGTTTGACAAAGCTTTGCTTAATCCTCACTCATCTGAGAGGAGAGAAGAGGAGCATCTTCCCTCGGACATCAATATGGCAGTTTCCTGGTGGCTTATGGGAATTTCCCTTGCATCTCTTAACAGTGATGAAATAGCCACAAAAAGCAGGGGGACAGTATACTAGCAGGCCCATAGGAAGTGTCTCCCATAGTTGGACACTAAGTCGGACAAACCTATCAGGGTACACACAACTCCTGAGGGCCATAGATGTTGGCATCATGTTAAGAAAGGGAGTGGGAACCATCTCACGCATGAGTTGTCCCCTCCTGAGCTCCTGACAAGCTTGCCTGTGTCACCCAGAATACCAGCTAAGCCATAAATCCACCCATTGGGTGAGCCCCGGCGGCCAGTCTAACCCTGCTGGGAAACAACACATCCGGCCCTTGACGATGCTCACGACTGCTTGGCTGAGAAGTGGTATTTTAAATAGAGAGGGGAAAAAATACGCCCTATTATTTTACTCTGGTAATTGACAACAAGTTTCCCATGAGTAATTTTATAGCACACAGGGTGTGCCAGAGTTTGATTTAACTTCTCCTTACAGGAGGAGACTCATACTTGTAGTACAGACACTATTTTGAAGTGAATGAAGTACCCTCAAGACTCCATATGGATATTGGCATGCTGCATTTCTAAGGCCCACACACTGATGAGCTTTCTTGTCTTCTCTCAAGACCCCTTTTGCAAGGAGAAACCCTAGTATATTTTGGAACCTAAACTATCTTAACTACTTTTAACTCTACATATTTCTTCTCTTGCATTCTTCCTCTTCTTCCTTTTTAAAAATACTATCGTATCCCCAAAGGGTATAGACAGCACATTAGTTCCTAGAATATTCTTTTTTGTTTTTGTCTTTTTGAGACAGGGTCTTCCTATAGCCCCAGCTGGCCTGGAACTCACTCTGTAGACCAGGCTGGCCTTAAACTCACAGAGATCTGCCTGCTTCTGCCTCCTTAGTGCTAGGATTAAAGGCATTCTCAACCACACCCAGCTTAAAGACGGTTCTTAGCTGCCATGTGTGTGCTGGGAATTGAACCTGGGTCCTGTGAAAGAGCAGTTGGCACTCTTAACTGCTGAGCCATCTCTCCAGCCCCTCCTAGAATATTCTTTTAAAAAAAAAAAGTTGTAGGGGCTGGAGAGATAGCCTAGTGGTTAAGAGCACCGACTGCTCTTGCAGAGGACCCAGGTTCGATCCCCAGCACCCACATGGTGGCTAAGAACCATCTGTAACTCCAATTCCAGGAGAACTCCAGTTCCAGGGGAATCTGAGACCCTCTTCTGACCTCTGCGGCATTGCACGACATGGGTGCACAAACCTACAAGCAGATAGTACATTCATACACATACAAAAATAAAAATTAAATTAAAAATTTTTTTAAAGTTGTATCTTTGGGTCAATCGCCAGCACGTGCGCACACGCGCGCACACACACACGTACTGTTTCTGCAGTCAAATAAAGTTGGTAAACTCTACCCAATTCAGGATTGGTTTCAGCCATTCACAAAAGGGCATTGGTGAAAAAAAGTCCTTTTTACCCTATATTATGGCCCCTCAACAAGCATCTCTACACTGATGGTGGACAAGGTGATGCCAAGGTTAAGTCATTTGTGAACAGTCATGACACATGTTGGGTGGGTCTCCAGAAGATCTCAGTAGAGATCCTTTGCTAAAAGGGCAAGAAATCAAGCCATTGGTCTTGGGTCATGGGACATTTTCGCACCTCTCTACCTTGAAGATCTTTTATTTAGAATCGAGCATGGCCTGGAGTAACCATGTAACCTAAGAAGGAAAGCTGGGCACAAGACTAAAGCAGAAAGTCTCAGTAAAGGTGTCAATTAATAGGATTTGAAGGAAGAGCCAGACAAATTGCCTATTTCCAGGAAAGATATCAAAGAGGAATAAAATGAGAAAAATAACCAGCATTGAGGGGGAAGATAGAAATTCACCTTGGTCTCTATAGCAAGAGGACACAGAACTCTGGGAGTTACATTTCAGTACACTTGGCTTTTTCCAGGAGTCTGCATGCCATGAGCACACCCAGCTTTATAGGAAATCCCCTGTTCCCTCATGGGACACGCACTGGACTTCCTCTATGCATTCAGAAGGGGGATCTCCCGGAGGCTTGGTTTTCACCATTGCCATCAGTGAAGAGCTACTCATGTCCTACATGGACAGGGCAGGTTGAGTGACCCTTATTCCAGGGGCTTGAGACCAGAAATGCTTCATTTCTTTGGAACTTGGAATACTTCCCTGGCCTTTACCAGCTAAATATCCCTCATCCCTACATCTGAAATCCAACATGTTTCCAGACCTATAACTTTCTGAGTGCCAATTCTGGAGTTTGGAATGGGTTGAATTCCAGATTTTCAAACGAAGGATGCTCAGTCTGGAAACAGGAAACAGGCAGTCCCCAAATTTCCAAGTCAAGTTCCGCACTTATATCTGCACTCTAGCCAATGTATTCCAGCTTCTGGTGAGGTATTTCCATTAGTCTCTTAACATGATCTGAATTTTAAAACATCAAAAGTATTTTGTTTCAAATCACAATCCTCTAAATATATAGACTTCATCCTCTAAAGTCATTTCAATGATCCCCAACCCCATCAATCCCATTCTGTGAAACACTTAATTTTGAGACAATAGAATGTTTTCTCTTTTCTTTCTACTTCTGACAAGCAATAAACCATCGAAATATGCCTTCTTCCTCTCTCTCTCTCTCTCTCTCTCTCTCTCTCTCTCTCTCTCTCTCTCTCTGTCTGGATTTCAGGTGTGAGCCACCATACCCACTTCACCTTTGACATTATCCATTCTTCATTTTCCTTTCCATTTTCCACTGATGGAGAAGCAATCTCAATCTCACTCCTATGGTTGGATCTCCAGTCTTGGAACTCCCAGCCTGTGATGGTTAATCCTGGGTGTCAACTTGACTGGACTAAGGGTCTTCTGATTGGACCGCCTCAACCCGGATGGCCCACCCCAAAATGTGGGCATTACCTTCTGCCGGCAGGCAGTATTTAAGGCCACGGCAGAAGGAGCTGGTCCCTTCTTTTCTCCTGTGGCTTGCCTCTCTCATGTGGTGAGTTTGTCTTGCTGCTGTGATCAACCTTTCGGATCCCAGTGTGTACTGAGACCGGCAGGTCTCCTGGAATCCATTCAGGCCTTCAGCACTGGATTGGTACTACTGAGACATCCAGCCTTGCGGACTGAGCAGTTCCTGGATTCTCTCGGCCTTTCCAGTGTGGTGCAGCTACTGTTGGACTCCTTGAACTCTGTCACGTGAGCAAATCAATAAATTGTATATAGCTATATATTCGTCCTGTTATTTCTGTTTCTTTAGAGAACCCTGACTAATACACAGCCCTTTCTCATCCTTTCTTCCAATCCACCCATATGATTCCCACACTAGGCTGTGCAAGGACAGCTGGTTAAAAACAAACAAATAATAAAAACAAGTGCTGGGACATCTCTTTTTAAATAAATTTGCTGGGTGATCCTGGTATTCCGCCATGGCTGGAAAGTTTGACTCCATTTGCTCTTAGTGGCCATCCACAAGAAGGTGACTGATAGAGTCACAATGTGTCTTGAGCCACATCCACACCTTCTCACTAGTGATAAGCAGGCCTCTGTACCACCTGCTTCCCGTGACAGCGACTTGACACTATTAAATAACAACCCTAAAGTCTTTTCACAGAAGTTGTCCATCAGCATATAAATCCTTAACAAAATCTGAAGCCCCTCCTTTTCCATTAGTTAGAATTACCAATACTGCGTGAGGTTCCTTAACATCAAAGCTGCAATATGAAACATAGCCTATATGTATTTGAACCAAATAATCAACATAATTGAAGGTAGAGAGAGAGAAGCAAATCAGACAGAATTGGAGGAAACAAATGAAGAATCAGAGGAAAGAACCTAGTGAAAGAGGGCTGTGTGGCAAGTTTCTATTTAGGTCCCAGGCATCACCCTTTAGCACTTGGAGATCTGTCGTTAATGTAAACTCCCAGTCAAGCAAAGGCTTTTGTCTACCTCGCCTTTTAGAGGGGATAAGTTATTTAAAACCCTCCACTAAGTTAGGCTGTGTTGGTGGGGCTTGTTTAAACATCACATCCTCTCCTCAGAGCAGAGTCCCCGGGCCACTCTTCAGGTTGCTCCCATGCAGCCAGCCCTTCCTGTCGGCCTCTTGAACTTCTGTGAATCACTCCTGCTGCACCTGCCCTTACCTCACCTTGGCCCCAGTGCAAACAACCCAGGACAGGAGCAGGGGGGATGAGGACCCAGGAAGGGCAGAAAGATCCCAAGCAAGGACTCTTTACTCAGGCTGAAGCTCCACCACAGCTCGTCACCATCTCCCCTTAACTACTTGCAAAGGCTCAGACTGTGGGCGTTGGGGGCAGGGTGGTGATGCTTCTTCAGGGGGCCCTGCCCTGAGACATCTGAGTTGGGGAAGGAGGGAAAGAGGGTGGGTGATGCGTAGCTCAAGGAAAGCCAGACAAAAGAGAACATGCTCTGCCACCGTTCAGTCCCATGCCTTTGTTCGCCCGGCAGGTTATTTGGTGATGTAGACTAGGCATAATAATGTACTTTATCTGTTCAGTTTGTGTGTGTGTGTGTGTGTGTGTGTGTGTGTGTGTGTGGTGTGTGATAGGCCTATATGTATATTACAACTATAAAATATATGTAATAAGTGTGTGTGTGTGTGAGAGAGAGAGAGAGAGAGAAGACAAAACACAAATGATTGTGAGTCAGTGAGACTTTGCTTTGTCTCTGTCAAGCTGGTCTTGGGGCACATCAACTAAAACCAGTCAATAATTTCTGTGAAAAGTTCATTTCAGAGAATGGGAATAATTTGGTTCTATTTTTGCTTATTCTTTTTTTTGTCTTTTCGAGACAGGGTCTCCATGTAGCCCCAGCTGTCCTGGAATTCACTCTGTAGACCAGGCTGGCCTTGAACTCACAAAGATTCACCTGCCTCTGCCTCCCAAGTGCTAGGATTAAAGGCGTACGCCACCACGCCCAGCTTCCTGCAGGTATTATAGGCATGCCTCACCACACCGAGCTCATAGAAATGATTTTTAATTTTTTTATTTATTATGTTTTATGTGTATGAGTGTACTGTCTGCATGTAAGTTGGTGCACCCATGTCATACAATGCAGCGGAGGTCAGAAGAGGGTGTTGGATTCCCCTGGAACTGGAGTTAAAGATGGTTCTCAGCTGCCATGTGGGTGCTGGGAATCAAACCAGGGTCCTCTGCAAGAGCAGTCAGCATTCTTAACCACTGAGCCATCTCTCTAGCCCCATAAATGATTTTTAAAAGAATAACCAGTGGCTGTGTTAATTCTTGGCTTCAAGAATATGGACAACGCTCAAAGTGAGAGGTTTCTGGACATTAAACATCAAGTTCATCATTTTCTAGAGGATAAGGGAAGGAGGGCTGGGACAAGACAGCCAAAAGGTTCTGGAAATGTAACATGACTGCACGTTCACTTCTTGTTTGCAGGCCTGCTAGTGAAAATGTGCTTATTTTTATGTTTTCTAAAACATATTCTTTGTTGACAAATTCATGGGAAATCTTCCTCTGCAGAATAGGAAAAGACAAACCTGGGATCAAGTCTTGCATGTATGCCTGGATTCATGTGTAACGTTTTGGTCTCATGTAACTTGTTCAATGAACTGAAATAACATTTGGAGGTATTGTGAAGATTGGAACACAATGTGTGTACCTGATACCCTGCACAGAATGGTATGGTAGCTATCACTTACAGGAATACACAGAGAGTGATTTTCCCTAGCTCCTAAGACAACCCCTCTTGTCTACTGCAAAATAGTTCAAAACACAGCCATGGTCTGGAGAACAGGGTACAGAAGAAGATTACCTTTCTGTGACTTTCTTTGGAAACTCTCGTGAAACCTTGCAGTGCCCATGAGCGAACAGTGAATTCAACCACGGCAGAGGCCCAGAGTATATACTTTAGTGATAGAATTCTCTTAAGGGAGAGATTTCCCAGAAAGCACTAAAATCAGTTCATTTATACTTCCCTATGGGAAAAAGTGAGGAAATATGAACAGGGTGTCTTCAGGATCATTTATTGTCTATACTTACAACTACCCAACTCTGTTGTTGGGAGTTGGGAGCAGTTGATTCAGGTAGGATCAAATCTATGCTCTTTCAGGGACAACATTGGTCACAGGCCTCATCACTATGACCAAATACTTGTCAAGAAGCCACTTAAAGGAGGAAGAGCTTGCTTTGGCTCAGTTTGAGGGGGTACAGTCCATCACGGGGAGGAAGGCACGGCAGCAGGGGCGGCTCTCAGCTGTGGCAGCAGAAGCATGAGGCTGTTTGCCCACGTGTCAGTAGAAAGCAGGTGTGAGACTGAGTTAAAACCTCTCACCCACTTCCTCCAGCAAGGTTCCATGTCCTCAAGCTTCTACAATACTGCAAAAC
The DNA here is from genome assembly GCA_009823505.1 of Rhizomys pruinosus. Lineage (NCBI taxonomy): Eukaryota > Metazoa > Chordata > Mammalia > Rodentia > Spalacidae > Rhizomys > Rhizomys pruinosus. Next base: position 553,512 of record VZQC01009288.1, on the reverse strand, counting down.
AGCACCCGCTGTTTTGTATCAGGGACCAGCAGTTACCTCCTGGTCATGCTAAGTTGGGTGTCTATGGTCGTTCATTCATCCCTTTCTTCACTGACTCACTCAGCAACACTGCTTTGCTTTAAGCATACCAAGTAGAAGTGCTGTATATACACAGAAGTGTGAGGAGAGCTTGTCAGCCTGGAGAACATCTTTAATATAACAATGGACAATTCTGACAAGCCTTGGGAGCCTTCTGCACATCTGTTGTTGCATCTACCATTTGGATATCTGGGGACATCGTCAAAGACAACAGGAGACAAAAAGCGAAACAAAACCAGGCATTGCTGGAAATAGTAATAGAGAAAGGAAGCAAAGAATACTGGACACAGGACATTTCCTGTTGAGCATATGGTCATTGCTGTTTCATCCAATTTAGACAACTGGGCATATTTTCATGAAGAGATAATCACTTAGAGTGACATTTCAGGGAAAATTGTTAGTCTTTCAGGTTTTCTGAGGGCTCAAAAGTTTAAAATCAACATCGCAAGTAGTATTTATTCATTTTCTCACCAGACTCAAATATTGTACACATTATCCTAAGCATTCCAAACTGCCAATGGTTGTCTCAACCTAAAGTAGATAAGAAATTCTCTGAAATATAATGAATTTTATAGTTTTCATCAGATACATACTTTTACTCATCAAGGGCATATGCCTTGCCACTTACAATGCTAGTCTGACCTGCCCCTATCTAATCCTTTATATAAACCTGAAACAAGAGTTTTGCTATCTCATTCAAAAGAGGAGGAAACTGGGACTCAGAGATGGTTTGCGACTTTAAAATTCTCACACCCACCCAGAGTGGGTAAGAACTATAAGATCTTCTGGGTATGGTGGTGCACACCTTTAATCCCAGCACTCCAGAGGCAGAGGTAGGTGGATCTCTGTGAGTTCAAGGCCAGCCTGGTCTACATAGTGAGTTCCAGGACAAAAAAAGAAAAGAAAAGAAAAAAAAACACAAAGAAATACAAGATCTGAGCCTGCTTCTAGATGACCCCAAGGTCAGTGTCTATTTAACTGTGATGATCTTTTCCTAGTGCAGGTATTATTAGTAAATGTGTAGCGCTATGACAGTGTGATAGCTAATCTTTGTCAACTTGACACATCTGGAAGAGGATAGCTCAGTTAAAGAGTTGGCTCTATAACATTTGGCTTGTAGGCATGTCTATGGGACCTTTCTTTGACTGCTAACTGATATTGATATAGGAGGGTCCAGCCCACTGTGGGGGGTACCATCCCCACCCAGGTGGTCCTAGGCTCTATACAAAGCTAGATGAGCAAGCCCGGCGTGGTGGCGCACGCCTTTAGTCCTAGCACTCGGGAGGCAGAGGCAGGCGGATCTTTGTGAGTTCAAGGCCAGCCTGGTCTACAGAGTGAGTTCCAGGTCAGCTGGGGCTACAGGGAGACCCTGTCTCGAAAAGACCAAAAAAAAGCTAGACGAGCATACATCAGAGAGCGAACCAGCAAGCAGCGTTCCCCCATGGTCTCTGCTTCAGCTCCTGCCCTGACTGCCTTCAGGGATGGACTGTGACGTGGAAGTGTAAGCCACAAGAACTCTCTCCTCCCCCAAATTGCTTCTGGTCATGGTGTTTATCACAGCAGCAGAAAACAAACCAGAGGAGACAGACAAAGGGGATGTGCACTGGAATATAGGAACACGGGTATCCAAAGACCTTGAGGAAAAGGAGAGACTCGCCATGGTAGGGATGAGTCTTTCATTTCCTCACTTTAGTAACAAACCTTTAAGCCTTGGCCAGGCACAAACACAACCATTTATAGATACCCATGCACATGCTAATATGACTTGGTTACAGCTAGTCAGATCTGAGTGGAGCTCATACATGTATCTCACTTTAGTGACAAACCCTTAAGCCTTCACCAGGCACAAACACAACCATTTATAGATACCCATCCACATGCTAATATGACTTGGTTACAGCTAGTCAGATCTGAGTTGAGCTCATACATGTATCCTTGTGCTCTTCTTCACTCCCGTCCTCTTTCTGGAGGAACAGTGGCTTTGGTAGCTGCTCTTAAATAGTCGGCCTCATGGGGAATCTTGGGAGTGGCGGCCACACTACACGGAGCAACAAGATAGAAGGAAGCCACGTCTCTGTACTCCTGGTGCAACACAGCCTGCCCTGAATCGCCTGTGCTTGGTCTTTGAAACGAAAGAGGAGCAAGCTTCTGTGTGCCTTAAGTCCCTGTTATTTGGGGTTATGCTGTTCCTGGCAATGGAAGCTAATCCTAATTAACACATAGTCTAAGTGGACTGGAGCCAGGAGTTGTAGGTGATCAGCAGGAAAACAGGTTGGAAGGATATGGAAATCAAGGAGAAATTCTCAAGTCAAGTTAAGGCATGTGTCACTGATTTCATAGGCTCCCAGAGCAGACGAATATAATGAGTAGCATTTCCAGAATATTCTGTGCTGGGGAGAGTACCACGGTCTGGATTGCTAACAAAGGAAAGTGAACGCATTCAAGAAAATAACAATTCTAATCAGCCAGGTGTGAGACATTCAGGGCCTCAGAGTCTCGGGGAAGGACTGTGTGGCCAGGTTCTGACCTTGTAGGATTCGGATGCTATGTCAATGCTGAGCTGAGATAGAGAGAGACAAAGGTGACTGAAGCTTCTCCTTGCAGAGAAATTGGTACAATGGCAAAAACAAAGATATTAAAAATCAAACAAAGGGGGATGGAAAGATGGCTCAATGGTTAAGAGCACTGGCTGCTTTTGCAGAGGACCCAGATTTGGTTCCCAGCACCCACATGGTAACTCCGATTCCAGGGGATCTGACACCCTCTTCACAGGCACTGTACAGCATAGGTGCACTTATACACATGCAGGCAACACACTCAAACACAAAAAAATAAAAATAATGATAAATAAACTATTTTTTTAATTTAAAAAGTGCACCTGGAGAGATTGCTCAGCGGTTAAGAGCACTGATGTCTCTTGCAGAGGACCTGGGTTCAAGTATCAGCGCCTACATCATGGTGAACAACCATCCATAACTCCAATTCCAGAGGAATCTGATGTCCTCATCTGACCTCTGCAGGCATTGCATGACACAGATGCACTTACATACTACATAAGATAAAAGTAAATAAAATATTTTGAAAAATAAAAAATGTCAAAGGGTCATAGTCTTCTCTAGACTGGTGCTGGAGATGCTGCTACAGCCAAGATCTATGTACCTGGGACTTTTGAGATACAAAAGGTACAAGTCCGGACCACAACAAGAAGAAAGAACAGAGCTAAAATTGTGATACAAGTAAAGTTTCTCATGGAAATGATAAAGGGACAGAATGCAGTATACAGCTAGCACAGGGGAAAGGAGGTACCAGAGACAGAGAACAGGCATCGGGGGCAGAACAAGGGTGGGGGGAGATGAGTCAGCGTCCTTCCATCAATACTGGATGTGCTAGAAAAGAAAGAAAATAAAAACAATTAGATATGGCAATGAGAAAAAAAAAATTGGTAAAAGAAATAGAAGGTTGGGGAGATAGCTCAGTCAGTACAGTGCTTGCCTTGAAAGCCTAAGGATTCAGGGCTGGAGAGATGGCCTAGAGGTTAAGAGCTTAAGAGCGCCAACCGCTCTTACAGAGGACCCGGGTTCAATCCCCAGCACCCACATTGCAGAGAACTGTCTGAAACTCCAATTCCAGGAGAACTCCAGTTCCAGTGGAATCCGACACCCTCTTCTGACCTCCACGGCATTGCACGACAGGGGTGCACAAACCTACATGCAGACAGTACATTCATACACATACAGAAATAAATAACATTTTTAAAAAATTAAAAAAAAAAGAAAGCCTAAGGATTCAAGTTCAATTCTCATACCCCATGGAAAAATGCCCGGCATGGAGGCATGCTCTTGAGATCCCAGAACTGCAAAGCTTGCTATCCAGCCAATCAGACAGGCCTGCTTCTAGTGAGAGACTGTCTCAAAAGCTCCTAAGCGTAGCTGAGGTTGTCCTCTGGCCTGCGCATGAACATGTATGCAAACACATATGCACAAACAAGAACCAGAGAATCAACAGAAGAGGGCCATAATCTCAAGGTCTTTATTGGGATCAGAGAGTCTCGTGCCCATTAATCAGCAGCGTTGCAAGCCGGGGTTAGGGGAACCACAGTCCAAGCAAGCCTTGATATCATTGGGTATTAAATGCAGACCTCAACACTGGCATAGAGAATTGATAGAAAAAAATAAATCAATGTGTGTAAAAGTAGGCACTTACCACATGTCCACTCGTTCCTGTTGCCTTCAGATGGTTTTACCCATTTATGCCTTATAGTTTTCTACCTAGCAATGCTATCTAAGCGAGTGTCCTTGTGTAAGGACATCAGATGAGAGCTCCTGGAAATCTATCCACAGTGAGACCTTATTTCATCCATCCATCCATCCATCCATCAATGAGCGCAATGCAGTTTCAGATGGGAGGAGGGGATCAGGTGCTCAGAGAGTTCATCACTGACATTTGCTGCACAGCATAGATAGAGGAAGAGGCTGGTTGAGCTTGTAGGTATCTGGAACCTGTGATCGACCACCACTCCTTGGGCCTCTTTCTGCTTGGGTGTTTGAGGCCTGGAGGTTTCCCCAGTACTGAGCTGCTTCCAGGAGGGAGAGAAGCCTGCCTGTTGTCAGCCATGGCTCAGAACCCTAGGGTTCAGGTGGCCAAACTGAAGAACTAACCTGTTCCTAAAGACACAAGGGCAGAGGGCGGATCCATGGCCCAAGAGCTGGGAAGAGAGAGACAGCCAAAGAGTGTCATCCTCTCCATCCCGTAGCAACCCGAAGTGGGGTTGAAACCAAGACTCCATAGTCTGACAAAACCCAATATATCTCGTGCCCATCTCGTGCCCTCCTTAATGCCACTTGGGCCAGTAAAAAGTCACTCCTTTGTGGAGACAGACAGTTCTAGTCTTCACACCACAGCGATTATGGAGATGGCCACCCCCCAAGGGACTCCACCCAAAGACACCTCAGAGCAAGCTTTGCGGCAAAGTCCGCTCAGACTGTTACCTCTACTAAATGAAGTCAGCTAAAGATGAAAGACCCAGGCAATCCTTGTAGTCCCAGCTTATCCTTAATTATGCATTCATCAGTCAGAGCTCTAATTATCCAGAGATAAAGGTACCATTAGCGTTGGGGGGGACCAGCTCCAACAAAATTCATTTCTTTTGTCTCCTAGCCAGTAACAACTAACTGTTATTCTCAGAAGGGCTTAGGACATGGACTCCAACCTACATCAAAAAATGCCTTGACTACGAAAACCATGACAGCCCCACATGAACCCCAGTTTTTGTGGGGTGTGTGACTCTAGAAGAGCTTTGGGGACAAGGAGACACTTCCTGGAATGAGAGACTATGGGAACGGAAAGGTGGGGCAGGGAAGAGGGTGTAGGGAAACTGTGAAATCCCACCTTGCCAACTCCCGGCAAGTGCAGAATCTCAGGACCTGTGGAATCAGAGTCTTTTTTCCTGTGACTCCCAGGAGACTCCCAGGAACATGAACATGGGAGGCACATTGTTGTAGATATCCATGCTTCTAAAACGAACAGTGGGTATTTGGGATACCTCTTCTGTTTATCCGTGCACGATAGACACAGTATGTATGAGCAGGGTATGTGTCGCTTTTCTTTTAACCTCTGGCAGGAGAAATGGAATTCCCCCTTCTAGGGTTGCCTTAAAAGGTAAACACACTTGAGTGGGGGCATGAGTGGGTCGGAAGTGAAGACCATAAAACACACAAAGTCAAATTGCAATGATTAATAAAGCTGAGAGGCACCAGATCCCCTGGTGTGGTGTGAGATGCGACAGACAGGTCAGGGCAATCTACCTCCTGCCTAAGGGCCTAAGGGCTGGGACAGGCAGCAACAGAGAAAGCCATTTCACAATGAGAAGAGGAAACTGGCAAGAGCAGGGGGGGGGCCAGGGCTGAGAGGCATCAGACAGGGAGAGACATTCCTTGGGTGGTGAGGTGATAGGCGTGGTGGGATGTCAGGGTGCCATCTTAACACACCCACAGGATTGGATTCCCAGCCTGTAAATGCCAGGCTTCCAAGTCAGGATTTTGGATAATTAACCAAAGTTCTGAGATCTGAGGGGAGATCTAGCTGTTTGTTCCAATGCTTGCACTTACTAGAAAGGTAGATTCGGGCATAATAGAACTTTCCCCCCTGAGCTTTGACTTCCTCTGCTGCAGGACGGGAATACTGCCACCACCTTAGACAGTTGGAAGATGAAGTGGGACCTCACATGTGCAGCTTAGTCTGATGCCTGCTACATCTTATGTATCCGATAACTGTAGCTGTGATCACATATGATTTTTTTTCCCAGTAAGTATTCCCACCATCAATTTCCATGTATTTTATTCTCTCAGTGTTGACCTTAATCTGTGAAACTGTGCTCACTTATCTCCGTCCATTCCTTCATTTATTCATTCATTCATTCATTCATTCATTCAGCAGTGTTGAACACCCTGCATGACTGGCACAGTTGGCAGCTCAGCTATATGTGATAGTGGCCATATGGGTAGAAGACAGAGCAGGACGGAAACCACAGAGCCAGCAAGTGTCTGTCCTGTCCTGCACAGCCACCTTTTCTCCTTCCTAGCTCTGAATTGCAGGATGGAGTTTGAACCAATCCTCAGGAACCCCCTTGAAGTGACTCAGGAAGGACTCCAGGACAGGGTGAGCTGTTCTGAAATCCCTTCACCTCCTGGAGCTGTCAGTCCCTGCCCGCCATGTCCTCAGATGGGAGAGAGGCACATGGCCAGTGAATCCAGGGTCAGGCACTCCTTAAGTGTTCTCCTGAGAACACACTGCTATGTGTCCTGTACCCTGGACCAGCCTGTCTGCAATCCTGACTCCCACCCATTCTCCCAGAGCTTATGCACTGGAAGGCTGGTAATACCGATTCAATTAACCTCTTAGGAGGCAGGTGGTATGGTGGGAAAGGCCTCAAGAGCAATAACCAGAGGCGGATGCATCCTTGGTGGATACTTTTACAGAGTAAAGGGCCTTAGAGAAGTGCTGAAATGCAGGCATCCATCATCAGGCTGGGAGATCAGAACCCTATCCCAGGGCAGGGGAGATGGCTGGGTCAGTAAAGTACTTGCTGTGCAAGCATAAGGTCCTGAGTTTGATCCCAGAATTCATATAAACACTCCTAGTGTGGTGGTGTACACTTGTAATAGCAGTTGTGGGGAAGCAGAAACAGGCAGATCCCCAGGATTCACTGGCCAGCCAGCCTCACCTACTTGGAGAATTCTAGACAACTGAGAAACCCTGTGTTAAATAAGAAGCTGGAAAGCTCCTGAGAGGCAATACTCAAGGCTGTCCTCTGGCCTCTATATGCACAGGCATACGGACACACACACACACATACACACACACACAACACACACACACACACACACACACACACACACACGGGCACACGCACACACCCTATTCTACCTATTATTAGGTCTGGCCCTTTGGCCCAGATGTGTAGTCTCTCTAACTTTGTTGACTTCTGCATCCATCAGAGTACTGGTCATAATAGATGGTACATTTCAATTGGGTAATTTTAGGACCGTCAATAAAGAAAAGACTTAGAAATGAGGGGGTATATAGAGAAACAGCAGAGCACAGTGTAGGGTACCAGGACTAGTCATGCTGGAGGCAATCTTATCCCAGCACAGAAGAGAAAGAATCCAGATGCAGAGCAATGTCTCCACAGAAGCCATGAGTGAGCTCTGATGGACAGGCACAGTCAGCCCAAGCTCACCCAGCCAGGCAAGGCTGGGCTGGGAGAATTACCCTCAGCTCATTGCCTTACTGCTGAACCCACGTGGAAGACAACGGGCAATGGAGTGTATTGATCGAGTATCCCTATAGCTCCGGCCCCATGCAGGGTAGTGGACTTGGAAAGACAAATAAAAACATTCGGTATAGTAACTTCCCTTCTGTTGTACAGAACTGGGACCATGGCTGGTGACCAGAGACTCCTAGAATGTCCCTTCCCAGGTGGGCCTTAGCAAATGGATGAAACATCTAGACATTCCCAGACTATCAGTAAAATTGACTCCCTATCACTTGTATTAGTTGGGGGTCCCTTAGAGGAACAGAACCAATAAAAGAGTATATGTCTAGGGGATTTGTTAGACTGACTTACAGCGTGTGATCTCGGTAGTCCAACAATGACTGTTTTCACACTGGAGAGGCTGAGAGCCTGGGGGCTACTCAGTCCACGAGCCTGGGTGCCTCAGCAGTCCCAGTCTGGTCCTGAAGGCCTGGAGGATTCCTGGAGAGCTGTTTAGTCCAGGTTAGGGTTCTGACATCAGCAAAGGACTGTCACAGAGCAGCAGCAGCAGCAGCAGCAGCAGCAGCAGCAGCAGCAGCGCAGATCGACTCGCCAGCAAGAAGGGAAAGATGCTAAACAAGGAGGAAAAAGCAAAGCTTTCTCCTCAGAACTCCTTTTTCCTTTTATCTGGGCCACCACCAGAAGGTGCTGCCCACATCAGAAGGGATTCTTCTTAAATCCAACAACCCGATCAAGGAAATCGTCCCCAGGTGTGTTCAGCAGCTTCCCTCGTAGTTGATTCCAGATCCAGTCAAGTTAACAACAAACCAAGGGAGCCCTACACCACCGCTTTGAAGCATCTTGTATAAGGCTCAGTGGGAGGAGGTAACGGAAGAGAACACAGTATTATGGCATGCAGAAGGGATCTGGGCTAGGCATCTGAGTCGAGAAGTACAGACAGAGGAGTATTTGAAGCTTCATGTCTGTTTCTATACCATCTGAGCAAACATCGCTCTATGTGTGGCTCATCTGGACCAGCATCTCTGTGTGTCCATGAGCCCGGCACTGGCAAAGCTAGATGCATAGTCAGGAATACCCACAGAACTGTCTGAACTTGACCACAAACCGCTCTTTCTGTCCCACAAAGCCCCTCATTCTGGGTATAGCTTAGGAGTCCCTTCCACTCAGGGAGGAAGATTTTTCTGGGCTAGCCCAACAGCGCTCCAGGGTGTCTGTGGCCTGGCTTTGTTTATGTTCTGGATTTCACCCTAACGATGCTGAAGTGCTGTTTTGGAAGGGCTCATATAGAAATGACCCTATAGGCATTCCTAACTCCCTCCAGACCATAGAATAACTGTCTCAGCCCAACATTCCTCTTACATAAAATAGTAAATCGCTCTGCCTTGATCCAACTCACTCTTCTAATGACCCCACTGGATGCTCAACACTAACCCAGGCCGTGGCAAAGTGTTTAATTAATCTCCTAAGCTGACAAGCTTCTTCTGGAGCCAGGGTGATTTATTTGCAAACTTGATTAATTATATCTAACTTTGACATTCTCTGTGCCGTCCATGAGCCACCCAAGACATACTCGGAGGTTCGCTCCCACCAGCTCCCTCTCCTCTTGGCTTCCACTACTGGCACACTGTAAACTTTTCTGCACCTGGCTGTAAACCACATCCCACTGTGTCTCCAGGAGGGAAATCAGCAATACATTGCAAAAATCTTGGCCTTGTTTGCAAACCCCCTGTAGCACTTAAGCATACCCGAATCATTTCATTCAAGGCTCACCTACTGGGCAAAACAGGAAAGTTGAAACAATTCCCCCCTTCCTGTCCACTACAGGTAATTCCAGAATCAGTCATCTCCAGGGAATGATGGCCTCCCTGTGAATGTCTGGGGCAGCCCCTCCTACCTTCTGACAGCCCACCAGCTTATGGAACAGGTGGGCCAGCAGCAATGAGCTCAGGTCTGGGAAGGTTGAGCTTACCTCTACACAACTCTCTTTTTAAGGTATGGATGCAAAGTGTAATTTGAAAATAAGAGAGCTACATTTCAGTCTCCGGAGCCAATTCAAGCATAAGCATGCAGTCCTAAATGGATGCTTCAAACTTCAAGAAGCCCTACACATCAGGCCTTTAATTAGAAACATTTCTACCAAAAGGACCTTTATATTCAGTTCCCACTTCTTTTCCTGAAGAACAATAGAGCAGTCACTGGGCAGTTCTCCTCTGACTCCTTAGGACACCATGCTCTGGTCAAGTCCAAAGCCACAGACTTGGTGTGCAGAGTGGCTCCACCCAGGGCTTTGCGGAGACGGGCTTACTCTCTTCTAGCCTGTGGCATTTCCTAGAGTCCCATGCTTTTAGCTTCTTTTCTGTTGTGACCAAAAGCAACTTAGGGAAGGAAAGAGTTGATTCCACTTCCAATTGTAGGTTACAGTCCATCACTGAGGAGCAGTCAAAGCAGAATCAAGCAGTTAGTCATATCACACCCACAGTCAAGAACAGAGAGAAATGAATGCAGCTATGTTCCTCTTTTGCCTGCTTGCTGGCTAGTGCTTACTAGCTAACTTTCATCTATCTCTCTCCTGTCTCACTCAGCTCAGGAGCTCCTGCCTAGGGAATGGGGCTGCCCACAGTGGGTTGGGTCTTCCTAACTCATTTAACAATCGAGACGATCCCCCACAGACATGCCCACCACAGGCCAAACTGATCTAGGTGATTACTCAATTGAGGCTCTCTTCTCAGGTGATGATTCTAGGTAGTGGCGAGTTCACATTTATAACTACTCATCACACTCAGTTTCCATATGTGTGAAATGAAATTGGTAGCATTCTCTGTGTCCTAAGGAGAGTGAGAGAGAAAGAGAAAGAGAATCTATAAAGCATGGAATCCAATAGATGAGAACACCCAGTCCATGATAAAAGTAAATCATCGAGGGGAAATGCACTTTCATCTGTCCATCTCTAAAACTAATTAAAATAAACACTTGAGTGATTCGTGTACAGGAGGTAATGGGAAGCCCTCTACTCCACAGGCATGTTAAATGAAATAGCCCATTTCACTTTATTGACAGAGATGCAGAAAGGGGTTGGAGGTGAGAGGGGACCACCCACAGGCCAGTGTGACCTGGGGGCTGGGATGAGAGGGTAGGAGGCCGTGAGTACCAATTCACCAGCTATGTGATGATCAGATGAGATCTGGCTCCGCAGCCCTTAGTCAGTGGGCTGCTGACTCAGCCGATGAGAAATGGTAAAAGCTAATCGGAAAAAATGAATCCCACCAGGCAGCTGCCTCTTCTGGCACACTGGCTACAAGGCCGAAGGCATCACAGCCTTCCAATAAATATGAACTAATAATCAAACATAAAAGTGAGGAAATCATTGTTCTCCCAGGCTGGCGACCTGCCCGGCTGCTTCTCAGAGGGTGATGAGCGGCTTTTTTATCTGACAGTAGATCTACCCTCTGCCCAGAAAAATGATCAGGACTCTATCCAGCTGGCTTTTCGCAGCAGTGTTTGTTTGGACCGAGTCCTTCCTTTTCCAGCACCATCCTCGCAGCACACAGCAGGGAGCCTCACCCTTGCCTTTTTTTTTTTCTTCCCCCTTTCTTTCTTTTTCTTTTTAAAAATAAGCATCTTGACTTATTCCAGTTTCTCAAAGGACTGAAATTAAAAAAAAAAAAAAAGAAAAAAAAAAAAAAAAACTTCCATTTCTGCCCACCAAGGCTGCAAGACCAGGGGCATTGTTAGGTTTAGAAAACAGTCAGAAGGTGAAACACCACTAGTTCCTTCAAAGAAGAGAATCCTGCAAGTTACAGGCTGACTCCAGCCTAGAAAAAATAGAATTCCTGTGGAGTCTGAATAGTAGTTATTACATCACTGCCCAGTATCTCTGGAGTTGTGTTCTGTTCAGCCTCTTTCCATGAAGGCGGCTGACTACGTACTCTGAATATCAAATTGGATCTTAGTGTCAGAGACAAGGACAAAAGGTTAGATTTCTTGGAGGAATAAGAGTCAAACCTGCCTCGAAGCTGATTACACAAGTTTTTGGTTTCTTCTGTGTCGTGGGTGCTTCTAAAGGATAAAAAAATAGAAAAAATTCTGACAAGGGCATACAAAAGAAGTATAATCAGGGTCATGGGAGGAGATTGTCAGAGGGTGTCCACAGATCTTCAGGCTAAGTAAAACTCAAAGAGGAGGCTGAAGATCTCAAGACCCTCTGTGCTACACTGCTCTCACCAAGGCCCAGCCCATTTTTGGTGTCCTGTGCCATTGGGGGAACTCTCTTTCCGAGCTGACCTAAAGCAGGAAAATCTGAGAAGCAGAGGAACTTGAAGAAATAATGTATTTTGGAAAGGAATTGCCAGGATTTCCTGTGACAATTTCTTCAATATTTAAAATTTACCAATTTCAGATATTCTCTAGACATGTGGCATTCTAGGTACCTGTGTATCGCTAGTGTTAAGACATACATTCATGGGAGGCAAGGCTTCCTAGGAGTTCTATCTTTGAAAACAATATCCTAGTGTGGTTGCATTCAATATGAGAATTAAATTTCTATTTCATAAACTCACAACCCATACAGGGAGACGGAGAAGAAGTGCGAATCGAAAGTGAAAATTTGTCACTGCATATGACGGTCACTTAGGGAATCTAGAACAACAAGGACCCTCTGAATAGAGAATGTAAACATCCAAATGAAAGTCACCATCAGCTTCTCTCTCTCTCTCTCTCTCTCTCTCTCTCTCTCTCACACACACACACACACCCAGACACACACAGACACACATACACACACACACACACACACACACACACACACACACAAACACATTTCCAAGTCCTGACATATTAACTTAGTTTTCACACTTTAGCACTAACTATACCTCACAGCAAGATATCTCTAAAATGGGACATCCATTAATTGAGACAGCTGTGATTTACCTTAGGTGAATATTAAGAAAGAAGAGCAGAAGCTATCCCTTAATTCCCGTTGCAGGGCCTCTGAGCCAGTTTCCCTAAATGTTGCCATGGTGATGTGTATATAAGTCAGTCTTCACCCTGAACCACAATCTCCAACTTGACAGAGAGCACTCATTCCGGCCCCAAAGTTAGGTACTAGCCAGGGATCATGACACAGGACTGTCCGGACAGAGGCCTGATATTTCTCCGTCATTAAGGGAAATGTTCAGATTGGGGTCAGAGGAGTTGTATTTTTCTCTCTCTCTTCCTCTTGTTCTGTTCATGTGTCCCTGGGCCTTGAAGGGAGAGAGAATGAGAAAGAGGGAGAGCCCTGAGAACAGCCTGCAGGGAGCATGTGAGCCAGCCCCACCCACTCGCTGACTTTCCGAAGGCAGAGAAAGGCTTGTCCTGGCCCAGGAGTCAGATCAGCCATGCCCGTGCACAGGAACAGCAGTAAAGCTGCAAGAAATCCCAGAGAAGAAGCCAGAACCCCCTGTTTGGGGAAAAACTTGTGCAGTCTTCCAGAGAATGAGCAAGAATCAAGCCAAGAGCCCCCCCACTCCCAGACCAGAGCTCTATAGTCTTCTCTCAGGAACCCAGAGGTCTCATTCAGAAGGCACTCTGCCAGCCATGTATGGTTGAATGAATGAATGAATGAATGTGAATCAAAGGTCAACTCCCCTTCTTCCTGCTTCTGGATTTCCAAGACCCACAACTACAAAATCACCAATATGGAAGACTACATCTCAGTTCCCAGTTCCCAGACTAAGCCAAGCTTCTCCCAGCTCCCTAGGGTCACCCAATTCTGGAGAAATAAAGAAAAAACAAGGCTCTGCCCAAGAAACCATGGCCCTGCCCAGTATAGAAATATCAATAATCAAGAAACCAAATTGTAGGTCAGATGTGTGGATGTGGACACTGCAAGGTTGAGGGTTTGGGATTGAGGGAGGAGATAGGGCATTTGCATATTTATGAATAAAAATGCTCATATACTTCCCCCTGGTCCCATTCTGGAGCAAGAACACTCATTTGAAAGATTACCCCTTTGGAGCAGCAGTGTGTTTTGTGGCCTGACTTAGAGCCAGGCCAATTAGAGCTTAAGGGAGACTGAACCAGTAAGAGTGTGACCTTACTTTAAATGAAACCAGTTAAATTGCCAGTTGCCTGCTGCGTCACACAGCCAACATCCCAAACAAGGCTGCTTATTTCCAAATAAGAAAGCGCTTGCAAAACCAATATAGCTTCCATAGAGGAAAAGACTTCTTATAGGAACACACACACACACACATACACACACACACACACACATACACACACACACACACACACACACACACAATCAATGTCCAGAAATAAGCTTGCTGCTTCTCAGGCTTTTGTTATAAGCCCTACTGGCTGGCAGCTCGACGTGTCCTTCAGTGAGATCCATGATGCATTTGGCTAACTTTTGGCTTCTAGTTCTGTTTGCAATTTGGAGCAAGGATAGACAGCTAGGATCAGACAGAAAGGAGCCTGTAGGCTTAGAGGAAGCCTCCTGGCTTGACTAGAAAGCCCAGGGTGTTGAGGTAGAAGTCCTGCAACTCTGCAGAGATCTGCCTCCTAGGTACTTCTAGAAGTTGAGGAGAAGGTGGAATCTAAGATTGGCTTTACAGAACCTTTGAGAAGCCTACAGAACACACCTCAGGGCCCACAGCTTGCTGTTCCCAGGGGAAGATGAGCTGTTTCATCAGGTAAGCTAGGTTCACTTGTCACTTGTTGAGATGCAGTCCTTGGAAGGTTATGGGACTTGATGAGCCTTGTCGATGTAAACCAAAGTCACCTTCCTCTTCCTCATTTGTCATTATCCCAAAGAGGAAATAAGTCTTGGTAGTGGGTGAACTATTAAAAATAACTTTGAAGCCCGGCATGGTGGCATACACCTTTAATCCCAGCACACGGGAAGCAGAGGCAGGCAGATCTCTGGGAGTTCAAGGCCAGGCTGGTCTACAGAGTGAGTTCTAGGCCAGCTGGGGCTATAGGGATACCCTGTCTCAAAAATAAATAAATAAATAAATAAATAAATAAATAAATAAATAAAACTTTAATTTGACTTTGAAATCTACATATAGTTGCATTGGGTTAACCTGGTTGTTTTAGTCAGGTTGGTACAGGAAATCTATTTAAGAGATCACAGCATGGGCATGAGAGATGGGTCAGTGGTTACTGCTCTTCCAGAGGACCCAAGTTCCATTCCTGACACCATATCAAGGTGGCACACAACTGTCTGTAACACCAGCTCCAGAAGATCTAATGGTCTCTTCTGGCCTCCACATGCACCGGCACACACACATGGCATACATTCACACAGACCCGCACATACACATAAATAAAAATAAACCTAAAAATATTTTAAAAGAAATCATGTCAATGGTTACAGATGACAGGAGACCAGAAGTGAGCAGGTGTGGATGAGATGAGCTATATAAAGCCAGTTCACACCCTCTCTGTGGACTGAATTCAGAATCAGTGAGAAGAAATGGACTCGCTAGGTAGGCCAGTGTGCATTCCAAGATGATTTAGCAAGCACAGAGCCCACAGTGGGCTCCAAGTGTCTGGAGTTCCCATTGTCCAGCCTTGAAAATGGCTAACTGGACACCTGATTAACATGGTTCCCCTCAGAGGGACTTTGATGTCTTAGACCTTCCACTTCACATTCCTGTCTAGGTAGAATACATTTCAGGATTATAGACTCAGCTTCCCATGAGCTGAGAAACAGCTCACAATCATGAATGTGAATTTACCTCCAAGGTCAAGTTTGGAAGTTTGGATGCTGATAAGCAAGTTGCTTTCCTGAATTCTCTGCTGTTAAGATCATCAGAACCAGCTCGCTTTCCCAATACTACAGAAGAAGAGTAATGGGGTGTACCGGAGGCCTCAGTGTTGCCTGGGACAATGTGTGTACCTTAGATTCATCACTACTCTCAGTTGGGAGACTCTTATCAAGGCAGGGCATCATGTGTTTTCTCTGATGAACAAGCAAAACAGACAAAGAAATAGGAATTCAAAGGTATAAAAGATCATCCAGTCAGCCCACCTCATCTCTAGTGTGTAACAAACAGTTGCTCTCAGGATTTGCTTATTAGTGTAACCAAGAGTTGTGCTAGGTGCCGGGGGCAAAAAGATGAGCAGAACAGAGACCCTGTCTTGGCAATAACTCCAGGGAAGATCAACACCTCAACCAAGAACTTCCAAAGAAGTTGTCAGTACAGAATAGAAGCACATATCGACCTGACAGAGGGCCTGTCTAGAGAATCCTTCTGATTTAAATGTGCTCATATTTGAGTCAAAAAGTGAGTGACTAAATAGTTAGAAATAATATATGCATGTTAGAAATAATATATCAAGCTGGGCGTGGTGGCGCATGCCTTTAATCCTAACACTTGGGAGGCAGAGGCAGGCAGATCTTTGTGAGTTCAAGGCCAGCCTGGTCTACAGAGCAAGTTCCAGGCTAGCTGGGGCTAAAGGAAGACCCTGTCTCAGAAAGACAAAAAAAAAAAAAAGAAAGAAATAATATATCGAACAAGGTGTGGTGGCACATGGCTTTAGTCCCAGCACTTGGGAAGCAGAATCAGGCCGATCTCTGTGAGACTAAAGCCAGCCTGGTCTACATAGGGAGTTCCAGGCCAGCCATGACTGAAGGGAGACTCTGTCTCAGAAAGAGTAGAAAAAAGAATATATTGGTCTTTTTTTTTGGTCTTTTGAGACAGGGTTTCCCTGTAGTCCCAGCTGTCCTGGAATTCACTCTGTAGACCAGGCTGGCCTTGAACTCACAGAGATCTGCCTGCCTCTGCCTCCCAAGTGCTAGGATCAAAGGCATGGGCCACCACGTCCGGCAAAGTGGTCTTTTTTTTTAATCATTTGAACAGGGGCTGGGGCTATACCTCAGTGGTAGAATGCTTGCCTCGCATCTGCTAAGTCCATGGGTTTAATTCTCAGTACCATGCATATAAAAAGAAAAATTATTTAAACAAACACTTAGCTAGAATATACTCAGTTCCAGGCATTGTTTAACTACTTGATGAATGTGAATGTATTTAATACTGATAACAATTTTATAGAGATAACAATTTTATAGAGAAGGAAGCAATTAACCCTCAGTTAGACCAGTGAGTTGGTTGGACTATTCATGTTCTAAGTCACCATCCATGTGCTTCAACCTGCCAAAAAGCTTCCTAACTTACAATACAAAAGGATCAGCAGAGGTTCTGGCCACGTAATTGGAGAAGCTGCACCATGTGGCACCCATATCAGGTAGAGGTGCCCACATCACTATGGAAGTGTCTTGTAGTGTGCCTGGAGGGTACTTACCTCCCTCAACAGCCATAATATTAATAATCACTGACAATAACATAATCACCCATCAACTGATTTACTGTAGACTACACACTGGTTAAAATGGCAAAATGATTTAAAGTGATTCCATTTTAACTAAAGAAGCAATAGAAAACAAATTGACCAGAATCCTCAGCTTCTACCCACTGGATACAATAGTGCTCACCCTCAAAGTTGAGACAAAGATATCCCCAGAGCTTGCCCAGTGTCCATTGTTCCACAGGGCAGCTGCGAGTTAGCTCAGAGCACCCATGACAGATGACCCAGTGCTGAGTTGGAACACTTATTCTTCCACTTCTTCCTTCAGGATTTGGGGATGTTCAGTTAAACTCTGAGCCTTCAATTGCTCTTGAATAAAATATAGACTCTAACCCCAACTCAAGATTCAGTGTGAGGCTGAGGTTTAGCTCAGTCAAGAGCCTGTCTGTTAGATCCCCAGCACCGCCAAAAAAAAAAAGACCTAGTGTGTGCAAAGGCAAAAGGAAATGTTCCCACCTCCACTAATGAGCCAATCCTGAGAGCAGCCACTTGTGCAGGAGGGTTAGGATGACTGGATGTGCTTTCCCACCCATGGCTTCCTTTTGTGCCCCCCTCCCCCTGTCTGTTCATCAGAGAAAATACGGGGTGCCACTAAGTTGAGTTTCAGAAAGATAACCAATAAACATTTGGTACGTATGAATGTGTCCTATGCAATCTTTGGCATATACTTCTCTAATACGGAGATAGTGGCCGTTTCTCTAAAATGTTTTTTACTCTTTATTTTATTTCATTTTTGGTCTTTTTAAGACAGGATCTTCCTGTAGCTCCAGCTGTCCTGGAACTCACTCTGTAGACCAGGCTGGCCTTAAACTCCCAGAGATCCTCCTGCCTCTGCCTCGGAATGCTGAGATTAAAGGCGTGTGCTACCACGCCTGGCCTTGATTCTTTATTTTGATAATAAAAACTTGACAGGCGGCAGCCCTCAAAACCCTTGAAAGGGTCCCTTTGTACCTTTGCACTCGGTGCCACTTCTGCTTGGAATCCAAATCTGAACTCCTCTTCTCTCTGCTTTATCCATAATTAATTAGTTACAGAGTCTTACTTTGTAGCTCAGGCTGGCCTAGAACTAATTATACAGCCCAGGCTAGCATCGAACCTCTCATAATCCTCCTGCCTCAGCTTCCTGTGTGCTGGAATGACAGGAATGAGCTACCATAAGGCCTTTCCACCTCAGCTCCACAGTGGGCTCTGATGACAAGGGCACAGAGACAGAATGCTGGGCCCATGCACTGCACATTACATCTCTCTGGGTGTATTATTAACACTGTTGACGCATTCTTTTTTATAGGTCAGAGTTCAAACTTTAATGTCAAGGGCCGGTAAGTAAATATTTTAGGCTTTCAAGCCGTATCACTCAGCTCAGGTACTGTAGGTCAGAGCAACCACAGTCACGTCAATGAACAGGCATGGCTATTTCCTCTAAAGACTCACATTGTGACAGCGGTAGAGATAGATGGAGCCCAGGACCTTGCACGTTGCAGGCAAAGCACTGAACTGCTGAGCTGTATCCACAGCCCCTTCTAATAAAGTTTTATTTACAAAACCAGATCAGGGTGTAGCACAAAAGCCCTGCTCCAAATAGTGAATAGCAAGTTCCTCGAGGTCAAGACCTGTTTCTTGTTCATTTTTGTGTTTCTGGCTTCTAATTCAGTCCCTGGTGCATCACAGATGTCATTTAAATGATTAAGAGATGAGTGGGGGCAGATGGCATGGCCACGTGGCTCAGTCATGCGTGTGCTCGTGTGCATATACTTGGCTCTGGGTTGGAGTCCAAGTATGAATGAGCTCAAGTATGTGATCGCACCAATATTAACCAAGCACATGGCTATAAAGACTTCTGTGATTGCAGAAATAAGGAGCTGACCAATAGACTGAAAACACCCCTGTGCTAATTCATTAAAGGAAGACTCATACACATTGAAAAAGGAGAAGAAGCCTTTCTCTTCCCTGGAACTTTGAGCCAAGACTGTAGAGGTGCAGAGAAAATACAGACTCTCCCGCTACATTGGAGTTTCCGGGGCTAATCAGTAAGTGTCTAGTGTGCCGTGTCCCATGCAGTTGGTGGGACATACTTAATCTCAAAAGAGAGTATTGGTTGTTTCTCTGAAATGTTTTTGTCCTTCGCACTGCTCTTTGCCGGCCCTGGCTACCTTCTGTACAGATTGCTAAGGCTGAGCACTGCTGCTCTCTACCCTCAAGCTTTCAGCCAAAGCATTTGGTCCCAGAAAAGATGAGAACCAGTCTGACTTGCTGAGCCACCCTCCCCGACCGCCCCCCAAGAGGGGGTCGCCTCCCCCGCCCCTCGCTTCCAAGCCCTGTGGCTGTGCTGTTGGAACTAGAAAGTTAATTAACAAAACACTAACATGCAATTTCAGAAGAGAAAAAAAAGCGTTATCACAAAGTTAATAAGACAAGTATTTTAATTACAACATTTAGCAAGTTATGACTACACTGCTAAGTTCTGGAGGTGGGGTGAGGATTCATATCCATCAAGAATTCTGGAGCAAGGAAGGGAGGCAAGGAGCTAAGATGGACTAAGTTCCCGTACTTCAGGGCCTCCATCTTTGAGGCCTCCAGCTCTGGTGTTTAGAAGGCCCCCAGGAGCCGTGTTCTCACCTGTTATTCAGAAGAGGGAGTTAATCGGCCCTGTCTTCCCATGTAAATGGAAACCAAATAGGACGTATAAGGTAGATGAATCCCAAGTCTGATGGGCACAACTGTCAGCTGCCACACTAGGGCTGATGAGACCAGACTTTCTTCTGTACCCGTCCGTGGTCTCCTCTTCCTCCTCCACCACTCCCTGGTGATACCTTTCTAGTCCCCTTTCTCATACACACCAAACAGCAGCACAGGCAATAGGGAAAGAGATGGTGGCCCAAACTGAGGGTAGTGGAAAAGCTGTGACAGAGTCGTAAGACAGAACACACTCCAGTGGTAGAGTGAGATGGCCCTTTGCTGTAGCAGGCTAATCCCACATCCCCCCCATGGTGGCAAAGGCTCTGTCCTGTGTGCACAGGATGGTAGTAGCCTCCACTCTTTTCTGGATCTCAGAAGGCTGTGGAAGGGCCCACGGTATTCAGGGCTGTGGACACATCAACTCACTCCAGGCCAGGGCTAGAGAGAAGCTTGATTTTCCCATTCGTAAGTTCTTGCCTCTCATGACTTCCAAGTATTTTGTCATAGGGACAAGACTGTCCTCTCTGAGGGAGACAATGAGTTGAGGAAATAAGGACTGAAGGTTCAGCTGAGACTGTGGTCACAGCACAGCAGGAGGTGCCAGAGATTCTGCCTCTGAGAAGGGAATATCAGAGGCTGCCCCCAAGGACTTGTCCTAGCTTCCTGTCAGTATAGGAGGTTCTGTCCACCCAGAGCTGTGTACACGGTGAACGCAGGCAAGCAAGAAGGCCATGAGTTTTGACAGGGGAGCCCCTGGCTTTCATTCCCAGTGACATTCCAGAGGGAGACGTATTATTTGCATTTTGTCCCTTTACCAAATACTTGAGAGAAACAATTCGAGGGGAGGGGGAGGTGTTTGGGGCTCAGGGTTGCAGAGGAACAATCCATCTTGGCAGAGTTTGTGGCAGCGACAGTATGTCACCAAGACCTCCACATCTTGGTGGATCAAGATGCAGAGATGGGATTGGAGGGAAGCAGGGCTGGGCTCTAACCCTGGAGACCCGCCCTTAGTGACACACCTCTGTCAGCCATGCCTCACCTTCTCAAGCTCCCACGACCCCTCAAAGCAGCACGAGTAGCTCGGGTCCAGGTGTCCAATGTAGGAGGTTTTGAGGAGACGTTCCCCATTCTAACCATGACCAAAGGCAGGACAGGAAAATTGTGTGAGGCGAGGGTGGTATGGCCCGAGTCCAGCAGATATGGGCCTCACTAACAGAGACTTCGTGTCTACCAGGATGCACAATTGTATGTCTTTGTGTTTCTATTTAAAAGAAAAAAAAATAGATTTCATAGACCAACTTCCTTGCATGGTCTCATACATGCTGGGCGTGAAATTACCACTGAAAAGGTGAGGCTTGGTTTTCTCCATCCCTCCCAGCCTGCTTCCACTCCCAATACATCAGGTCCAAAGCCATTAGCAGAGGCTGTATGTTCAGGGGGCAGGGTCCAAAGTGCATTGTCAGGCCTCAATGGTAACAGTGCTGTCCACATCTGATTAGAGGCTCAGTGTAATAATATGTGGAAGCCTGTGTGAAAAGAAGAGTTACCCAAGTGAGTGGAGGGTGACCACAGTGAGGGGACATGGGCTATCCAGAGGGGTCAGTCAATGGACCGTTGGGTGTTGGACTGGAAATAGAGAAGATAACACATATTCATGTCTTTCAGTTCACATATGAGTCGGTTTGCATGTGAACTACATATTCGTCCGTGTATGCATGCACGCAATTGCAAGGAGAGGGCCTGAGCAAGGCAACATCCCTAGCAAGGAGCTCACTTCATTCCCGGATCTATTTTCTACATGTAATCCTCTACTGAAAGGAACCCAGACCCCTAGGAGCAATGGCAGGTTGAGAAGAGTTGCACAAGATCTGCACAGGACTGGGCCCTTCAAGTCCCATCACAGATGGGGTGGGTTCCCATCACTGCCAAAGAGGGACCAACCCAATCCAATCACTAGGAAACACAAATGCAACATGAGAGGTATTTTAAACCATGAGAGATGTTACAAAACAATGTCATGAAAGTCAAGGAAAAACGGAATTTTTTCTGGTTCAGAGAGACTTAAGGAGCTATGTCAGATAATTAACAACAACTGGGTATTTTCCATAAAAAAATTGTGATGGTTAATATTGTCAACTTGACAGACTCTAGGATCAGCCAGAAGGGAAACCTCTGGGCATGTGTGTGAGAGCATTTCTGGACTGAATTAACTGTGGTGGAAAACCCTACATGTCAGCATCCGTATCCCATGGGCTGGAGTCCCAGACTGCACATAAAGAAAAGGCGTCCCCAAGCCCCAGCATCTGCTTCCAGACTATAGATATAATGTGATCAGCTGCTTTACACTCCTCCTACAACACCTCCCCTGCCATGATGACACCATACACTTGAACTGAGAGTCAAAATAAAACTTCCACCCCTAAGGTGGTCTTGTGGCAACAAGAAATTAACATTACTGGAATACTTTGTAAAACAGGAACAGGCGCAGAGGCTGTACTACTGCTGCATCCACACCAACATCCAGGTTGCTATGGCTGTTACCCTATGAGGCCGTATAGAGCTACGTGCATGTTGCTGTGTAGAAAGCCATGTGCCTATAGGAATCACACACTTGGGTTTTCACAATGATGGAACATCACTCACAAGTGTCTCATGAAGGAAAAGATCTCTACATGCATATGCAATTTTTCCTGAAGGTTGGTTTTATATATATATATTTTATAAATAAAAAAAAATATATAAAACGCTTGGTTGGGAGTCATGATATAGATATCAAAATGCAAAAGTTAGCCAAAGGGAAACTGGATCCTGGGATTCTATCAAGATTAAAAGGCTGGCTGGGCTTTGTGGTGCACGCCTTTAATCCTAGCACTTGGGAGGCAGAGGCAGGCAGATCTCTGTGAGTTCCAGGCCAGCGTGGTCTACAGAGTGAGCTCCAGGCCAGTTGAGACTAAAGGAAGACCCTGTCTCAAAAAGACTACAAAAAAAAAAAAAAAAAAAAAAAAGAAAAAATAATTAAAAGGCTGAGGACAATGGACTGGACCAAAACTTGAATCAGGTACCTGACTGAAATTCATGTCAGTGAGCCCACAGGGATGCTACAGAAGGTTCTAGAAAAGGATGCCCAGCTCCTCCTCCCCAAACTGTTTGTGGTAGTGCTCTAGTTACTTTTTTTTTTTTTGCTCTGATGAAACATTCTGACCAAAAGCAACTTAGGAATGAGTTTCTTGGCTCACTAATCCACACTGCCGTCCATCACTGAAGACTGCGTAGTCAGAGCAGGAACTTAAGTTCAGAGCTTGAAGCAGGAACCGAAAAGGAAACCTGCCTCCTGCCTGGCTCACTGGCTGGTTTTCCTAGCTTTTCTACCCAGCCCAGGACCACCTGCCCAACGAATGGTGCCCGCAGTGGCTGGGCCCTCCTGAATCAATTAATATCAGGACGATCCCTCACAGACATGGCCATAGTTGAACCTGACTTGGAAAATCCCTCACTTGAGGCTTCTCCTCTCAGATGACTCTAAACTGTGTCAATCAGACAATTAAAGGGAACCAGGAAAGATGGGTAATAATCCATAAAGCAGGTGTTCTCAGTTACAGGCGCCACGTGGCACATACTGCTGACCGATCCTGGAGAAGGTCTTGCTCCTTCCCTTCCCTCCAGGATGCCTTGGCCAGGCCAGGATGCTCAGTGCAGGAGCTGTAGCTCTCTGTCTCTCACTACATGCTCTGTCAGCTCCAGCAGAACAAGCATCCATGGCCCGGTGAACGGTGACAACGAGTCAGCGCAAAGTTTCCTCCAGTGAAAGCACAGCCAGCCCCGTTCATCCAATGTGGATAGACCAACGGCTTCTCCTGGGAGCAGCTGCCCATTGCCCCTCAGGCCTTCTCCTTACCTCGTCTTTCAGTTGGAAGGTAATCCATCATGTGACAGTAGGTGAGTGAGGTGGCTAGTCACATCCCCAACCCCTCACATCCAGGAAGCTGAGAGCCATGAACGCTAGAACTCACGCTGATTTCTCCTTTTTATTTAGCCCAGTACTGAAGCCCATGGAATGTTGTTGCCTGCATTTATGATAATTCTTCCCACCTTAATTTAATCCAATCTAGAAACTTTCTCCCAGACATGCTGGAGGCTTACTGTACATACTGTATTAGTCACTTTTNCCTTCTTTTCCTTCTCTCTTTCTTCTCTTTTCTTCCCTCTCTCCCCCCCCTTCCCTTTTCCCCCTTTTTTTTTTTCCTTCTTTCCTTCCCTCTCCCCCTCTCCCCCCCTCACCCCCCCCCTCCCCTGGGGCCCGCTACGTGAGAATCGCTGATGATAAGGCTGTTGTTGTATATGTCAGAGCTTGAAGCAGGAACCGAAAAGGAAACCTGCCTCCTGCCTGGCTCACTGGCTGGTTTTCCTAGCTTTTCTACCCAGCCCAGGACCACCTGCCCAACGAATGTGTGCCGCAGTGGCTTGGCCCTCCTGAATCAATTAATATCAGGACGATCCCTCACAGACATGGCCATAGTAACCTGACTTGGAAAATCCCCACTTGAGGCTTCTCCTCTCAGATGACTCTAAACTGTTCAATCAGACAATTAAAGGGAACCAGGAAAGATGGGTAATAATCCATAAAGCAGGTGTTCTCAGTTACAGGCGCCACGTGGCACATACTGCTGACCGATCCTGGAGAAGGTCTTGCTCCTTCCCTTCCCTCCAGGATGCCTTGGCCGGGCCAGGATGCTCAGTGCAGGAGCTGTAGCTCTCTGTCTCTCACTACATGCTCTGTCAGCTCCAGCAGAACAAGCATCCATGGCCCGGTGAACGGTGACAACGAGTCAGCGCAAAGTTTCCTCCAGTGAAAGCACAGCCAGCCCCTTCATCCAATGTGGATAGACCAACGGCTTCTCCTGGGAGCAGCTGCCCATTGCCCCTCAGGCCTTCTCCTTACCTCGTCTTTCAGTTGGAAGGTAATCCATCATGTGACAGTAGGTGAGTGAGGTGGCTAGTCACATCCCCAACCCCTCACATCCAGGAAGCTGAGAGCCATGAACGCTAGAACTCACGCTGATTTCTCCTTTTTATTTAGCCCAGTACTGAAGCCCATGGAATGTTGTTGCCTGCATTTATGATAATTCTTCCCACCTTAATTTAATCCAATCTAGAAACTTTCTCCCAGACATGCTGGAGGCTTACTGTACATACTGTATTAGTCACTTTTCTGTTGCTGTGATAAAACCACCATGACCAAGGGAACTTATAAAAAGAAGAGTTTATTTGAGCTTATGAATGACAGTTCCAGGGAATTAGAGTCCAATGTGGCAGGGAGGCATGGTGGCTGGGGCTGGAGCAGAAAGCCGAAGTTCACATCCTCTGATGAGCTTGGGAAGTGGAGAGCGAGAGACTGGAGACTGCAAGGCTTGTTGAACTCACTAAGCCCGCCCCCAATGACGTACTTCCTCCAGCATGGCCACACCTTCTAAGACCTCCCAGAACAGTGCCACCAACTGGAGACAAAATGTCTGAATACTTAAAGCCTATGGCGGACACTCTCATTCAAACCACCACACTGCCCTAGTGATTCTAAATCCCATTAGGTTGATAATCAAGGTTAACATCACGCCAAGCAACCAGCCCTCTATCACCATAATGCATTTGAAGAATAGATATTGGGCTGCTGAAGCAAGGCATGGTGGCACCCGTCTATGATCCTAGCATTTGGAAGGCTGAGAAAGGGAGATCAGGGGTTCAAGGCCAGCCAGAGCTGCATAGTAAGGCCCTGTCTCAAGTCAAATCAAAACAACAAGAAAGCTGGGTTCCTACGTCTACATGAAATTTATGTGCTCACACATTAAAGTTACAAACACTCTGAAAAACTTCACCTAAACACGTACTCACCCAAATCATATTCTTCTCTAGGGAATGGTCAAGAATTCTGGGCTGGTGAGATGATTCAACAGGTAAAGGCATTTGTTGTCAAGCCTGATGACCTGAGTTTGACCCATAGTACCCACACAGTAGAAGGATAAAAATGAATCCCACAAGTAATCCTCTGACCCATCACAGCATGCATGCACCCACACAGACACACATCCACAATAAATAAATTAATGTAAAAAAAAATCCCCAGAACACAATGATCATCCCCTTCCCTCCAGGTTAGACTGACGCACAGTAGAGTCAAGAGGGAAAGGAAGAGGAGCCCACTCCTTGACTTCCTCTATCAACCTCCTCAGGAAAGGGAAGAATGCAAGCTATGCAGCTCCACAGCCAGCCTGCTGTGAGGCACAGGGACAGGCTGGTCAGAAAGAGCAAAGAAGATCACATAACACGGCCTTGGCACCTAACTCCACGTGGCATCCTGACACATCAAACACAAAACCACCAGGATGGTTCTCTGCCACCCGCACTGCTGGGAACCCGGCCTTGAGTTTGTTTCAAAGTGAAAAAGACCAACCCAAGGTCTCAGCAAGACTTATAGCTTCATATTATTCTACTTTTCTCATGACTGTGACAGACATCCGACAAAAGCAACTTGAGGAGAAAAGGGTTGACGTGGGCGCACGGTTCAAGGATGCAGTCCATTGTGGTGGAGAAGGCATGGAGGAAGGGATTGGATGAGGCTGGTCACATGGCACCCACAGTCAAGAAGCAGAGAGAGATGAATGCCTATGTTCAGCTAGCTTTCTCCTTTCTATTCGGTCTGGGACTGCAGTCCACAAATGGCACCCCCATGTTTGGGGCAGGTCTCACTTCAGTCCACAAATGGCACCCCCACATTTGGGGCAGGTCTTCTCGCTTCAATTAACCCAACTAGAAATGCCCAGAGATTTGTCTCTTATTTCTGTTTGCAGAAAGCAACTTTGAACAAGTCAGCCTACCCATGTACTATGTACCTGTGTGTGTGTTGTGTGTGTATACATGTTTGTGTGCATATGTGTGTTTTCATTTGTATGACTGTGGGTGCACACACGTCATGGCACACATGATATGTGGGGGGGGTCAGAGGACAATTTCAGGTTTTGGTCTTTGCCTTTCCTTTGTTTGGGGCAAGGACTCTTCTTCTCTTTCTGCTATATTCGCCAGGCTATCTAACCCACGAGCCTCAGGGCTCCTCTACAAGGATCTTGTGGACTTGTGGCAAGAGAAGGCCCTTTCCAAGCAAAAGGTATTGTTATGGAACTGTTGAGTCTCTGTAAATAGCAACAGACTTGGAAGGGAGAGAGGGTCAGGGATGATTTGATATGTCTTGTTGCTGTGCAGGACAAACACTCCCTCCTGACTTCACACCACCGTGCCAAGTTGGAAAATTCCCCCTCTTCATCCTGCACCAGGCACAAATGCCAGTGCTCCAGAGGGCGCACAGTGAGGAGGTGTGGGGACCTGGCTTGGCTGGGATAGGTTGATGGCAAGAGAAACAGCCGAGCAGGGGAGGATGGAAGAGGGAGATGAAGTGACAAGCTGAAGTCACGAAGTCAGGAGCCCTTCCACTGGTGTCATTTTGGGCACGTCTCGGACACTTCTTGTTGAAGTTTCCATGGCTCTAGAGCTTGGAAATAATCCCTTTGTCCCTTTGCTCTGCTCAGAATCCCACAGGTTCAAGGCTGTTGGGAGCAGGCTCGGAAACAAAGAGGGATGGGAACCCCCCTCCCCCCGACACACACACACACACACACACACACACACACACACACACACACACACACACTTCTTCCTTGTTCTAGGAGACCAGGCATAGTAAGTTTCACCTTTGAAGGTGAGTAGGTCTGTATCTCTCACCCAGGTCCATCTCTTTGAGCTGTTGGGTTTTTTGTCTCAGAGCTGGGCTTTGTGCTTCTCTATGACTGTCTGCATCCATCCTAGAAGTGTTCAGTGCCCAGTGAGCTGAGCACTAAACTTCAGGTTCCTTGAGTATAACATGGATGCTCTGCATGCACCTTGCCATCCCACTCCTAACACCCCGCCTTCATCTGAAACAGCCCTGCCACTGACATTTTCAAGGTTGAGATCTGGGACACATAGTGCTATCTTTCCAACTCCTCCTCTTCGCCCCATTCTCTCACCTCATCGCAACATCCAGACTTGGGACTCCTCCCTTCCCTTGTAGGGTGTCACTCCTTCCTAGTGCTATGTTCTTCCCAGCAAAGCCCATTCTGCCATGGCCACCAATAATTCCTGCATTGCTGCCTGTCTTTTGACCTCCAACCCCACCTACAGACCAGACCCATGGGAGACTAAGGACCGCTGAGATTAAAGGCATGTGCCACCATACCCAGTCTATACCTTATTGAAAAAATATTGTATTTTTATTATTTTCATTTTATATATATGAACGTAATTGCTGGCATTCATGTAAGTGCACCCATGTCACACAATGCCCACAGAGGTCAGAAAAGGGTGTAGGATCTCCTGGAATTGGAGTTATAGATGGTTATTAGCCATAGTGTGGGTGGGTGCTGGGAACCAAACCCCAGTCTCTGCAGGAGCAGTCAGTACTGTTAATCACTAAGCCATCTCTCCAGCCTGACTACACTTCATCTTTAATATGCAGCCTCATGTGTGCAAAGCAAGCACTTTACTGACCGAGCTATCTCCCCAGCTCCCGGTGTTAGGCTTTTAAATGTATTATTATTATTAATTTTAATTATGTGTATGCATATAGATCTGTGTGGCAGTATGTGCCTGTGAGTTCAGGTGCCCATGGAAGCCAGAAGTATTGAATCCCCTGAAGCTGAAGTTTCAGACAGTTGTGAACTGCCATACATGGGTGCTGGGAGCCAAACTCAGGTCCTCTGCAAGAGTAATAATATGCACTCCTAATCACTGAACCATCTCTCCGGGCCCCTGTGTTAGTTTTTAATCACTGTGGCAAACATCCAAATAAAACAACATCAAAGAGAAACAAATCAACTCATGGTTTTGGAGGTTTCCATCCATCATGGTAGGTAGGGGAAGGTGGAACAGAGCAGCTTACACTCTGGTGTGCAGGAAGTAGAACGAGATGCACAAAAGAGCAAAGGTTAGAAAAAGCTTTGAGGACATGACCCCATGACCTAATTCCCTCACCCACATCTCATCTCCTAAAGTTTCCAACACTTTTCAAAACGGTGCCATGAGCTGGGGACTGAGCATCCAAAACATGGGCGGGCACACTTCCCATTCAAACTGTAACATGGTCCATCCCACAGGAGAGATAAGCACCCGGGTGTGAGAACTCCCCAGATCTTCTCCTCCTTCCCCATCACTACTCTAAATTGTATCTCCTCTATATCCAAGCACAAACCATTAACGCTTCTTAAAATGGGGGAAGGTATGTGGATATGTATGTGACTGCATATGTGTGTATAGCTGCATGTACACTTGTCTGTGTATGTGCATATGCAGGCCAGTGGCCAACCCTAAGTCTCTCTCTTGTTCTGTCTCTCTCTCTCTCTCCACCTTATTTTTTTAATTTAATTTTATTTATTTTTGTATGTGTATAAATGTATTGTCTGCATGCAAGTTTGTGCACCCATGTTGTGCAATGCCACGGAGGTCAGAAGAGGGTGTCGGATTCCCCTGGAACTGGAGTTCTCCTGGAATTGGAGTTTCAGACGGTTCTCGGCTGCCATGTGGGTGCTGGGGATCGAACTCTGTAAGAGTGGTCAGTGCCATCTCTCCAGCCCCTCCATGTTATTTTTTGACATGCCATCTCTCACTGAACCTGGAGATCTCCATAGGGCAAGACTAGCTTGCTGCAGTGACCCTCCTGTGTCTGCTCCACCAGCCCTAAGATTATAGGGGAGTGTGGCCACTCCCTGCTTTCTTAATAAGGGTGCTAAGGATCCACAAGCTGCAAAACAAATACTTTATTGACTTAGCTATTAATACGTAGTCATCCTGCAGGGAAGCTTGTTAAGACTCTGAAAGGTCTGGGGCTGGAAAGATGGCTCAACAGATAAGGCCACTGGCTGTTCTTGCAGAGGACCCAGGTTCAATTCCCAGCACCTACATGGCAGCTAACAACCATCTGTAAATCCAGTTTCACGGTATCAGACACCCTTTTCCGACCTCCACAGGCATTGCACAACACAGGTACATCCACCTACATGCAGGCATTACACTCATATAAATATAATAAGTAAATATATTTAAATAAAAGCCAGGCAGGGTGGTACATGCCTTTAGTCCCAGGCTTGGGAGGCAGAGGCAGGTGGAATATATATATATAATATTTTTTAAAGGTCCCAAAAGTTCTAAAGGGAAGTTCACTAAGATTGAGGAAGTAAATCCACTCAAAAGTCTCAGGAAGTTCCTGAAAGGGACCAGGTGCACAAGACTCCTCCTCCCCAAGCTTACATAAACAGTCAGCACTGCTGAGATCAGACAAGATAAACCACTAGGAGAGATGCACTAATGCATGGAGCAGCCTACAAGCCACGGGGGAGCTCCAGGTTCCATGCTGGGTGGGCTTCCAGTGACACAGCTGTCTTTGAGTCATTCGGTAAATAACCCCAGTGAATTCATTCATCCACCTATTAGGACTTTGGTGGCATTGCTACTCTGCTCTGCTGTCTGCTACCTAACTGGGGTGAGTAAACATTTGTTCAGATCTCCCTGGGAATAGTGTCACCCACCTGGTGGATCCCAGCCCTTCACATCCCACGAGCCATTTCATTTGTGCGTTCCCATCATATTCTCCCCCCAGAACAAATCTGCATGCATTTCTACTCTCTGTTAGCTTTCTCCTCCTGCTCCCAACGTTTCCAAGTTTGTTACAATTTACAGTGTATTAACCTTTCATTCCTTATTTATTTATTTATTTTCGTATGTGTATGAATGTACTGTCTGCATGTAGGTTTGTGCACCCGTGTTGTGCAATGCTGCAGAGGTCAGAAGAGGGCATCAGATTCCCCTGGAACTGGAGTTAAAGATGGTTCTTAGCCGCCATGTGGGTGCTGACGATCGAACCCAGGTCCTCTGCAAGAGCAGTTGGTGCTCTTAACTGCTGAGCCATCTCTCTAGCCCTCATTCCTTCTTTTAAAAATACTTTATTTTTCATTCTTTTAATTTGATGTGCATGAGTGTATTGTCTGCATATGTGTACGTGCACTTGTTTCTTGCAGTGTCTGAGGAGGTCAGAAGAGGGCATCATATTCCCCTGGAACTGGAGTTACAAACAGTTGTTAGCTGCCATGTGGATGCTGGGAATCGAACCCAGGTCCTCTGCAAGAGCAGCCAATGCTCTTAACTGTTGAGCCATCTCTCCAGCCCCTTTCATTCCTTCTCAATACTATTCTTCCGCCCTCCTCTCTTAGGTGATCCACTTTCTCAACTTTCATTGACACATTTGCGTTGTTCCCTCGCCAGCACACACAGGTCTCTCTGAGGTCACATGTGACCCCCTAGGTCCCAGTACAAGGAGGTCCAATCACCTCGCCCATCCTTTCTGCTATTTACCATGTTAACCTAGCACCCCCCTGGTTGCCTTTGTCTCCTCTGCTTGTTCCTTCTCAGTCCTACCATCCTTCCTCTATCTCTCCTACATTGATACTTCCCAGAGCCCAGTTTCCCTTTCGCTCTGAGTCTCTTCTCATGGTAACTCAGCCCTGCACAAACTATACACAGCATCTATATGCTAATGAGCACACACACCCCCCCTTGGACTTCTATGGCAGGTCTCAGGGAGCATGGCATCTGCTGACTTGGTGGTGGCTTCCACTGAGCTCATTTGTCTTTCTGTCAACTTGCCCAAGTCCTTCTTCTTCTCCTCCTCCTCACACCCCTCACTCCTCCCTCTCCCATTCTTCCTGGTCCCTCCTACCTTTCATCCCCAGTAGCAAACCAAGGTTTAGGAGGCAGAGGCAGGTGGATCTCAGTAAATTCAAGGCCAACCTAAACTACATACCAAGACTCTGTCTCAAAAAAAAAAAAAAAAAAAGGGAAACCCTTTCTCAAAAGACAAAAAAAAAAAAAAAAAAAAAAAAATGTTTCTACCACCAGGGAGGCCAGCCTATACAGAAACGGGGAAAATGTGGGTTGGAATCTAGAAGGATCTGTAAGGCATTCCAAGAGTTTCTTTGGTTGAGGAGTGATCACAGATTTTTACTAAAAGTCTCTAGGTAAAGGGTTCATAAATCTAGAAGCTATGAGATGCAATGGGAATTTAATGAAGGGAGCTGATATATGCAGGGTGCAACAGACAGCACCTGACACGTGCTCCTGGGCTGCGCAACACTCAGAAGTGAGTACAAGTTTTGGGAAGCACACATTCCATTATCCCAGGAGTCCATGCAGCTCAGAATGCTTGCAAATAGTTGGCCTTGGCTCCCTGGGTACAAAGTCACTGCGTTCTCTGCCACAAGGTTCTAGATGTTGCTGTCTTCCAGCTCCGTGTCCTCTTTCAACTCCCTCTGTCCGAGAGCTCCCAGGGTTGGTTTACATCTGGACTATACACCCATCATTTTTTTTGGGGGGGGGTCCCACCATGGCTTCCTCTATGCTACTGCAAACCTTGATCTCTGAGCCTTGTGCATCTTACTCAGTCTGCTCCATCTCCCTGGCCGCAATTATGTTGGCTTTGCCATAATAACCATGTAGAACAGACCTGTAATTATAGGAATGGGTGGGAAGGAAAGACCACGTGACTGGGAACTTTTCTCTCTGTGGCTTACTGGGGAAAGCTCTGCCTGGCTCTTCCTAGAAATCTCATGGAAACAGAGGGAAGTGAGATGCTGCTGGTCTACCTCTAGGGCGGCACCCTTGCTACTGCATGCTGGGGAAATGCAGACCTCCTCACACCTCCTCTTCAGAGCACACGACCTTCAGATGTCCTTCAACGTGCGACTGACTCAAGTAGGAAAGGCAAGGGAGTTCAGCTCCGTTTTCAAAGTTCCCTGAGGAATGAACCAGACACCGGGGCTGAGAAAGGGAACTGGGTGCCTTGCCTTCTCCGGAAGCACACACAGGCCCTGCAAAACCTTCACCTTTGCAGTTCTCCAAGTCTTGCCTGAGCTCATGCCCGAGGCCCTCCCTGTCTCCAAGGGAAGGAGATGATGGATGCCACTCTCCTGAGACACAAGGAGAGATGAGTCAGAAGTGCAAAGGAAGGCGGCTCCAGGATGCAGTCCTCCAGCAGCTAGGTGGGGCGGAGGAAAGAGAAGGACCCCCGAGGAAAACGATCACTGTGCCCAGCTGCTTTCTGACACGCTCGGAGATCGCTGAAGGATGCTAGATATAGAATGCAGAAGTTGGGGTCACTCTGCAGACACATGCTGGGGGCCAGGGCAGCTGTATGGGGAATACGTGGGTTTTGTTGTTATTGTCCTTGCGTGTGGGTTCATGAGCAGAAAAGTGGGTAGCGCACCTACCTCTGTTTCTCTCTCCTCCTGATCGTGGATGTGATGTTGCTAGCTGCTTGATCCTGCCTTGACTTCCCCTCAATGATGAGCCGCAGCCTGGAATTATAAGTGGAATAACTCCTTTCCTCCCTAAGTTCCCTTTCGTGGGGATATACATATATATATATAATGTGTATGAGTGCACTGTCTGTAGGTTTGTGCACCCATGTCATGCAGTGCCACAGAGGTCAGAAGAGGGTGTTGGATTCCCCTGGAACTGGAGTTAAAGACGGTTCTCAGCCACCATTGGGTACTGGGAGAAGATTTGAAACCGTAGCATGTTGGGTCCCTGTAAAGAGCAGGTGTCGGTGCTCTCTAACGCACTAGGTGCCTCTCTCCAGCCCTCGTGAGGATATTTTACCGCAGAAACAGAAATAAAACTTGAACAGTAGGTGTGTCTGATGTGTGTATGTGAGTGCAGGGAAGGGTGGTCATGTAGGTCAGAGGTCAACCTTGAATATCATTCCTCAAAGACACTGTTGTCCTGGTTTAGTTTCTATTGCTGTGATAAAACACTCACCAAAAGCAACGAGAGGAGGAAAGGGTTTACTTCAGCTTACAGTGCAGTCTATCATTGACAGGACCCAGGCAAGGAACTCAGGGCAGGGACCTGGAGGCAGGAGCTGAAGCACAGACCATGGAGGAGTGCTGTTTATGCTTGCTCCCCTGGCCTGTGCTCGGCCTTTCTTTTCTTTTCTTTTCTGTTTTTTTATTACTTTTTTATATAAATTTTTTATTGTTATTAAACTTCTTCCATAGGTCATACATCATTTCCTCAATTGAATCTAGAATCCTTCACTTTCCTTCCCCCCCAACATCCCTGTATCGACGTCTTTCCCTGTACTCTGCCATAAGACTGTCGCTGTATCTTCTTTTTTCCGTAAGTTCTTTCCAGAGTTTTTTTTTTTGTCAGTTGTCTTTTTTGTTTGTTTGTTCTCATCTCCAACGTTGGTAATTGCTATATGATATCATAGTTACTATATAGTATATTATATATATATATATTATGTAATTATAACCCAAACCAACACACACACACACACATATCACTTGAATTGGAGGATTTTTTTTCCTAAAAGATGTCATGTTTTCCTTAAGGAAGTGCTCGAAGGTTCCTCCTTGGTGATCCCAAACAATTATCAATCCTACACTTTTGCTCCACATTCTTACACAACCCAGGACCACCTGCCCAGGGGTGATACCACCCACAGTGGGCTGGGCCTTCACATGTCATTCAACAATCAAGAAAATGGCTCACAGACGTGCACACAGGTCAATCCAGTGAAGACAATTCCTCACTTGAGGTTCCCTTATACCAGGTGTGTCAAGTTGACAACTGAAGCTGTCTAATGCTAGACTGCCTGCCCTATTTTTTGAGACAAGTTCCCTCACTGGCATAGAACTAACTACATAGGATAGGCTTGCTGGCCAGCCAGTCCCAGGGACCCACTTGCACCTCCTCAGGTCTGGGATTACAACTGTGTTCCACCACACCTGTTTGTTTGTTTGCTTGTTTTTCTTGTAGGTTCTGTGAATTGGACTCAGTTCTTCTTACTTACACACCAAGTACTTTACTGACTGAATCATGTCCCCAGCCCATAATAACCAAGTTTTGATTATATACTACACTGTCATATCAGACTTAGAGGCACTCTTAGGAACCAGTGGCTTGTAGATGAGCAAACCATGACTCAGAGGGGTTGTCTAAGACACAGACATCCCTGTTGGGCTGGGATAAGACCTCACTTACTTTGACATGCAGGATAATGTGGAACAACAGCAGAGGAACAGGTCTGCAAATCTGTCAGAGATCAATTCCCATGTAAGATGCTGCAGTTACAGAAGTCATCACCTTTTTGACCCCCATGGGCACCACAGTAGACATATACTCACATGACAACCTTACCACACTGACTATGGGAGATTGAATGGGAAATGTCTCATGGGCTTATGTATTTGAACAGGTGGTCCCCAGTTGGCAGCCCTGTTTGGGGAGGTTTAGGAGGTGTGGCCTTGCTAGAGGAAGTGTGTCCACTGAGAGTTCATAGCCTCGCCCCACTTCCTGTTTGCTCTCTCTGATTTCTGTTTGTTTGGGGAGATGTGAGTTTTCAGCTGGCTTCTCCCACCATGCAGGCCATACCTGCTGACCGCTGCCATGCCTCTCCACCTCAATGTGACCTTCCTTATCCCTCTGGAACTATAAGCCCGAATACACTTACTCTTCCAGTTTATAATCACAGCACATGGGAGGCAGAGATGGGGATCCACAGAGCAAGCTGGCTACGGAATTGGCATGCTCTGGTTTCAAGTGAGAGACCTTGTTTTGATATGTAAGGTGGAGTGCTATCGAGGAAGACACATGACATGAACCTTTGGTCTGTATCTGCAAGCATACACATATGAACATGCACCCACACAAGTGAATGTGTACACATATACTACATATCCAAAAACTTCATAATTTTTTCTTACTACTTATCTACTTTTTATCATTATTCTCTACCTTAGTATTTATGTGTAAGAGTGCTTTTGCCTGCATGTATGTAAGTGCACCATGTGCATGCAGTGCCCATGGAGGGGAGGCCAGAAGACTTTATCACATCCCCTGGAACTGGAGTTATAGATGGTTGTTATTCACCATATAGGTGCTAGGAATCAAACCCAGGTCCTTTGCAAGAAGAGCCAGTGCCCTTAACCACCACTGAGGCCCCAAATCTCAAAAATTTTAAAGTTTGTAAGTTTGTAGTTTTGTGTTAGATTGCATTCCTACATGCCTTTAAACCACTGATCCAGTCAGAGACCTCATGGACACACCCAGAAGTGCTCTTTACTAATAATCTCAGAGGAGGTGTCTCTCAGTTCAATCAAGCTGGCAATAAAGATGAATCATCACATAAAATGTGAGCTCCCTGAAGACAAGAGTCACATTTGTTCCTGTCTTCCGAGGAGATGGCAGGGAACCTGGGCCAGCACACATGCACAGTAATTTAGGGCTGAAGGAATGAATTGGGCTCATCCCAGGAAGACACAGACACAATGATGAGGGCAGCAACACTGCCCTGGATCTCACCACAGTTCTTCACTGGTCCCCTTCACTTCAACACGGTGGACTTGAGGAAGGGGGGTGTAGGCAAAACACTGCAGGTTGTACAACTGTAGGGTAAAATGTAAATGAGGCTGAGACATTATAAGGGAAAGTGACCCCCCATATCAGGACTATTTTCACCTCTGAAAACCCAGAAACCTCTATTCTCAAAAGTCTCAGCTCTAGGGAACTCTGTTTGTTGGGGGTGGTGACACTAACCCTGCTAGGTCTCCAGGATACCAAAGCTAAGAAGCTAAACAAGAACTGTGGACTCAAGCTGGAGGGATGAGAAGAAAGTATTCAAGTCTGCTTGGAAGTGCGCTCTACTCCATTAGCATGGAAGGGGCCTGTGGAAATATGTGGACCCCGCCCCCCAACATTTCCTCACCAGTTCTCTGCCCTTTTAATTTGAAAAATCTTCTTAGAACACTTTTGACATGATCCATGCTGAGATATAAATAACCAACTACATTCATTGCTTAGGGAGGCTGGGACAATACATCATGGACTAGGTAGCTTAAACAACAGGAATGTTTTTCTTGTATATTTCCAGGGATCGGGAGTTCCATGTGAGGATGGAGAAAGAGGGCAGGCTTGGTCCCTTCTAGGGGTTGTCAGGAATCACGGGTTCCAAGCATCTCCTTGGCTTCCGGGTGGCAGTTTTTTTCCTGAGCCTTTTAAATTCCCTTCCCTCTGTGTATATCTTTGTCCAACCCCCCCCTTTTTATAATGATACAGTCACATGGGATTAGAAATGACTCAGGTGATCTCACCTTCTGCTTCATTGCCACAATAAAGACCCTCGTCTCCAAATAAGGTCACAGTCAGAGGTTCTGAAAGTGGGGGGCTCTCATGTATGTAATTGAGGATGTAGTGTGACTTTTCCTGGGGAGATGTGAACAACTGTCTACTGACCCCTCAGACTGACAAGCCAGAGAACAGATTCCACCCAATCTAGCTTGGCAAATCAGTGGAGTTGGTCACATGAGTAGAGTGGAGGGGTATCCTAGTTTGATTTCTCTATTGCTCTGACCAAAACCAACTTGGGGAGGAGAGAGTCTACTTGGCTTCCATGTCCCCTGCACAGTTCATCATTGTGAGAAGCCAAACAGGAATCCAGAGGCAGGATTGAAGAAGAGAGCTTCCTGGCTTGCTCCCAGGCCCATGCTCAGCCCGCTTTCTTATACAACTCAGAACCACCTGTCCAGGGATGGCATCACCCACAGTGGGCTGAGCCCTCCCTCATCACTCACCAAGTAAGAAAATGCCTTACGTTCATTGTAGGACATAGGTACACTTATATATGTGCAGGGAATACACTTATGCACATAAAATACAAATAATAAACATCTTTTTTAAAGAAATTGCCCTAAAGATATGCTCAAAGGCCGATCAGATAGAGGCCATTTCCCAGTTGAAGGTCCCTCTTCCCAGGCATGTCAGGTTGACAACTGAAGCTACCCAGCACAGGGGGCTGTTTACAGGAGCACAGGTGATTCAAAACAGTGTCACCAAAAAAGCCCACCTAGGATGGGTGCCAACTCAAGAAGGGTACATCCCTAGAGCTTACCGCAGAACATACAGGCAGCTCAGCCAATAGGCATCTATTCTCCAGAGTGGTTTATTCTGCTTGTATACCCTTGGGAAGGCACCCTGTGAATCTTGGTTTAGGAGGCCTGAGGGAATAGTAAAGGGCAGTGGTATGGAGACACTGACTGACAGTTGTACCCAGGGTCCCAGCTTGGTAACCTTTGCTTGTCTTCATTTTGCCGTTGTGCTTGGAGACACCATGGTGTTTATCACAGCAACGGAAAGCAAATCGTATCATGCTGTGTGTGAGCCTCGTTCCCCAGGTAAAAAATGAAGAAGCTGGTTGCCTGAGCCTGCAGCAGGCAGCTTTGTAGAGCGGGGAGGTCTTTCCTTGAACTTCATTCCCCAGCCTTGGTCTTCCAACCACAGTCAGTACTCTCTGGCAGGTTGAATTCCCTCCCAAACCTACCACCTGATACTGCATTACTGCGTTGACCTTGGCTTAGTCTAACTTTTCTAGTCATGATGAAGGAATGCCACCTGCCACCTTTAGCACAATTTACTTATCTCAGTGTCTGGGCTGACCTGAAATCTCATACCTGTTCTGTCACTTGTCACCTGTATGGCCTGGGGCAGTTTATTTAGCTTCTCTGTGCCTTGATCCCCTCACCTCCTGGTGGAGATAATGGTGATGCTTGGTGTTACTGTACTGATTAAACAAGACTGCATGTGTAAGACGTGTGTGCATTTAATAATGAAAGGCAGTTATCTTGAGCTCAACCAATGCCTAACTCCTACTTTATGCTTTTTTTTTCCCTCTTTGGTCTTTTCAAGACAGGGTCTCCCTGTAGCCCCAGCTGTCCTGGAACTCACTCTGTAGACCAGGCTGGCCTTGAACTCACAGAGATCCCCCTGCCTCTGCCTCCCAAGTGCTAGGATTAAAGGCATACGCCACCACAGCCCGCTGGATTTTTTTTTTTTTTGTCCTTAATCATTTTGTGTGTGCAACAGATACAAGTGTTTCCTCCCAGCCAGCAGACATTCCAAAGTGCTTGCTCAGTGAGTTGGGTCCTTCCAAGTGTGCCCCCAAATTATCTCCATGCAACTTACTTGCCCCACCCCCACTGTCACCAAACCCCACGTTGTTCCTCTAAATAATTCTGTATATGATAGTATTTCAAATAATATCAGGAGAAAGCCTGTGGGAAAATTTAATTAAGAAGGGTAGCATTCTAAACCAATGGGACCTCCCTGGCCACACCCATGGGGTGGGATTTAGTGACGAAAAGGTTTGGGATTTGGCCCTGGGAGTTGAGTCATGCTATCTATATAACCAGATATTTTGGAATAAAACTCTCTGTATTTGGACCTTAACATGCGTCCATGTGGTGTGCTTTTCTGCATGTGTTTTCATCATGGATCATCCTGGGATTAAAGGGGACCCCCCACAAAAGCCCTGTATTAAATTTGGGAGGCATAGCTGGAGTGGACAAGATTCAGAACCCAAGATCTCTAGACTGTTCTGACTCCTGGCCAGGTATCTCCTCGCTCAGATGCATAGTAAGAACTAGTTTAACCACTATGGAAATCAGTATGGTAGTTCCTCAATAAACTAAAAATAGATCTACCATATGGCCTAGCTATATAGCTCCTGGGAATTTACCTGAAAGACTTCAAGCCAATATGTCACAGAAATACTTGCACATCAATTTTTATTGCAGCACTATCCACAATAGCTTAGCTTTGGGACCATAGCTATAGATATCCAGAAACAAAGGAATGGTTAAAGTAAACGTGATTTCTATACGCAATGAAATTTTTTCAGCCATAAAGAAGAATGAAGTTACATCATTTGCAGGAAAATGGAAGCAATTCAGCAAGTCTCACAAAGGCAAATAGCACAAGTTTTCTCTCATTTTCACATCCTAGATTTTATATAGATATATAAGGCCTTATATGTACAAAAGACATGGAAGTATAGGTGAAACTGTCCAGGGAAACAAAGAGGTCTTAATGGGAGGGGTGGTCAGGGGACGGGTAGTAGATGATAAGGCAGATTAGCTCAAAGGGCATTTATATGGCCACCTTCTATACATGCCATTTATACACATGAAAATGCCCTTATGTAACCCAATACAATATAATAATACTTTTTTTTAATAAAGGAAAATCCAAGTCCTCTCTCAGGGCCTGTGTCTGCCTTTGAAGTCCGGCACACAGGTGAAAGAGTTAACATAACCTCATTGCTGAGGGATTTCTCCGTAATCTGTCCACATGTCCCAGGGATCAGGGTGGTGGGAGGTGGTGCTAGTCTGTGGCGGTGGCTCAGGCCCTTGGCCCACAGCCCACCTCTCTCCCAAAGCCCTCTTGTTCAAGCTGATTTCAAATTTAATTAAGTACAAGCCAGCAGAAGCTGAGGTCTCTCCAGGGCCAGTCCCCCTACATCTTGGAGATAACCAGGAAGCACAGACCTCCTCAGGAAACAGAAGAAAGGGGGGAGTGGCCCCCGGCATCACCCTCATGTGTGGAAACAAGCCCGTGGACTTGGGACCTGGATGGGAGACTGAGCTGAGCCTAGGAAGGCTGGGGAGGGATGCAGTGTCTCGGCTGCAGCTTTAGTCTGGCTGTCCCCATAGGCAGGGAGAGGAGAACCTGCCTACCCTGCATTGCAACCCCACTGTCCCTGGCCAACAACTGTCCCAAGTCCTGGGATTAAGGCATGCACCATCGTGCCCTGTTTATTCAGCACTGGGATTTGCTGCATGCTAGATGAGGCTACATCCTCAACCCAAGTATGGTCCATGGTCCCCTAAATCTGAAGAGTCCAAATTATAGCTGTTCTAGACAGATTCCTAAGCTTCCATCTAGACTTAGAAAAGGATCATCTAAGAGTCTAAGAAATCGGCATTATGGGCATTCTTCAGGAGCTTTTGAGCATATGTTGTAACTAGGATTATCTAGAACAAGAAACAGCAAGCTATTGCCCGTGGGTCAAATATGGCCCACCAGCTGATTTTTGCCAATAAAGTTTTATTAGAATGCTCTCCTTTGTTCATATACGGCTCTTGCAATCCAATAGTGTAATTCAAGAATTGCAACAGAGCTGGTATAACTCTCAAAACAGGCCCTTCACCAGGCGTGGTGGCGCACGCCTTTAATCCTAGCACTCGAGAGGCAGAGGCAGGCGGATCTCTGTGAGTTCAAAGCCAGGCTGGTCTACAGAATGAATTCCAGGCCAGCTGGGGCTACAGGGAGACCCTGTCTCAAAAACAACAACAACAAAAAAAAAAAAATACAGGCCCTTCACAGAGAACATTTGTCGATCACTGATTTAGTACTGATTTGTACCCACCTGGAGGAGACAGACACTGCTGAGGAGGACCCATCCAACTCCATTAGCTCGAGTTGGGCATGGATGGGTTTTGGGGGACCATTTACAATGTCTTACTGTCCCCCACCTCCAATGGCAAAGGACCCCAACCACTTTTTGTGAGGACTGTCTAGGATGCTGAGAGTGGCTGGAGGTAGGCAAGTCCACACTCCTGCTGTAGCTGCGATCAACACAGTCTGCATGGCTTAGATTACAGAGTCTGGCTCTGCCTTGGAGAGCCCTGCTTCAGGGTCTGCTCTGCTTTAGAAAGCCTCTGCTGGATCTGCTGGCCCGGAACCAGTTACACCAGATCAGTGGAGAGAGCCTCTCAGAAACGCAGACTCCAGGTGCTACCCTAGAACTGGGACTCATTCCCCCTGGAGAGGCTGCAGTTAATGAGCTTTGGGGGCCTGGGGTATCCTGCTCAGAAGGCCCAGTGAAAGATCCCCCTCATGCAGGGCTGGAGAAAAGCTCAGTGACAGGGAGGCTTTCTCTGAAAAACAGCCAGGTCCAGAAAGGCCAGTTTAGCTACTTTTGATATGAACTTGGAAGGCACTTCCTCCTAGTCCCACTTCGCTCTCACTCGTGAGAAATCCCCTAAGAATGACATGACTAGCATTAAAGGAAAGTCGTGTGTGTGTGTGTGTGTGTGTGTGTGTGTGCACGTGTGTGTCTCATTGTGAATGTATGAACATGTTCATTTCAAGCATGTATGTTTGAATGAAAATAGATGTAGGTAAACATGTTGATGTGTGCTTGCGTGTGAGTATCTGGATGTGTCTGAGCATATGTCTGCCCATGATGAACTTGTGTGTACATGGATATATGTATGCATTATGAGCATGTATGTGTATTGTGTTAGGGTAGAAATGTGTTACTGTGTACATTCACAGAGGTCTGTGCTTTTTTGCATGTGTATGAGGGAGGGGCTGTGTGCATGTGAGTCGAAGTATGAGCATGTATAGGCAAACGTCTTGATGTGTGAATTCATGTGAGCATGTGGGTATATATATATGTATTATGTAGTACTAGGTATATATATGCAAGCAAATGTGTATTTGAGTGTACATGTGTATACTTACATGTGCATGTGTATTTAAAGGAAATGTACATAAATAGTTGGATTAGTACATGAATGTACATGTGTTTGAAAGGGTAGGAAAGTAAGCAAGTTTTCATGTTTGATGCATGAACATGGTAGCATAAGGTGTATGTAGGGGTGTCTATACATGTGTCTTGGTGAGTGTGTAGCCTCTGGGTGTGTGCATACCATTGTACATGAATGTGAATATGTGTGTAAGCACACTACCACTGCACAGTGGGGCGTCCTGCCTAGCCATGAAGACCTAAGCTCACACTGAAGGTGGTCTATCAAATGGAAGGGTTGGCAGGGTGAGACATGACATGCTAGGTCAGGTCAGGAGGGCTGGCTCTCAGGGTTCCACTATAGCCCCCCACCAGGCTACCAGCATTGGGAGTCCCTGCACTCCTTCCGTGACCTGCTCTGCCCCAGCCTCCTCCTCATGTAGCCCAGGACAGTAACATACCACTGGGATAGGATGTGGAAGGCACAGGAAGGGGAGGACATGTCTTTTCACTTCTCAGAGCAGCTGTGATTATGCTCAGGAGCCCAAGATGGTGTCTACTAATATTCCCCCAGCAAAGGTCCAGGGTCATCAGAGATTGCAGCTAGTTCTTCCTTCCCATCTTCTCATCCCAGCCACACAGGGTCTCAGTCTTGGGAAGGTAGAAGGTTGACTGATGGGAGAAGTGCATCTCTGCAGCCTTCCTGACTCATCATCCATGTCGGGGTGAGACTTTCTAATGGTGCTCCGTCTGGGGGTCGGCATGCTCCTGTAGGTTTCGCCAAACGAGACTTGGGTAGAATCATCCCCTTGGGTCTGTGGTTGGTGCCTTGGTTGAGCTGAGGAAACATTTGTTCATTTCTCCCCAGGAAAGGTAATGTGATGATTAGTCAAACACTGAAGAACCATGCCCTCTTAGAAGAAGGAACAGAGACATAATGAGACACGTGAGCCTCATGATAAGAAAGGAGATGGGGCATTCAGGGGTGAAGAACGCTATACAGAGAGGTTAAAAGAGCCGTGGACACCATGGGAACCTAGGCATAAACATTCTCTGCTACTTAAACTGAGACACGGTCTGCAGTGACCAGGCTCTTTCACTCTCAGACACCCTAACTTCTGGGACCCAGAGATGGTCATTTGTGGCTAAAAACTTAGCCTTCTATCTGGAGTCCTGCAGACCAAACCAAATCAAACCAAACAGGAAATACAAACATCAAAATCCCCATGCTTTTTCTATAGGATTGTCGCTGCCGCTTTCTCTACCGAGTGATATTCATGTGTTCATGAAGCGAAGGCCCAGATGTGCGGCAGCAAAGAGACCCCTGATCCTAGAGGCAGCAGCTTTCCCACCAGAGATGGTTAAGACCCCAGTCTGCCCAGGAGATGTGCCCGAAAGCAGCCAAGCCCTCATTTTGATGTAATTCTAGATCCATAAAAGACAGCACACCAAGATTGTGGCTTGCGGTGACTTCAGCCAGCCCCATCCCCGGGGGGAGTTTTGTAATGTAGGAAGAAGATTTGGAAATAACTCCCTGTTCCAGCCAGTGGGAAATAAATCTCTGTTCTGGTCAGAGGCTGAGACTCACTGGCTCTTGAATTTTCTCAGGAGGGAACTCCACCATCCCTCCCCTGTTCTGGGCCCATCTCCACCCAGCACCCCAGAGAAATGGCTATTTCCAAGCTTCATGACAGCTTCACTGCTGTCAAAGGCCTGGGGGCATCACCAGGGAACAGGCTTTCTGCTGAACCATTTTTTTTTTCCTCAACTACTGCTCCAGCTGTTTCATGCAAACTCAGCTCTTATGTAAGTTTTAATATTTTCTTTTAATCTGGCATTCTCTTACACAGAGAGACAGAGACCAAGACAGTGAAAGACAGAGATCTGGAATCATATCACATTAGACCACATCCTTAAGAATCATTTTAAGAACTACTGGACAAGGCTGGGGATGTAACTCAGTTGATAAAGTGCTTGCCTGGCATACTCGAAGCCCTGGACTTGATCCTCAATAGGTCATGAAACCAGGTACCGGGGAGCAAGCCTGTTATCCCAGCACTTAAGATGTGGAGGCAAGAGGTCATCTTTAACTACAGAGCAAGTTTGAGACTAGCCTGGGCTACATGCGACTCTGCCTCAAAAAATAAAAAATAAAAACGCTAGACAGGTGCAAAGTGAACCTGTTGCTCTTATTTCCCCTTGAGCCAATAAGACAGTTTTCCCCAAGGCCCCATATAAATTCACAGTACAGAGCAATCAAGTGGCAGAGTGCTCAGTGCGCTTCTGTTTATTGCATGAGTTATGAGGATGGACTAATAAGACATGGGCAGGGAGTGGGGCTAGGCAGGAAGTTCAGCTCACCCGGTGCCTGCCATGCAGGAA
Source organism: Rhizomys pruinosus (assembly GCA_009823505.1). Taxonomy (NCBI): domain Eukaryota; kingdom Metazoa; phylum Chordata; class Mammalia; order Rodentia; family Spalacidae; genus Rhizomys; species Rhizomys pruinosus. The sequence goes on along the minus strand of VZQC01009288.1, from coordinate 508,810 downwards.
TAGGGCCTGGCTTCATGTCCCTAGCACCCACAGAAACCCTGGGTGTGGCTGTGCACAGCTGTGCCCTGGCATGGGCTTGAAGACAGCAGCTAGATTTCTGGAGCTAGTCAGTCTAGCCAATCAGTGAGCTCTGGGTTTGATTAGAGAGCCTGTCTCCAAAGATAAGTTGAAAAGCAACTGAGGAAGACTCTTGATCCATCTCAGGCCTCCACCTGCACATGTACACACATGCACACATGCACCTGCACATACATATACACATGCACATATACCCATGCACCTGCACACATGCACACATGCACACATGGGCGATGGGGATATGAGTTTTACAATACCAGCTGGCACGCTCAAGACATCTGCATTCTTTTTAAAGATTTTTTCTTTATTATTTTTATTTTATTTTGTGTGTGAGAGTGAATTTCCTGCATGTGTGTAAGTACACCATGTCCTGCAATGCCCATGAAGGTCAGAAGAAGGCATCAGATACTCTGGGGCTAGGTTTAGCTGCCATGTGGGTGTTGGGAATCGAGCCTGGGCCCTCTGCAAAGGCAGCCAGTGCTCTTAAACACTGGGCCATCTCTCCAGCCAACCCCAAGAACATCTTCGTTCTATGGCTACTTGTTGTACATTCATTCTAAGAATATTCCTGCTTCGGGGATGTGGTGTGCTTTCTCTTTTCTTCCAGTAGAGTGACCAATGGCTTGTCCTATCACCCCACCTGAGATCCCCTGTGCTTTCTCTCTCTATTCCTCACTTACTACATTTTACTCCATTGCACACAATGTGGTTGAAAAAGGTTGTGGCACCAGTCTTCTTAGGGGCCGGGTCTCTTGGTAGAGGTAACTCTCATGAAGACGCCAGCTTAGCTACTGGGGCTCTCTGTAATGTTTTGGACGCCTTCCATAGACTAGGTGATCAGGAATACTGGTTGAATATGTGATTAGAGCAATCAGATCCAAGCCTCTCCCAGCTGCTACCTGAACCTCCTACTCCAAGCTCTGATACCCTGGAGCATGTCCTTGCCACATAGTTCCAAGAGCTAAGGTCTCCGTTCCCTCATGGCCCTTACAGGAAGACTTGGGAGGACTGTCTCCAGGAGAGGAAATTTATACCCTGTTCAGTAAAATCTGAGAAGCTCTTCATCCCGTGTAGAACACGAGGTTGGAATTCTCCCCCCATTTTGCATATATATGCATGTGTGTATGGCATGTGTATATACATGTATGCATGTTCTCATATGTGCAGAGGCCAGAGGTTAACATGAGCTGTCTTTCTCAATGGTTCTCTGCTTTATTTACCAAGGCAGGGTCTCTCTCTTGAACCCAGATCTCACTACTTCAGCTAGTGTCACTAATCAGCCTGCTCCAGGGACATCCCCCCAACCCCCATCTCTGCTCCTGAGTCTTGGGATTACAGACAGGACTTCATGCCCACTTGGCATTTATGTGGGTGCAGGGGATCCGAACTCTGCTTGTCACGTTTGCATAGCAAAGTACTTCATCCACTGACCCATCTTACCAGCCTGGTTTTCTAAACTATTATCTACCAAGCTCAAATACCACATGTGTGAATGTCCCCATGGGTTAGGTAGAGCCCATGAGTCCTTTGTGCCTGGGTCCTCTGTGAGTGTCAGTTATCCAGCTATGCACAGACAACTACAAGTCACTGGTCAAGAGAGCACTCGGGGAGATGGCTCAGTGGGTAAAGTGCTTTTACTCAAGCATGAGGGGCTCAGTTCTGATCTCTAGCACCCACACAAAAGCTGAGCATAGTGCTGGGGGTGCTAACAGGCAGATGTAACTACTGACTGCCCTGCTGGTCTAGATGAAACTACAGGCTCCAGATTCAGTAAGAGACTCTATGTAAATATAATAATAATAATAATAATAATAATAATAATAATATGGAGAGTGATAGAAGGTCAACCTCTTACCTCCACTGGGCCTCATATGCATACACATATGCATATAAGCGAGCGAGTGAGTGAGAGAGAGAGAGAGAGAGAGAGAGAGCCTAGAACAGTTGCTATGATGACAATGACAATAGCCAACACTTTGGAAGACTTGGGAAAGCTTGGTGAAGAGCTCTCTCTCTCTCTCATTGGAGAACTCTGATAATCTGGTAACACTGAATGATACCCAAGCTAGAGGCACCCGTGCTTTCTGAGACAACTTAGTACTTTGAGTCTGCACAGCTGCAAGCAAATCTAGGCCTGTCTAACCTTTATCTTCTTCCATTTCCTCCTCACCTACATGGTGATACTCATTGCCTGTCCTGCCCACCTCTGGGGGCCACTGCAAGGAACAAGTGGCATATTAGGGGCAGAAGCTGCCAAGAAGTTAGAGAAGGTTCTCATGGATCTTCCTTCAAACATGCACATGGCCTCCTCTGAGCAGGCTCTGGTCTGTGCCCTTGATTCACATCAAGTGCTCAGGGAACTCCTCTCTAGAACATTCAAGCAGACTCCAGCAGCAGCAACAGCAGCAGCAGCAGCAGCAGCAGCTAACCACAGGGTCTCCAGGGAAAGAGCATTCCAGAAGGCGGGAGGAACAAATGTGAAAGGCTAAGTCAGATGCCCAGGCAGAGAACCAAGGAAGCCTTCACCAGAGCTGAGCTGAGCCCAGTACCAGACCCTTGAAACTCCAGAACTATGATCTTCATAAACCTCTTTTGTTTGTAAGTGTTCAGCCTCATGTGTTTTGTTATAGGAGCAAATCATAAACTAATACAGTATCTACCAGGAACACGCAAAAAGAATTGCTTTGGCTGCCCAGGACAGTAGCTTTATGCTCTAACAGGAGCATCTCCCAGCAACCATTGGCTTCAGGGAATCCAGCAGAGACCACACCCTGCCCCTCGGAGCTCTCGTAGGATTCCTTTCTATTATATTTCTTTTTCTAGTGTGTATTAGTTGTATGAAGGGTTTTCATTAGGATACTTCTGTGTATATATTTAATATACTTTGATCACAGTCACCCTTCTACTATTCATTCTTCTCCCTCTGCCCCTCTCCCCTTCACCTTCCTCTTTTATTCAGTTTTTAATCTGCCCCTTAGCTGCTAAGCAAAGAAAGAGACCTGGGAACAGGGAAACTAGCTAAGGTGCCATCCCCTCCCATCATCCCCTCCCACCATCCTCTCCTGCCCACTACCCCTGTCTTATTTGCATGAGATAACCACACAGTAAGCAAGTCCCCCATTGCAACAGAACCATGCATGTCATAGCAAAGGCATCTCACTGCAGAAAGTGGCATGGTTCCAGGAAAGGTACAGACGTAGAAAGGGAGCTGGGCGCACAGGCTATCTATGCAAATGTGACCGTGCAGGCTGCAGAGCAATAGACAATGCAAAACTATTTGCATGTGGCATCCAGCCCTGGGAGGATGTGAACAGGCACAGCATCCTTCAAAAGTGAAAAGCAGGTCCGTGCCCCCCACCCCAACTCCCACCCCAACTCCCACCCCTGCCAGCCTCTTGCCACAAGCAAGTACTCGTTGGAGAGATTCTGATGGATGAGGTGTGCTTCTTGGACAGCAGGAAGTGTTGCTCTGCTCTGGCCTTGCACTTGGCCCAGGAGGGGTCAGGGCTTGCCAGTGTCCTCGCCCCCTGGTCTGTGGACAGGAGATGAGGTTGGCAGAGATTTCTGTCAAAAAACATTTCCTTCACTCTTCTAGAACAGAAGAGGCTTGTTTAGTTTAGTTTCTAATTTTCATACAATATAGATTGATGGTGGGGCTGGAGAGATAGCCTAGCGGTTAAGAGCACCGACTGCTCTTGCAGAGGACCTGGGTTTGATCCCCAGCACCCACATGGTGGCTAAGAACCATTTGTAACTCCAATTCCAAGAGAACTCCAGTTCCAGGGGAATCCAAGACCCTCTTCTGACCTCCGCGGCATTGCACGGCACGGATGCACAAACCTACATGCAGACAGTACATTCATACACATACAAAAAATAAATAAAATTTAAAATATATAAATATAGATTGATGGTATTCAGATCCCCCCACCCCCATCCACACTTCTCCCCACTGCTCCCTGGCAAGTGGAATGCAGTGGGCACATCCACTTACAAAGTTCCTGCCCTGGATTCCCTTGATGAACTGTGACCTGGAAAAGAAAGATAAACAACAAACCCTTTCCTCCCCAAGTTGGTTTTGGTCAGAGCTTTTCATTATAGCAATAGAAGCTAACTAGGAGGGAGAAGGACATGATTCAATGAGAAGATAATGAGAAACTGTGAAGCTAGGACAAGCCCCAGCAGGAGCCCAGGCCTAGTAATGGGTGATGCCTCCACTTTTGCCCCATCTGTTGGGACTCCAATGAGTCCCTGTAATTTTTTTGAGGGGGTGTTACGGTTGGCATTAGCTGCCAACTTGATATCCTTGGGAAGAGGGAACTACAACTGGGGAATTTCCTCTATGGGACTGGCCTGTGGTCATGTCTATGAGGCATTTCTTGATTATTGAGTGATGTGGGAAGGTCCAGTCCACTGTGGGTGGTGCCACCCCTGGGCAGGTGGTCCTGGGTTATATAAGAAATAAGACCAAGCACAGGCCAGAGGAGTAAGCCAGTAAGCTGTGTTCTTCCATGGTCTCTGCTTCAGTTCCTGCTCCCAGGTTCCCACCTTGCTTGTGGGTTCCCACCCTATATGTGGGTGCTGGGGAGATGGCTCAATGGTTCAGAGCCCCGACTGCTCTTGCAGAGGACCCCGGTTCAATCCTAGCACTCACATGGTGGCTAAGAGCCGTCTTTAAGCCAGGCGTGGTGTCACATGCCTTTGATCCTAGCACTTGGGAGGCAGAGGCAGGAAGATCTCTGAGAGTTTAGGGCCAGCCTGGTCTACAGAATGAGTTCCAGGCCAGCTGGGGCTATAGGGAGACCCTGTCTCAAAAAAGACAAAAAAAAAAAAAAAAAGTTCCTATATGTAACCATCTCTATTGAAGGTGCTGTAGAGTTCTGCAGTCTTTGACAAATACATAGTGTCCTATACGCCTCATTACAGAATCCAACTGAACAACTCCATTGGCCCAAACACGCCCTTATATTCAACCCCAACTCCTCCCCTCCAAAATCTCTGGCAACCGCTGATTTTGCCTGTCTATATTTTTGCTGTGTGCAGCATAACACGTAGATGGAATCACAAGCCATGAACCTTTGAAAACCCCTTCCTTTCCCTCTGTGCTACACATTTAAGATTCAGCTTTTCCACTTCTCGGAAACTTGCTTCTTTTCATTGCAAAACAGTCTTCGGTTGTCTGTGTGCAGCAAAGTTTCCCGATCCACCTGCCTGGTGGAGGGCCAGTTCTTCATGATCATGAACAAAGCTGCTATAAACATTCAGATGCAGGATTTTCCGCCTACATCTGTTTGCAAATCATTCAGGTAAACATGCAAGAGCTTGATTGCTGCTGCTCAGTAAGATTGTAATTAACTTTGGAAGAGTTTTAAAAAATGATTTGCTTGTTTTTTAACAATGCCTGTGGTAATACCTGGGGGTAAACATTTGATAAATAAATTTCAGACTCATTAGGGACCTAGTAGTCAGCTGCCTATAAACTCAGTTCCTAAAGAGAATGATTCTAAGCCACCAATATGGTGGCACACACCTTTAATTCCAGCACTTAGGAGGCAGGTAGATCTCTGTGACACTGATGCCAGCCTGGTCTACCTAGAGAGTTCCAGGCCAGCTGGGGCTACACAGAGACCCTGTCTCAAACAAAACAAAACATCAAAACAAAAGGAAAGAATGGTTCTAACTCTACAGGAAGGAAGGTGAGTCTTTCACATATGTCACTGCACTGCCAAGAAAGAGTAGTCAGGATGCTGGACCTCAAGCTGAAGGTGGGGGCCTGGGACTTATCTTCCTCTGCACCTAAATTTCTTCACACACTGCCATGCTCCAAGGCTTCCAACATAACACATGTTCAAGGAACTATGGTTATTGTCAATATTTGAATGTGTGGCCCAACCAAAAACCACATTTTCTCCATTCAGTCTCTTTACCTGCACTATTACCCTTCAGACAATGATTTTTCATAGATTCAATCTTACTGCCACACTCAAAAGGGGAAAGCCCATATTGCTAATAAATCTAGGTTTATTTGGAAGAGTTGGCTCCTCTCCCATCCATGGAGGAACAAAGGATTTCATCCCTTTTCTTTGCAGGTGAACCCAGGAAGACTCAGCTTAGTTTCTATTCTCTGTCTGACTTCTGATCAAGCCCAGAGAGGGGACCTGGGACCTGAGAGTATATTAAACCACTTCAAGAGCTTATTAAAACTCAGGCTTCCAGGGACCAAGGATATGTGATATAAGCTCCAAGAATTCACATTTCTGACAAGTTCTCCGTGATGTAGATGTTGCTAGGCTTAGACTTGTTGGAGGGTTCCTCTCCCATCTAGAGACCCTTTCCACATCCAGACCTGTCCACAAGTCACTACAACTATGAGAAGGTGGAGCCAAGGGTAGGTAAGGAGAGCCCTGGAATCCAGAGACTTGAACACACACTGCCCACCACTCTGGAAAGGGCTCATTCATGTGGATAAATGGACTTTGGGATGAAATGGACCACAGTGGTCAAATGTTCTTCATAGTACAAGAGAAAGAAGTGAACTCAGATGACAGAAGACACTTTCTCAAGAGCACATTCCAGACTGGGGCCTAGTCATGATGACCTGAACTTCCCAGCTCTTCCAACAACAACCGAGTAGTGTGCTACCCTTTGAAAGCACAAGGAAGGAGGGCAGACTGAAACCCTTTACCAGAACAACACTTGAGTTGTCAACTCAAATGGAAATTAACGAAGAATAGCTACTCCCCTATACACACAAACATACACAAATGTATATTCTCTCTCTCTCTCTCTCTCTCTCTCTCTCTCTCTCTCTCTCTCTCTCTCAAAGGCCAACACTTCAAGGAGACAGAGAACTGGAAATGGACAAGTGGGGGTAGGGTAAAAACTCCTTGTTTTTACAGTAGCACTAGTCATTTCTGACCACACAGGATAAACAACTTGTGAGTGTCTCCAAGATGAGGTTACTGAAATTCTCAGCTGGAAATCTAAGGGAGGCAGAAGGTCCTGACTTGATGCCTTCAGCTTCTCCTGGGCAGTTCACCTGTGCTAGAGTAGAAAATAGCCCCATAAAATGAACTAGGATCAAGACTATAAGATCTCTAGTCTATCTGTTGGAAGATCCACCTTTCCAGTACCACTGATCAATCACCAGGTCATAGGACCACCCCTTAAATCATGCTAAATACATGGTCCAGTGGAATGCCTAGTCTGTTAATGAGATGGTGACCTTTCCCTGACTGGAGTCCCACCTCTAAGCACACTGCCTCTGGAACCAGCCACAGACATGTAGATCCCTGTAAGTCTGCCCACTTTTCTGAATTCTTCATAAAGCCCTCAGAAAAGTGGAATCTCCCCCTTTTCTTCTCCATATCCAGTTTCTTTCTATTTATTTATTTTTATGTGTAGAAGTGTATTGTCTTCATGTAGGTTGGAGTGCCCATGTCATGCAATGCCATGGAGGTCAGAAGAAGGTGTCAGATTCCTCTGGGACTGGAGTCAAAGACAGTTCTCAGCTGCCATGTGGGTGCTGGGGATCGAACCTGGGTCCTCTGCAAGAGCAGTCGGCACTCTTAACTGCTAGGCCATCTCTCCAGCCCCATATCCACTTTCTAATCGTGCTTTCTTTAAGGCTTTGGGCTGCTGTACCATCTTGTATTTCTTTACTCTTTCTCTAAAGCTTTCTTCTCCCACCACGTGGGTGCCAGTCAGCCACGTGTCTGACCTCCTTGCAGGCTTGGAACCTGTCTTCATGGCTTTTTTCCTTCCTTCTCCTCCTGCAGGGCAGCTGTCAAGATTATTTGCTGCCCTGAGGATTGTTCTTTAAAATTCTAATAAAATTCTCCTAAAGTGTCCCTTCAAGTCCATTCTTAAATTCTTTTATGAGTAAGACTAAGAGCCCTCGAGGGGACACCCTTTCCCCTACTCCATGTGGACTCTACAGCTCTGGAAACAGGTGAACAATTCCTCCTGCTTGTTTAGGATAAACAACTTTCAGAACCAAGTTTGGAGCCCAGTTCTCAGAGCCAATCCAATAGGACAGGGAAGACACATGCACACACACACACACACACACACACACATGCACACACGGACGCACGCACGCGTGCCCGCGGGGTGGAGGTGAGGGAGGGGGGCAGCACAGATGGGAGAAATGAAGCTTTGTCTGCTTCTGGTGAGATTTTAAAATATTATTGGATGGTTTTCTTGAATTTCTCATAAGCAGGTTGAAGTTCAAATGACAAGATCTCTAACAGAATCAGGATCCAAATGGTGCAGAGACAGGGTGGATTTCAGGTGCATTCTTTGCAAAGACAAAGCTCCCATTGAGCGGCGAAGAAAAGATCTTGGGAACGGAGGGAGAGCAGGGTAAGTTTTCATTATCCTGATCAGGGCAAGGGAAGGATGGGGAAAGAAGAGAGCAGGGCTGGGCTGGACCTGTGCTCTGATGAGGAGGACAACGTGGGTGAAGCACTGCATACACCTGGCATTCCACCCACGACTCCATCCAGACCCAGTGTGGATAGGAGCCAGAGATGGGAGAGAAGGGAGCCAGCCTAAGAACCACAGCCTTACTAGCGCATACACCAAGCAGAAATGAGAACGCGACAAGCTCAGAGCAGAGAATGTGTTCTTGTATGTGTTCCAGGGCCACAAAGGTGATCTGATGGTGCTCTTGAGTCTTTTTAAATTGTATGTATGTATGTACGTATGTATGTATGTATGTATGTATGTATGTATGTATGTATGTATGCTCATGTCTACAAGTATGTGTGTACATTTGTGCATGTGCATGTGGAAGCCAGAAGGCAGCCTTGAGTGTCATCAGGAACAGCACCCACCTCTTTTGAGATAGGCTCTCTCATTCGCCTGGAGCTCTTCATCGGGCTAGGCTGGCTGGCCAGCGAGCCCCAGGATCTGCCTGGCTCCAACTCCCTGTACTGCATTTACAAACGAGGGCCACCACACAGATTTTTTAAAATATTTATTTATTATTTTTACTTTAGTGTATGAGTGTATTGCCTGTATGTATGTAAGTACACTTGTGTCATGCAATGCCCTCAGAGGTCAGACGAGGGTGTCAGATTCCCCTGGAACTGGAGTTACAGATGGTTGCTAGCTGCCACATGGGTGCTAGGAATCAAACCCAGGTCCTCTCCAAGAGCAGCCAGTGTTCTTAACCACTGAACCATCTCTTCAGCTCCCACACCAGAATTTTTATGTGAGTTCTGCAAATTGAACTCAGGTCCTTATGCCTGAGCAGCAAACACTTTAATAAGCCATGCACACTGCCCCTGTTTATTCTTGAGATGCTTATAGGCATTAGATTATGTGTCAGTGTAGCCAAGGGGGTTCTGAAGATGGAAACTCTCAGTCACATCCAATAGGACACAGAGCAGAGGTGGAGAGAAGCTGACCCTCTCACTGTCTGCAGGCCATCTGCAGAAATAGGGACTGGGCACTGCTGCCACCTGATCCTTTCCTCTCCTTGTCACTGCCATTACAGTCAAGGGCCTCTATGAAGCTAGGAGGGTCTATCTGAACAGAGGGCCCGAGTTCAATTCCCAGAACCCATGTAAAAATGCTGCTGTGATTGTGTGGTGGTATGGTAGTGGGTGGCGTAGTGGTGTGGTGGTGTGGTGGTGTGGTGGTGTGGTGGTGTGGTGGTGTGATGGTGTGGTGGTGTGGTGGTGTGATGGTGTGATGGTGTGGTGGTGTGGTGGTGTGGTGGTGTGGTGGTGGGTGGTGTGATGGTGTGGTGGTGTGGTGGTGTGATGGTGTGGTGGTGTGGTGGTGTGGTGGTGTGGTGGTGTGGTAGTGGGTGGTGTGGTGGTGTACACTTGTAGCCCCAGCGCTGGGGAGGCCCAGATAAGGGGATCATTGGGCTGTCTGCTTAGCCTGTCTAGACTAATCTGTGAGCTCCAGGTTCCCATAAGCGTCTCCCCTTGACGTCACCCTTCACAGATGCTTCTCCCCACCCAGCCTCGTCCGCGCTGTCACTGCACTGGGACAGGACGTTCCCAGGCACCTGAAGCAGGAGGCCAATGGCCCCACGCTGGTCTCAGGGGGACTCGTGTGAAGAACAGGAACGACAATAACTTTTTAAAATACTTTTTCTTTTGTTTTACTCCTGAACCCTAACCCTACCCAAACCCTAACCCTAAAATGCTAACCCTAGTGCTTCAAACCCCTAACCTCCTAACTCCCCAACCCTCTAACCCCTTACACCTAACCACAATAATTTAAAAGAATTTGTATACCAAGTTTCCGTATTCCAGAGATTCTGATATAATTGGTCCATAATTTTATCATTTTACTATTTATTATTATTATCATTATTATTATTATTTTGCACACTTCTGGGGTGGAACCCAGGACCTTGCTCATGCTGGGCAAGTGCTCTACCACTAAGCTCCATCCTCAACCACTGAGCTATATCCTCAACCTACTGATCTATGTTTTTAATTGTTTGATTAATTACTTATTGTGCATATACATGATATGTGGGTGTATGTTCCACGGTGATCATGTGGAGGTCAGAGGACAACTTTGCAGTCTTCTCTTTCTTCCACCTTTAAGTGTGCTTGTGTGATAAGCACTTGAACTGCTGAGCCATCCCACCAACCCCTAGTGGTCTCTGTTTTTTAACATGTACCCAAGTGTCATTTGTGTGCTATCAGAATCGAGACCCACTATATCAGAACTTTACCCAAGGAGGGTTCTTAAGCACAAGGAGCAGGCCTGACTCAGGTAGTCTCTAATGGGTTAGACAATCTGCGTCTCTTTCTCTTCTCTGAGGTTGTTTGTTGGTTTGTTTGTTGGCTGGGGTGTGTGTGTGTGTGTACGTGTGTGTTTTGGAGACAGGGTGTGATGTTGCTCGGGTTAGTTTTGAACTCTTGAATCTTTGCCTCTGCCTCCCAAGCACTGAGCACTGGAATTGAAGGTGTGTACCACCACATCCAGCTTGGAGATTCTGCAGTTTATTTTATTTTATTTATTTTTGTATGTATATGAATATGCTGTCTGCATGTAAGTTTGTGCACCCATGTCATGCAATGCCTCGGAGGTCAGAAGAGGGGGTCGGATTCCCCTGGAACTGGAGTTAAAGACTGTTCTTAGCCACCGTGCGGGTGCTGGGAATTGAACCCAGGTCCTCTGCAAGAGCAGTCGGCGCTCTTAACCGCTAGGCCATCTCTCCAGCCTGAGATTCTGCAGTTCTAACACACTCCCAGGTAGTGCTGACGCTCTTGGCCCAGGACCACATATGGGAATCACCAGCCCCACCTCAACTTACATGGGTCGTAAGTGGAATAAGATGGAACTTGGGTCTGTCTGCCTCTAAAATGTGTCACGAATGCTAGAAAAGACCTCTCCTGGGAGCTTTATCAGACACGATGGGAAGACCGTCATAAGGCTGGACTCTGCTACTCCAGCCCGTGCTCTGGGAGCCGGCAGCATCAGCGTCACCTGACAGGACATCGGAGAAGGGGATGGTAAGTCCTCTCCAGAGTCAGGACCAGAATTGGCAGCTGCTCAGACCCCCAGGAGGTCTTCTGCATATGACAGCCGAGCTAGCACTGTTCCAAGACCCCTGAGCCATGACCTACCAGGTCCCCCAAACCCAAGAAAAATACTGGTAGGGTTAAGAAAGGTATTCAAAGGAGGGCACTGGACCATGATAAATAATAACAAAGAGGAAGAAGTGAACCAAGAAGACAGAAAGGAAAAAAACACAAGTGGGAGCCACGAAAGGCCAGAGAGGGGAGGTCTTCGGACTGAGACCATCGACAGACACAATGAGCTCAGGCCTCACCCTGCCACAGTGCCTAGGGGTGGATGGGGAGAAGATGCTCCTGGGGTCCCCTGTGGCTGGACTCCCAGCTACAAGCCCCTCTGGAGCTCATCAATTCTGGCCTGCCCTTTGCACAATGGAGAGACCAAGCCCGTGTGGGTGGACGTGGCAAACAGAATAGATGAGCTGTGAGGGGGGGGGCTCAAATGGCCTCGGTTTCCGCCGGGCTGTAGGACCCTCTCTAAGTTCTCTCTACCTCCTTGCCTGTAAAAGCAGATGCAGCTGCTACTAGCACTTGGCCTCACAAAAATTTCACAAAGATTGAGTCAGATATAACATAACATAACAAACACCCAGGGTTCTTGGGAGAAGCCCCATCCCTTAGCCATGGTCCAGTGAAACAATCGCTCTAATTGCTGCTCTGGAAAGGAGTATCCTATAATTCCACAGTGGGACGACGACGAGGATAAGAGGAATGCTCTGGGAAATACGATGGAACATGGAAAAGCAACAGAGCAGGAAGCCCGGCTATCCGTGCGACTGTGGGACGCTTGCAAACATTTCCAAAACCCATACAAGCTGACGTCTCCCCACACCTGTTGGCAACAACCCGGAGGTGCCCAGTTAACCTCAGGACCTTGTGGCCATGCCTTCAACATTAGAAACATGTCCCTATGGCCAATCCCCACCCGCTGAACTTCCCCAAAGCCTCCATGTTTTACACCACAGACCCCAAGCCCCCTGGGACAGGAAATAGTCCCTGTCTCATTTCCTGCCCATAAATAATACCCTACAAAGAGTGTTCACTTGAGTTACATTATCTTGATTTGTAGTTGCCTCCTGCACAAAAGACAGGCTTGGAGAGGACAGAAACAAGAGTCAGGAACACTGAAAATGTCTGTGTTCCCCTGGGCTCAGAGGATTACAACAGGAAAAGCTGGGGTTGTTTGTGTGTTTGGTTGGTTGATTGGTTGGTTGGCTAGCTGGATGGATGCCTGTCTTCCAGTTTTCCTGGGGATGGGCTCTAGAGCCTTGCACATGCTAGGCAAGCACGCTACCCAGGAGCTACTCCTCTAACTATATAGCTCAGGATGGCCTCAGATACACAGTCCTCCTGCCTTAGCCTCTCAAGTGCCAGGATAACAGGCATATGCCACCATGCCCGGCAAGATCTGTTTTGAAAACGCTTCCCTGTTTGAAGAAGACAGGAGTTGTAGTCCTCAGAGCTGCTTTCTGACCACACGTCCACCATTTTCAGAGGTGGCTAACAATTCCTGGGCACTTCCACGTGAGCGTACCTCAGATACAACATGTACCCATACTCAAACATGCAGTCACCCCTAAACTCTGGAAAATGGCCGCTATTACCATTCTCCGTAGCAAAGCCCGAGTTTAACTGCTAGGCCAACCACAGCCACTGGGAGTTTGGAGCCTCAGCTTCGAACACCACTTGTTTCATTGCCGTCCACACAGCATTTTCATTTCTCTAGACTCAGTTTCTCCATGTACATTGTTAGGATGGGGATTCTCGTCTCCTTTGTGGAGTCATGAGGATCAGGGAAGCTCTTAGAAGTAACTAAATGAGCCAGGCATGGTGGCGCACGCCTTTAATCCTAGCACTTGGGAGACAGAGGCAGGCGGATCTTTGTGAGTTCAAGGCCAGCCTGGTCTACAATAGTGAGTTCCAGGACAGCCAGAGCTACAGGAAGACCCTGTCTCAAAAAGACCAAAAAAAAAAAAAAAGTAACTAAACGATGTGACATATTATGACTAACATGATGTCTTCATTCTCTGTAAGTAACATCTCAGCCATTGGCTAAATGGAAAGCATTCTCTGAACTTCTCCAGTGCTCAGGAGGAGGTACTGCTACCAAGCTCACCTTAGGACTCCCTTTTAATTTTCTAAGCTTCAAGGTTCAAGGTTGTATAACAAGTAGTGGATCCAGATTCTAAGCCAGATCTGGCTTCTGCTCTTTGCTGAAGCCCCATCCAACTGGGCTTCCTGGAGAGTGAGGATGCATTCAGAGGGGCTGCATGGGTGTCTTAACCCATTTCATATTGTCTTTCATCCCTAGGAAGGTCACTGGAATTTAATATCATTTAATACTCCTATTGTTGAGTGAGTGAATGGACTTATTGGTGTTTGGGTGGAGGATGAAATGGATAAATTACAAAGGAAAGGAAAGCAAATAAAACAATAAAAAGCAGGGCTGGAGAGATGGCCTAGTGGTTAAGAGCGCTGACTGCTCTTGCAGAGGACCTGTGGTCGATCCCCAGCACCCACATGGCAGCTGACAACCGTCTTTGACTCCAGTTCCAGGGAAAACCGACACCCTCTTCTGACCTCTACGGCATTGCATGACACGGTACACAAATCTATATGCAGACAGTACATTCATACACATAAAAAATAAATAAAATGAAATAAATACACATTAAAAAATTAAACAATAAAAAGCTATACCCCTGTCCACATGACCATGTGCTAACCAAGTAAAATCTGGTTTAGATGCTGGAGTGGGTATCAGAATTAACCCTCACCACTAGAGAAGAACTCTGACATTAAGAAAGGCACAAGGGGCTGGAGAGATGGCCTAGTGGTTAAGAGCACCAACTGCTCTTGCAGAGGACCCGGGTTCCATCCCCAGCACCCACATGGCAGCTGAGAACCGTCTTTAACTCCAGTTCCAGGGGAATCCGACACCCTCTTCTGACCTCTGCGGCATTGCACGACATGGGTGCACAAGCCTATATGCAGACAGTACATTCATACATATAAAAAAGAAAGAAGAAAAAAAGAAAGGCACAAGGTAGAGGACCGAGGTTCCTTGACCATCCATCCGAATCATTCAACAGGATGACAAGAGTGTGCCAATGAGGTAGGCTTGGGTTAGAGATGTGGAAGGGTCCAGAGCACCGTACACTAAAGAGTTGTTTCCTTCCTTCTTTCCTCCACCAAATGGCCCAGCCTGGGTCTAGCAGATGTCCAAAGAGTAGAGGTCTTGGGCTAACAAGATGGAGGACCTGTCCTAGAGTTTCCAACCTAGGAATGATGTGAGAGGAACTGAAGTGGGGGTGACTACCCGACAGAAGTGCCCCCCATCCCTTGGCCACCTGGATTCCATGCGGAAGCACTGTGAACTCTTCAGTCATTTCAGGAAATATCAGAAGTCAAGGTAAGGTCATCCTTCTTGCATTTTTCACTCCAGAAATACTAATTCATCCATCCAGTTTTGAGTTTCTTCATCTGCCTGGTACTGTTTAAAGTACCTGGGATGTCATGACTATCCCTGCCAGCTTCAGCTTCCAAGTTCACCCCCATGAACTTCCAAACATGCTGACAATGGGAATGGATAATGTGGATGGCAGAGCTGTTTGGGGGGCTAGAAGAACAGGCAGAGTGGAAAGGTAGGGCACTGCTGAAGGAACGGCGGGAGCGCACAGGACCCAGAGACAGCTGCCGGGAGCTGATATTCACTCATTAATGAACCTCCTCCTTCAAGAAATATTCATCCTGAGTCTCCTCTATCCCCCTCTACTTAGTTCCACAGATAACACAGTGTGCCAGCCTGCATCCCTTGCTTTCACATTAAGCCGATAGCTCTAGTGAAAGGGATTATCCATCCAATAGTCACACATTCTATAATACAAAATGCATCAAGAGAACCACATGTGCACTTCCATATATAAGTACATTGGGTGACATCATGATGGTATTGGGACAGTTTCTATAATACAGAGAGGGAGCTCATTCAGCTGTGCAGCAAGAAGTGGCCGGGCTGGACAGAAATGGGCTAGAAGCAAGAACAGGAACGAACCAAGCTTATGCTGGTTGGGTAGGTCCAGTTGAAGATTTGGCTCTTAACTTTAGGGAAAGGCAGTCCTTGGAAGGTTTGTGCAGCAACTAAGTACACTGCGATTTGTACCTCTCTAAGATGTCTTCCCCGGGTCTATCTGAGATTAGGTTCATGCTTCCTTGATTTTGCATATAAAGACGTTGCAAAGATATTTAAAGCAGGAAAGTACATTGAATAAATTTATTGTATAAACAGAGTGCTTATGAAACTACGATTTTGGGATAAGTGTCTCAAGCCTCACTGGGATAATCGATAATAACTTATGTCCAAGTCCATGTTTCTTATATGGCTTTTGCAAGCATTTAAATGCAAACATATGTAAGCATCAGAAGTTTGAACCACTTATGAACACCCAGCAATTTGAAGCTATTTTTCCTGGGTCTCCTAGCACCTTGAATAAAGAAGGTCTCAGGCAGTGCCACAATCTTCATTAGTGTTTAACCACTCCAATACCCGTTCTATGGGTGTTGGACCCTTGGCCAATTGCTTTCTTGCTGAACTTAAACATTTCCATTTTCTTTTTGAGGACATCTGGTCCTAATCTACTAAATAACCCCTCTGCACACTTGAAGACCATTATTAAGATTCCCTTTGACCATAAACATACGAAGAAGTGTTTAACATATGAAAAAAATGTTTAACCTCACCAGCAATCAAAGAAAATTCAAATCAAAACAACAAAATGCAATTTTTTCCTATCAGTTTGGTAACTTTTTAAAATGATAGTGCTCAAGGCTGGTGAGAGGAGGGTAGGGCGCAATTTCATACGCTGCTGGTGGGAGCATAAATTGGTACAATCTTTCAGGAAGGTTGATAACAATATGTTATCAAGACCCTGAAACTTGTCCTCACCCTTTAACCAATAATTCCACGTCTGGGAATTTGTCTCGAGAAAATAATCAAAGAATCAGAAGAAAGATTTCTGTTCAATAGTGTTTGTGATAGTCCACAGTTTTTGAATTATAAATCACTAAGAACTGTCTTCAAGTTGGATCATGTCATGAGCTATATTAGAAAGTTATTGAAAGTTTCACATGAAGGCTGGGAATATAGCTCAGTGGTAGAGTACTTATCTAGCGTGCATGAGGCCCTGGGTTCAATCCTTAGTAACACACACACACACATACACACACATATACATAAGAGTCACATGATCAAGGCATATCTAAGAACATGCAAAGTGACCACCTTAAAATGTGAATTACAAACACACACAATAAGAAAATACAAAATCGAAAAGACCAAAAAAAAAAAAAAGAAAATACAAAATCAAATAAAGTAGGATTTTAATTATGTAATTATGTATAGTTATAATTTTATACGTGGGTAGAAAAAAAATAAACACAAACAGCAAAATATTAACAGTTCTTATTACAGAGTGGTAGAATTATGGGCAGCTTCTTAAGTTTCTACTTTATAATTTTATAATCAAAAAGTATTTAAGAACTCACATGGACATAACAAATATAAAGTTAGTTTTCTTTGTCCTGTTGTTTTGTTTTGGTTTGGTTTTCAAGACAGGGTCTCCCTATAGCCCCAGGTGGCCTAGAACTCACTCTGTAGACCAGGCTGGCCTTGAAGTCACAGAGATCTGCCTGCCTCTGCCTCCCCAGTGCTAGGATTAAAGGTCTGCGCCACATCACGCTCGGCCATCAGAGTCTCATATCCCAGCTGCCTGAAACTTGCTATGTAGGCAGGGATGACCTTGAAATTCTGACCTTCCTCTGTCTACCTACTGAGTGCAGATATATGCCACCATGCCAACTTTATGGGGTGCTGGGGATCAAACCCAGGGCCTTGGGCGTTCTCAGCATTCTACCAACTGTGCTCCATCCTGACCCCACCCCGTCCTACCCATATCACTGCACATTTAAACAACAATCTACCAGGGCTTACAGAGTTTTACTGGGTAGAGTCAGATCATGAATATTTTATGTTTTGTAAGCCATATGGTCTGCTCTGTGGTTACTCAGCTCCACTGTTCCAATGTGGAAGAATCCAGAAGCCCTGTGTCAGCAGAGGGGCACAGCTATATTTTCTAATAAAACGTGTGTGAGCAAGTGTGTGTGTGTATGTGTGTGTGTTGTGCCAGAGATCAAACCCTCAGGGCTTTGTGTGTGCCAGGCAAGCTTTCTAGTACTACAGTATACAACTGAATTCAGAGCCTCTTTTGCAAAAATAAAAATTAATACCTAACCACTTTTAGTCTATGGCCTTAGAGTACTGACATCTTGTTGGGAAGATTTAATTCTCTCTCTCTCTCTCTCTCCCTCTCTATATATATATATATATATATATATATATATATGCCCCAAATATCTATAGGGTCAAATAAATTTAACTGGAGAGACCTTGGAAGGCTAGGGAGAAGTAAGATTTTTGTTCCCATCTTCTAGTAAACCACCAATCTGAAATTGCCTTGCAGACATAGTGAAGCACGTGTTATGACAGGCCTGTTTCATTACTATCTTTCCTCTTACAAGTCATAGGCTCCATCTTCCAAGGAGCTTGACCACCATCACTTTAGCCCTCCTCAATACAGATGGTGGGTATGGGAGGGGAACAGCCAGGCACCATGGTGATAGCAAGAAAGGGGCAGAATTCAAGTAGCTCAATTAATTGGTGGCTTGTCTGAGTTCTCTTTACACCAATCACAGGGCTATACATTTCCTTCTTATCACTATGTTCCCCAGAGGAGGGTAGGAAGAGAGAAAGAAAGAGAACTGTAAGTTTGTGGCCTTCCTGGAAGCGCTCAAAGGATGCATAACGTATTGTTTTGTAGGCTGCATTTTGAATTTTTTATGTGTATGAGTGTATTGCCTGCCTCTGTTAAGTGCACCCATGTCATGCAATGCCCACAGAGGTCAGAAGAGGATGTCAGATTCCCTGGAATTGTAGTTACAGATAACCATAACAGTTAGCCACCATGTGGGTGCTGGGAACCGAGCCAGGGTCCTCTGCAAGAATAGCCAATGCTCTTAACCACTGAGCCATCTCTCCAGCCCCTAGGCTGTGTTTTATAGAGAGTATAGGTTATACTGATATAAATGTACAAGTCACATACATGACACTTTGAGTTTTCTCTGCCGCTCACCTTGGTATATACACAGGCATTACCAGATAGAAGTCTTCTTCTTACCTATTCCTGTGGCTCCTGTGCCCTAGCTTCTTTGGCCTGTTTCCAATAGGAACTCCTTGTCTAATCCATTTTAGACACTTGTCCCAGACCAGAGATGAAATATCAGAGCTGTCTGCGTAGCCGATGATGAGCAGGCAGTTTATGATGACAGTGGTACTCAAGGGGACCTCAGATCCTTGTCACTTATTATTACAACCAAATCCAATGAGGAGTACAAAAACCACCAATTAAAATGCTCCATGTATGGGGCTGGAGAGATGGCCTAGCGGTTAAGAGCGCCGACCGCTCTTACAGAGGACCCGGGTTCGATCCCCAGCACCCACATGGCGGCCGAGCACCGTCTGAAACTCCAATTCCAGGAGAACTCCAGTTCCAGGGGAATCCGACACCCTCTTCTGACCTCCGCAGCATTGCACGACACGGGTGCACAGACCTGCATGCAGACAGTACATTCACACACATACAGAAATAAATAAATAAATAAAAATGCTCCGTGTAGCAACAAACACCAGTGGGCGAAGGGCACTTCCAAAGTCCACGGCAGGCTCTTTGTTTTGATTGCCCCCAACTGGTTTGATCTTACTGTTGTATTTTCTATTGCAGCCAGGAGATAAGTAAGTCAACTTTCTTTAGGGACTCCATCATCCTGGGGACCACACAATGATGAGAAAAGAGTAGTGAACATGACTTTATACTGAAAAAATTAGAAGGCTCCAGTGAACTTTGCTTATAAAATCTTTTTCCTACCATAACAGCAATGGCTAATCTTGGCTGTCACCTTGACACAGCTGAAAAGAGGAAGCCTCAATTGAGGAATTTCTTCCATCAGATTGGCCTGTATTAGTCAGGGTTCTCTAAAGAAACAGAATCAATAAAACAAATATATAGCTATATACAGATGTACCGATTTGCTCACATGACAGAGCTCAAGGAGTCCAACAGTAGCTGTACCGCACTGGAGAGGCTGAGAATCCAGAGAACTGCTCAGTCCACAAGGCTGGATGTCTCAGTAGTCCCAATCTGGTGCTGAAGGCCCAATCAATTCCAGCAGATCTGCCTGGTCTCAGTATACACTGGGATCTAAAGGGCTGACCACAGCAGCAAGACAAACTCACTAGTGAGAGAGAGGCAAGCTCCAGGAAAAAGGGACCAGCTCCTTCTGCCATGGCCTTTTATACTGCCTGCTAGCAGAAGGTAACACCTACATTTAGGGTGGGCCATCCAGCTTGAGGTAGTCCAATCTGAAGATCTTTTTCTCTTATTTGTTCATCCCTAGTCCAGTCAAGTTGGCACCCAGGATTAACCATCACACATATCATAACAACAATGGCTAATCTTGGTTGTCACCTTGACACAGCTGAAAAGAGGAAGCCTCAATTGAGGAATTTCCTCCATCAGCTTGGCCTGTTAGCATGACTCTGGGGTATTTTCTTGATTGCTAATTGATGTAGGAAGTGCTATCCCACTCTGGGCAGTGCCATGCCTGGGCAGGTGGGCCCAGGCTGCTTAAGAAAAGTTCTGACTGAGCAAGCAAGGAGAGGGCAGCCAGTAAGCAGCATTCCTCCATGGTCTCTGCTTCACTTCTTACCTCCAGGTTCCCTTGAGTTCCTGTCTTGGCTTCCCTGGATGACAAATTATAACCTTCCCAAGACAATGGACTATAAGTCAAATAAACCCTTTCTTCCCCAAGTTGTTTCGGTCAGCATTTGATCACAGAAACACAGAAGCAAACCGAATAACCAAGGTAGCAAAGGTTTACACTCAACCTTCCCTCCAGTCCCAACCCTCCCATCACCTGTCTATTTGTGACTTCTTTTCTCTGCCCAAGACTGAGTTGATTCTAACTCTGGTTTCTTCTTGGATAGAAATATTGGTTCTTGTGCCTGACTGGAGAGATGGTTCAGCCTGTAGGTTTCTCGCTGCACAAACACAAGGACCTGATACGTGCCATCAGGAGAGTGAAGAAGGAGGTATTCATTCTTTTTTTTTTTCAAAGCCAATTTTTATTGAAGCTTTGTACATTTCATACAAAATTTCCAATCAAATCTAGACCCGTGCCCCTTTCCTTGCCCCCCCCACCCCGCCAGACCTCATGCATTCTGCCAAACACGTTTTTCATCTTTTTCTCAGTCTCTTTTAAAATTTTCAATGAAGAAGTTTCCTGTTTCAAGCAGAAGTTCACCATTTCAGTCGGTTCTTTGACCCAGTCTTTCTGTTGCTGTTGTTGTTCCTTCCAATCTGCATCACTCCAAAATACACATATATGCATGCAACATATATCATAGGTTTTAGCATCTTCAGCTTATGATTTTTTTTTTCTTTATTAGGCTGAAAGATGTGAGTGAAATTCATTCTAACAGTAAGTATGAGGGACACTTCAAGGAGAGACAGAGTTAGATATGAGCCATGAAGGCCAAGGACAGAGGTACAGAAAGGAGGACTTCTGGGAAGTTTTTTGTTACCCCAATGAAATTCCTGAGGTATATGGATTATGAAGAAAAAAGGCTTAGGTAACTCGTAGTTTTGGAGATTCAAAGTTCAAGATCAGGAGCCTCATGGGCTCAGCCTGTGGAGCAGCAGACGACAGCATGACATCATGACAGGAACAGGGAGGAGGAGGCGTCATCCATCACCAGACAGGAAGTCAGAGCATGACTCAGGGCCCCTGCTCAAGCTCTGATAACAACTCACTCCAAGATGCCATCATCCCCTTCCAAGGTGATGCCCTTAAGGGCTTAAGGCCCTCCCTGGGTCCCACCTCTTAAAGGTCCTATGATTCCCACATCACCACACTAAGGACCAAGTCTCTACACATGGACCCTTGAGAAACAGACAGAGGCCAAACTATATAGCACAAAAAAGGCAACAAGAGAACAGGTTGGAGGCAGGGGGCAGGGACAAAGCCGGAAATGAGTATTTGGTACGGATGGACAGTCTGCTACATGGATGATAGAATATAAAAGAGGCAGAATCCAAACAAATGGAATGGGGCCGATCACCAAAAAGCCACAGAGATTGCTGCAATTATTACATGTTTTCATGAGAGCCATGGGATTCCCAAGTCAGGAAATGACATCAGTGCAACATCTTTGAAATATTGGGCACCCATCTCTGTCTACCTAGAACAGTCCGTGGAATAATTATCTGTAAAAGCCCCTTTCATTCACAAAAGTGGTTCCACTTGGATGATAAATTATGTGGTCAGCCTAAGCCACCCAGTGTCCCCAAGGGACACAGAAACTGAAACAAAAACAAGTTGGACCCAAAGAGACCCATTCAAAGGCCACATCAACCATCCAAGTGAGAAATGTCTCTGGAGACAGAAAAATAATAATGGAAAGAGAGTACCATTTTGAGTAGCTTGGTGAGTCATACTGATTAATAGATAAGAGGAGAAATAGATAGGCCTACAGAGCTCTGACGGCTGGGTATGAGGCTCAGATGTGCAGGGACAGGCTCCATATAGAAGGACAAGAAGCTGGGAGTGGGAATCTAGATGTGTGCCTAGATGAGCGCTAGAAGTGTGGACTTAGCAGATCCTGGCTGGAGAGGAAGAATGGAGACCACCCAGGGAGAGGGGAGATGAAACGATGCTCAGGGAACATTCTCGGATCAGATCAGATCTTGTGCCAAAGAGAAAAAGCACCAGGGAGCAGAATCATGGATGTCTGGGGAGAAGAAGATAACTGGTTGGATCCGCAGAGCCAGATGCTCCCAAAGGACTGAGTAGGTTGGAAGGCAGTTAGAAGACCTTTGAAAATCCCGTTCTAGCAGGGGCGTAGGGGCAGAAGGCAACTCCAGTGGGCTGAGGAATGAGCAGGAGGGAAGGAAGTGGTGTCAATAAATATAGATGACTTTGGATAAATATGTGAGTAGAGACAGGAAAGAAGTGAGACTGTGGTTTGAGGGAATAATCAAGAAAATGAAGGCATTTGGGAAGGGGGCAGGGTAATACCCAGGCATATGTATGTGTGTGTGTACAGAGGCCAGACATCAATGTCAGTTGTCTTCCCAGGTGTTATCCACTGTATTATGTTGAGACAGGGTCTCTTGCTAAATCTGGATCACTGCAGGAGCCAGGCTGGCTAACCAGCAAGTTCCAGAGATTTAACTTTCTCTGCCCCTGCCTGCCCACTCCAGGGATGAGGTTACAGAAGTATATTGCTGTGCTCAGCTCTTATGGGGATGCCAGGAATCGAACTCGGGTCCTCGTGCTTGCCTAGCAAGCACTTTGCTCACTGAGCCATCTGGGAAGTTATGTGGGACTCAAACATATTTGAACAGCAAGAAGAAGATTGTAGAGATCAATATAGATAAGTTAGAATGTGATGGAAAGAAGGTGGGACACAATCAGACCTTGACATGAGTGAAGGGTGAGATGAGTGGATAGAGGGTGGTGACTGTGGTGGTGACAGTGGTGGTGGTAGTGATGGTAGTGATGGTGATGGTAGTAGTAGTAATTATGGTGGTGGTGGTAGTGTTTATAGTGATATTGGTAATAGCGCTGGCAGGTGGTAGTGGTGACTATGATGGTGGTGTTAGTAATTATGGTGGTAGTGGTGATGGTGGTGGTGGTGATGATGATGGTGATGGTGGTTTTGGTGATGGTGGTGATGGTGATGGTAATGATGGTGGTAATGGTGATCATGTTTATGATAGTGATGATGGTGGTAATGGTTGGTAATGATGGTGATGGTGGTAACAGTGGTGAATGCTGATAGTAGTTGTAGTAGTGATGATGGTGATGGTGTTGGTATTGCTGATGGTAGTGATGGTGGTGGTGGTGATGGTGGTAGTGGAGGTGACAGTGGTAATGATAGTGGTGATGGTGGTGGTGATGCTGAAAGTGGTGGTAGTAACTGGTGGTAACAGTGGCGATGATGGTGGTGATACTACTCCCAGAAATTTTTGTTTATTTATATACAAATTTCCAGATAATGTTTAAGCTAATCCTCACCACAACCCCATTCTCCATACAAGCAAGAAATTGAACCTGAGAGAGCCCAAGTCAACTGCCCACAAGCAAGCATCAAGTAGCAAAATAAGCATCTCAATCCATTTCTTCTCAGTGCCACAGACTTATGGGCGGCTTGGAGTCAGCACAGAGCAGCACACTGGGCCTCTCTGGAGAGCTGGGGGTGAGATCATCTCCTGTGAATGGTGGGGGTGGATGGGGAAGCTGGGAGGGAGGAGAAGAGTTGAAACAGCTGCTGTGAAGAATGCACTAGGGATGGGCCGGGGAAGAGGGCACCGAGGGCCTTCCAGAACACTGATGGCTTCCAGAACTTCCAGGAGATCCCGGCTCCCTCTTATCACTTGCATTCCCAACCCTAGTTCCTGCCCAGAACCTGTACCCACATCCTTCTGAGTTCTTTTGTTGTCCTTTATCCTCGAATCCCTCCCTCAAGAAAAGTAAGTCATGTGGTCAATGTAGAATAGGCTGAAGATTCCAGCTGGTGGAGCTGAGGTGAGGCAACCCTCTGTCCAGACCACTGGCTTCTACTCCATTAGTAACACCCATCCACCCCATGCCACTTCTTCTAACAAAGCTCCATCTGTTTCAGGGAACAGAGAAGAGAACGATGTTCCTTTGAGTCCAGATCCTAAACTCAAATCTCTGAATCACTGATTTGACTGACTGCTTTGAAAATAGTAGCAGACATGGACAGCCAACCCTACTTCTTTGAAGAGAACGCCATCCAATGAATACATTGAAGGTATTGATCAGGCTTGAAGACATGTGCTTATTGCTTATTGGACAAGGCCCACCAGCTACCATAACTAAGCCATTGATCAAATTAATAAAATCTACATGAGAAAAGGACCTTGAAGAAATTGGGTTCATTTCAATTTTTTATTAAAAGGGCTTAACAGGACCAGGGAACTAGCAGCAGGTTCTAGAATTGTGCCAATTTTCTGCCTCTAAATTTCATTCTCAACACGTTGTGAGTCTGTAGGCTGGTGGTAGCTTTTATTACAATCTCCTTGGGGTCCGTTCTACAAGACTAGAACCTCACTTATCAGAGGTCTTCATAACTGAGTCTCTATAATAAAGAAAAAGCACAGGGAAATATTCACATCTTCTGTTAAGGGGTAATGGAGGTATTTGAGGAGAGTAAGTGATGCTTAAATGTTCATTAAGTGTGACTGTATTTGTAGGATGGGACAAGAAGAGGAGAGCTGGTGCTGAAAGGTGTCTCGCTGGGGCTGGAGAGATAGCTCAGCTGTTAAGAAAACTGGCTGATCTTGCAGAGGACCTGGGTTTGAATCCCAGCACCCACATGGTAGCTAATAACAATCCATCCATAATTCCAATTCCAGGGGGATCCAAAGCCCTCTTATGTCATTCGTGGGCATCATACGACATGGGTGGACTTGTACACATGTAAGCATAGCACGCATACATATAAAATAAAATAGGAATAAATATGAATTTTAAAAAGAAAAGGAAAAAAGATATCTCAGCTGGCAAAATGCTTTCAAGGACCTGAGTTTGATTCCTAAGAGATCATATAAAAAACCCAGGCACAGTGCCATGTGCACTAGTGACCCTGGCTTTGAGGAGGCAGACAGTCAGATCCTTGAGACTCACTGGCCAACTAGTCCCAGGCCAGAGCTCAGCCCTGTCTCATAAAACAAGACAGAGAGCTAATGAGGAAGACACCTGGGGTTGACCTCTGGCCTCTACATGCGCGTGCGCACGCGCGAACACACACACACACACACACACACACACACACACGTGCACACACAATTTTTTAAAGACGGGAAATGAAGCTCTTCAGAGGGACATGCATCGAAAAGTATGAGAAACAAGATCTTTTTGTACGCACACATACAAGCACACACACATGCACGTGCATGCACACACACACATACAGATACTCTTGAGTTTTTTAAGAGCCATGTGCCATGATCCACTGGAGGTTAAGATCAAACCTGGCCCTCTCTGTAGCCTTTGGTTAAGGGGTACCTTCCTGCCAAGGTCAGAGTCTCCCCCAAAGACGGTCATGTTTTCTGTCCAGCTCTCCAGGTGATTTCCATCTTTCCCTTAAGTCCCCCTGAAAAGCGGTCCAGGGGCAACAAATCCCTCCCTCCTCCCTGATTCCAGCGTTGCTCTAATTAATGCAGGAGAAAATTAATTACAGAGGGATTTTCAAGACCTCTGCATCTAACGACCAGCCCTGGCTTCCCCCACCCCCTCTAGCTAATTGCAGCTCCCCATTGGCCAAGCCCAGTCCTGCCCTCTGCCCTCCCTTCTCCCTCCCCTCCCTTCCCAGAACCCAGGAACAATACCACAGGCTAATTAGGCAGGGAAAGAGTTTCTTGGCAAAGGGGGCGAATGCTAGGTCAGTACCTTGAACAACCCAGAAGAAAAACAAAACAGCATTAAAAGAAAAAAAAAAAAAAAAGCCGGGAAGGGGGGGCAGTGAAACCTGTTAATCCCAGGCACATTTCCGCCAAATATTCTCTTTTTCAAGTGTTTTCTTCCTGGTAAACAAAGTTCTGTGGCTAGGTCTGGAGATTTTAGGACGCGGTTGCTTAGTAATATTGGAGAAAACACGAGGTTCCCCATCTCAGCCCCATTTTTTTTCCCCTCTTCTGTCTCTTTGCCCCCCCCCCCAAATCAGCTGAGAGGCGGGACACATTCCCGGGCTGGTTTTTAAAGAAGAGCTGAGCTTTCTTTTTCCTTTATTCTTTTCTTTTCGTTATCTAACAGCTTTCCAGAGCCAGGCAAAAAGGAGCCTAACGCTCTCCAATTCTGTTTTCTAGGCCAGCACTGTCTGTCCTGTAGAATGTTCTGTGATAAAGCGACTGTGCCTCGCCCACAATGCCCAGTGTGGCAGCCATGTGACCTGTGGGCACTGACAGGTGGTCCTTCCCACTAAATGTGAAATGCAATTTCATCTTCACTCATGGGAATCCCATTTGAATGCGCCTCATCTCCTTTCCGTGTAGTTTAAGGCATCACTTTATCTTGAGCCTCAGATTTCCTCTTTCATCAGGTTGTGTCAAGATTGATTTGAGGCTTCTGTGATGAATACCAGCTTCCCCCACCCCCGCCAGGGTGACTCCTCCCACCACCAAAGAGCAACCAGCTTGACACAGCACTCTGCTCAACTCTCTATCTCCTCCTCTTCCTCTTTCACTTGCACAGTTGCTCCCAGAATCCCATCCTGCTTCCAGTTTCTGTGTCCTTGCCTCTCTTGCTGGTGTGGTTTCTTTGCCTTGGTTGGTGATTCCTATTAAAGTTCAATGGGAACCACCTGAGCCAGGAGGTCCTGTCTCCCCCAGCCCCCTTTTTTTTTTTTTGGTCTTTTTCAAGACAGGGTCTCCCTGTAGCCCCAGCTGTCCTGGGACTCGCTCTGTGAACCTGGTGAACTCACAAAGATCCCCCTGCAGTGCTAGGATTGAAGGCCTCAGCCACCAGGCCCTCCCCACCCCCCCCCTTTTAGCCTGTTATTTGTTTGTGTCGGTGTCTGTCTCTCGTGTCTCTTGCTTCTCTCTCTCTCTCTCTCTCTCCCCTTCATCCATTTTTTAATCTTTTTTTTTTTATTTAACATTTTTTATTGATGCTTTTGTGCATTTCATACAATCATTTTCCAATTCAGTTCAGGCATTATTTCCCTTTCTCTCTCCCCACCCCACCCCAACCCGAAATCCATGCATTCTGCCATAACAGTCCTGCATATTTCTCTCATTTTTTTTTTTTTCATTTTTTAGCTATAAGTTGATAATCCATGAGTACAAAAGCATCCTTCATGTAAACCAATTTGCAGGCTGTTGCTGCCCAACCCCCACTAGCCCACCTGTCCAGCGTGTGGTGAGGGGTTGTATTGTTCAATCAGGTTGATCATGAGTGTCCAGACTACATTGCTGTAGTTCACCATTCACCCAATCGCAGCCCTTACATTCTACCACGCCCCCTCTTCCGAGATTATTCCCTCGGCTTAAAAAAGGGGGCACAGGTGGATGAGAAGCAGATCAGTCCCCTCTCTCTGGAGCTGAGTTTTTGTGCTGGACTCTGGTCAATTCTGGCTGTTTCCTTTCATGGGCTGACAGTTTGTCCAGGAATAACCTTTCAATCCTACTAATGAAGCACAAGCAATTAGATATATAGGTATTTAAACAGCATTAATAGTTATGGTAGGTTACTTTGGTATAGACACATATGTTTAGATGATATGTTGATCCAAATTTTTTATTTATTTTTTATGTGTATGATGTACTGTCTGCATGTAGGTTTGTGCACCCATGACTTGCAACGCGGCAGAGGTCAGAAAAGGGTTCCCCTGGAACTGGAGTTAAAGATGGTTCTCAGCCGCCATGTGGGTGCTGGGGATAGGTTCCCTCCTCCTTCTTGCTCCATTATGTCCATGCAAGCTGTGATTCACACAACTGAGCGAATAAAAATTTAAGTTTATTTAATTGTTTAATTGGTTTTAAATTGAAATAGCACTCTCTCTGTTACACACACACACACACACACACACACACGCACACCCTATATTCCCTTCCCTAGTGGAACTGGATACCTTTCCCTACCCCTGCCTCATTGTAAACAGCTACACCTCTGCACTGACCTATGTATGGTCTTTTAGTTGAACAAATCTTTTCGTAAATCTATCATCCTATCATTTCACTAGAGAGCGAATTATTGTGGCGGCCCAGCGTTTGGGAGAGTGGACTGAGGCAGGAGGCTTGCCATGAACTCGAGGCAAACCTAGGAGATATTGCAAACCTAGTCTCAGGGACAGTAGGGAAGAGGAAAGGAAGGAAGGGAAGGGGAAGAGGAGAAGAGAAGGGAGGAAAAGAGAGCACCCATCTCATTTTCTGCTTTCATATGGTATTCAGACTAGGAAAGGTTAGCTTGTTGTTATTTTTTGGAAAGATTTTATAATCACATACACTATTCGTGATTGGAGATCTCTTGCCTGGATCGCAAGCAAAGCAGCCCCGGGACTTGATGTCCCCTGGGGTTGAATAAGGGGAGAGAGGATGCTTGGGAGGTTGCTGAGAGACCCGTACTCCCTGGAGGCATTTCCAGCCCTGTAGAGCCCTAGGCAGCTGGCTTCATCTGCTGCAGATGGTTGGTCCCCAGAGACATCACAGATAGAGACATTTTGTGCTTCCTCTTAGCCCCTCCCTCTTCTCTCACTGCCCACACCTCTGAGAAGTAAGTCTTGGGTGGGGAACGTACCATGTGACCCACCCTGAGGGAGGGAGCCCCCAGCAAATGGAATGAGGCTTTTCTGGTTTCTATTTTGTGCTTTGCCTATGTGAAATTGCAGTTTCCATTTAAAGTAAAGCCCCGGAGCATGTTTTTAATAGGGAGGGAAAGGTCTTCCAAAGAGTCCCGCACAGGGGCTTGGAAGGGGCTTGGAAGCTATCTGGCAGTCAGGAAGCAATCTGTTCTTCCCTTTCCTGCTATGACATGAACTGAGGTTTCTGAGAATCTAAGCAAAAAATTGCTCCAGGCTCTGAGGACACAGGGTATATAGGTGTGCTACCAAAGTCTAAAAGCTACCCCATCTGTCCCATGCCCCCCCCAGACCCTCCCTCACTGGCCCTTCCCTGTGCTTTTCTAATCTCTAGCTCAGAAAGATGGCTGGAATGTGTCTCCATGCATCCCGGGCATCTGGAGAGTCTCGTGGCCCACTCAATTCTCTGTGTAGCTTCGCTTACTCCCCCAAGCAGGGAGGGGCTCAGAGCACCCCTTGTGCTAAATAGTTCCCTGGGCTGGAGAATCTATGTTGCTGCTGCTTGGCAGCAGAAAGACAGGAAACTATTTAGATATATTATCTTCCTTTTCAGGAAGTTTAGAGGAACTTTTCTATTGCAGTTCACACAAACATTCCGTCTAATGGTCATTTAGTTATGCTGCCTCATTAGGTCATCAGCCAGGAATGCTAGGCTGCTTCAATATCATTTCAGAGTCCCCACTTGCTACCCTGGATTCAAGGGAAAGGACAGAACCTCCTTGATCCTTTTGTAGACTGAGGCCAGGGGTTCAGCCTGCAGGCCACCAGGGTTCAGCCCTAACCTCCCAGCCCCTGCCCAGCTCCTATCCAAACACTTCTTACTCATAAGGGTTGGTTATGGTTTTGCAAGGGAATTTAGATGGTGGGAAAGAATGGACTTAATGAGTGATTTCTGGTTAGATCAAAGAGGGTCTTTGGCAGAAGTGCTAAGAATCCTGTTACCAGAAAATAATGCAATATAGATCTATAATCAGCCCATAGGCATGAACCAATAACCAGCAACAGCCACTGTGCAGATCATAACAGCCATGACTGAATGTTGATTCAATTCCAAACACTATGCTAAGAGTTTTGTACAAATTCACTCATTTAAGGCTCTGGTAAATAAGGTAATGTGAGAAATTGGCCCAGAAAATGATAACAGTGGTGAATAGCCAGGCTGGACTGTGGATCTGGCCCATGCTGACCCACTAGAACAGCAAACACACCCTGTGAGGCAGTTACCAGTATGGTAGGCACTGGCCACAGATGGCTTCTGAGCACTTAAAGAGTGGATGGCCTGGGCTGGAGGGATGGCCTAGCGGTTAAGAGCACCTACTGCTCTTGCAGAGGATCCGGGTTCAATCCCCAGCACCCACATGGCGGCTGAGAACCGTCTTTAACTCCAGTTCCAGAGGAATCCGACACCCTCCTCGGACCTCCGCAGCATTGCACAACACGGGTGCACAAACCTACATGCAGACAGTACATTCATACACATAAAAAAAAAATAAATAAAATTTAAAAAAACTCACAGAGATCTACCTGTCTGTAGCCCCAACGTGCCAGGATTAAAGACCTGCGCCACCGCACCTGGCCCCTGAGGATATTTGTAATACCTACACACTGCAAAACATTTGGAAATTTCAAACAACACAAGCAAAGAAATGCAATCACACAGACACTCAAAGATCCACACATGCATAGATGTGTATCTGTGTATAAATACAAGATGCTGAGGGGTATTGATCAGTGGGTAAGAGCGCTTGCTGTGCAAGCATGAGGATCTGAGTTCAAATCCCAACACCCACATAAAAAGCCAGCGTGGCTGCATTGTTACTGTAATCCGAGCACTGGGGTGAGGAGGGGGTAGAGACAGGAAGTTCGCTGGGACTTGCTTGCCACTAGCTTAGCTCCAGATTCAGTAAGAGACCTGGTCATGGAAACTGGTGGAACAGGACACCTCTTCTGGGACTCTGTGTGAATGTTCACAGGCATGTACATTTACCACAAAGACATACACAATAAGTAAATACATACATATACACAGAACACAGAGTGTATGTGTGGATATGTATAAACAGGTGTTTGCCACATAGAAATATTTTAATCATCCACTGACAGATTATTTGACCACAGTCCCATAGCATATGGTTGAACTAAAAAATTTCCCTCCCCCCACCAGTCCCTACCCCTTATAATGGGACAATGTTACTCATGTGTTTGGGAAGACCCTGGTGCAAATAAACCAATTGCTCTTCTAGGGATATAAAAGTACATTATGCTAAGCGTGGTTTGTATGTTTATAGTAATATTCTTCTCACTGTTGTTTTAGAATGCAGTCCTACTTATAAAAGAAAAGTTTACTATAAAACAAACAGTGTATCACCATGTTAATGTCAGCAACAGCCTTATGCATCCCAGTTCACTGTCTCCGACTGCATCAAAAGGCCATATCTCATGGCAGACCTAGAAGACTGAGCTCTGTATAGTATGTTCTATGTTGTTTGCTCCCTGATAAAAATCGCCCAAGGCTGCATCCCTTATGGAGTTAGGTCAGGCACCTTTGTGGGGAAGTGAGAGTGGTGAAGACTTGAGAGGAGGCAGGGTAGAACAAGGGGGAACTTATATGCAGCTCTCTTTAAGCTATCCAGGGGGAGCCAGATGTGGTAACACACACCTATATTCCCAATACTTGAGAGGTAGAGACAGAAGGAGCCATACAGCAGAAGAGGCAGGATTGTTGAAAGTTCAACGTTAGCCTGGTCTACATAATAAGTTCCAGGCCAGCCAGTCTATATAGCAAGTTCTAGGCCAGTCTTAAAATGATCAAAAAAATAAATAAATGAAAATAAATCACACCCCACCCCCACCCTGGGGAAAGTGGTGATTGAAATATGATCTAGTGAATAGGGTCTATGTTTGCTGTCAATGAATAAGTCGGTGAGACACCTGGAGATAGAAACATCCAGCACATAGCCTCAGTGAGCAATTCTTCCTCTTGCCTTAGTCCCCTAGGGATGCAGATTGAGGGGCTGGTTATCTATTCTCAGAGACACCCCAAGTTTCTGAAGCAGTCAGAGGAGGATCCTCACCTGGCTGGCTCATTGTTTGAATAAACTGCTTGCTCCCAGAGACAAGTTGGTTTCAGGACACAGCTAGCTCAGTGTCCACACTCAGGATGGAACGGGGACAGGGGGGGGGGGTGTCTCTTGTCCAAAGGAGCCTTACCACCACCCCCTGCCTCCTGGGATCTGTGCTTCACAGTCTTCCTAATGAGCTGTCTCAGGGAGGGGGTGGCCACTTTCCACAATATTTTGGCCAATGCTTGTCCCTCTTTTTAGAATTCTGTCTTCGGTTTTCCATGTACTGAATGGCGTTTTTCGTGACCTTTCACTCAGTGTCATCTCTGACGGCTTCTCATGCGTGAAACATATGTTTGTTCATTATTTTGCTGTCCACAACCTTCCCTCAAAACCGTCCTGCCCGGGTCTCCCGCCTCACACCCTTTACCCCCATGTCACACATATAATGAATTACCATTCCTTCAGACAACAAGGTTGAAAACTTGTGGTCTCCAAGGCAACGGGACATCCTGGGGTGGGGGCCCTTGCATGGCAAGGGAAAAACTGGAAGTAAAATGAGGGGCGGGGTGGGGAGGTCCAAGCAGAGATGATATCATTCTTGAAGCTTGGAAGCAGCCAATCAGCTGGCAAAGATATGATGTCATCTCCCCCTACATCCACCCCCTTGTACCTAGGTAGTAACCCCACTGAGACTTCTAGACGAGTATTGAAATTGTATTGCTGAGAGAGAAAGGGAGTCGGGAGGGGGACAGCAATAGGGAGAGAGAGCGAGATCTACGGACCCTCTAGATGGTCCAGGCAGACAGGACAGTCTTCACCATGGACGGCCCCATAAAAGTGTCATCAACTCCCGCTCTCTCTGTATTACAACACAATGATTTATTTGGAGAGAAGAAAAAGAAAAAACCCTAAGATTTATTTTGCAGCTACACTCCTGCCTCTGTTGGAAAAGGAATACCAACCAACACGTTGTGAATGAAAGCATCTGCAGATGGTCCACCCCCTAAACCCAGCCAGAGAACTTTACGGATGTAACTGTAACTGCGAGCCCGCCTTCACTCATACCAAGCTGAACTGCTTTAGGCGGCTGTAGGCAGCCACAAGGATGGAGAATGGCCCCGAGGTTCCAGGGTGGGAGCCTGGTCTGGTGCAAAGCCGCCCAGCCTTGTAGAGCAAGGCACTTAAGGCACTGGGGGAGGGGGGATCTGTACGAAACACAATGACAACGTCTAGGGCTGGGTGCCCGGCTCCCAGGAGAAGCAAACAAGCCTGGCTTTTGGGAGGGATATAAGCTCGTTAGAGAGCCCGCTCAAGTGTTACCACCAGGCAGGGGTGGGGGAGGGGGTGCCTTCCTTGGCCAGCTTTCTCTACTGAGACTCAGAAACAGGGCTGGTTGAAAGCCTTTCTTCCAAATGCCAAGACTCTTCCCAGGAGTCGAGGACATGGGACAGTATGCCCAATGGCTCTGATCGAGCCAGAGCTGGTGCATTCCTTGCCCTTGAACCATGCAAAAGAATCCGGTTCCCTACCACGTCTCTGTGGAGCTGCTCCCATCCATCTATTCTGTACCTCGGAGGAAACAAAGAAGCAAAGATTTCCCTCCAGGTCTGCTCCAGCTTTTCAGACGTGGACATTGATTCTCAGAGACTGGACCAGCCTGAGTGGTGACCAGTAGTCAGCTAGGGCTCCATCTAAGATGATCTCCACCCCACTCTTCCTTACCGGGGGACAAGAAGGAAAAAGTACTAGCACCTGTGGGTAGAAAGCCCGTTGGCCTCGGCCTCAGCCTGGTGATCACTTTCCATGCTGGAGTGATCACAATCATCTCTGTCCTCGTTGCTCTTAGCTGTGTGGGAGAATCACTGAAGACTTGTGCTGCACGCCACCTATGTGTCTAGCCCATCCTTGACCTCAGCTGTGATACACACCGAGAGCAACAGGGAAGGTCCCATAATCCGGAAAGAGACATACTAGTTACTCTTGTTTCTCTGTGACCACAGTCCCTGACCCAAATAGGAGAGCAGACATTTACTTTGGCCCATGGTTACAGAAGGGTTTAATCCTCGTGGTGGGGAAAGCCGGCTCCACAGCTCAAGTCATAGCATCAGACACATGTGGCAAGGCTTTTCACATCCCAGCAGGCAGGGAAGCAGAGAGCATGGCAGGAACCAGGGGCTGGGTCGAACCTCAACCACTTATCCCTAGCAACCAATTTCTGCTGGCTAAGCCCACTTACAGATTCTAGAACTTCCCAAAATAACACCACCAGCTGGAGCCACTCATTCTCATTCCAAACATGACCCTGTGGGGGTACACTTCAGAACATTTCAGATTCAAATGTTGACAGGAGGCAAACCAGGGGTTGTGAAGATATACACACATTGTATGTGTATGTTACAGATGGAGACTGAGAATGGAGGCTTACCTATATTTTAGCAAACAGTTGCAGGCTTACTACTTTTATGCCAAGTGGGTATGAAGAGAGATAGACTGAGGCTATTAACATATACTCTTAGAAGCCCAAGAAGGCAGAGTCTGGGTTCTATAGATGGCACCTACCATAAGTGTCTGGCATATAGTAGACTTGGTATGTCAAATGACTAAACAGAAATAGTTCACTGAAGGAAATTTCTAAATAAGGAGGGGAGGGCCAACAGGGTTTGGAAGATAAGCACCAATTTGTAGCTGGGAAGAAAGATGATCTAAGTAGAGAGATCATCTATGAGATGAGCTGCCTTAGAGTAGAAGAGTGGGCTGAGAGATAACTGTCCGTGAAGTGCCTGTTGCATAAACTTGAAGACCTGCATTCAATCCCCAAAAGCCATGTAAAAGAGAACCAGCCAGGGTGGGTTAGAAGCATGAGTTTGTAATCCCAGTGCCCAGGGAGGCAGAGACATGTAGGTCCCTGGAGCTCACCGGTTGGTAAATTCAAGGTGAAGATTCCCTGTCTAAACAAAATAAAACAAAACATACACACACACACATACACACACACACACACACACACACACACACACGCAAAGTGGATGCAACCTGAAGAACACCACCAAAGGTTGACCTCTAGCCTCCATGCATATGAATACATATGCACACGTACCCCTCCATACACACATACATACACCCACTCGAGTGTGCACATATGTATGCACAAGATAGAATAGAAAAGATAATAACCCCAACATCTTCATGACACAAAATAATAAGGGCCCACTTGGGTTTTGGGTTGGTGTGTGTGTGTGTGTGTGTGTGTGTGTGTGTGTATGTGTGTGTGTTTGAGGCAGGCTCTTACTACACGCATCAAACTGGCCTGGAACTTGCAGTCCTCCTGACTGGGCTTCCTAAATGCAGGGATAACAAGCATGCATCACCACACCCAACTTGCATCTTGCTCTGCTGCATGATCTGATTGACCCCTGAGCCGGGCACTAGCAGAATCTTGTTTAACATGGAAGATCAAAAGGAGAGAGGGCTTAGACCTGAAATGGCCTACTCCTCCTTCTTTATTTTGCCTGAACTGTTCCCCAGCTCTTGAGCTAAAGCAATTCTCCTGCCTCAGCCTTCATGTAGCTGGGACTAAGGCATGTACTACCATGCCTGGCTTATGACATATCCTGCCTACTGGTAGTTTCTGCCCATAACTGGTAACATGATCCTACTCAACCCCCAGAATCCAAGAAGCACAGCTCTAACATGTTTAGGGAAGACAACGAGCTGAAAATATTTGATGGGAGCATTAAAGATTTTCAGATAGAGACAAATAAAACCGCCTTGGTATACCTTATCCCCTGTGCTCTGGAAGGACTGCACAAGCAAGAAGACCTGAGCTCAGATCCCTAGCAGCCATGTAAAACACTGGGTACAGCAGAGGACAGAGTACTGTAATCCCAGTGTTGTGGAGGTGGAGCCAGGCAGATCCCTAGAACTAACTGACCAGCCAGCTGAGTCAACCACTGAACCCCAGGTTCAATGAGAAACTCTGAAAAGATAAGTTGGAGAAGCCATTGAGGAAGATACCTGAAATTGACCTTGCAGGTACATCTGTGCATGAACAGGTATACATACATACATACACATACACACATAAGTTAATGATGATGATGATGACAATGGTAGTGATGGTGATGTGATGATGATGATGATGATGGTGGTGGTGATGGTGGTGGTGGTGGTGGTAGTGATAATGTTTCAGTGGAAGGAGTGAGAGACACTCAAACTATAGAGAACATCATTTGGGTTATGCGAAAATAATAATCCCAACATTGTGACACAAATAACAAACGCCCACTTCCTGATTTTTGGTTTTGCTTTGTTTGAGACAAGGTCTCA
Organism: Rhizomys pruinosus; assembly: GCA_009823505.1. NCBI lineage: Eukaryota > Metazoa > Chordata > Mammalia > Rodentia > Spalacidae > Rhizomys > Rhizomys pruinosus. The sequence goes on along the minus strand of VZQC01009288.1, from coordinate 472,295 downwards.
CTATGTAGCCCAGGCTGGCCTTTAACTTGTGATCCTCTTGCCCCAGGACACTGGAATGAAGCTGGGCCAAGAGGGGTGGGATTTGGCTACTTTACCATTCATGCTGAGAAGCAAAATCCAGGCAGTCTGCTGAAGTGCTAGGTGAGACCCTGTGTGCCCCACACATCTGTGGCTCTATTTTGTTTTAATATGTATACTTCATTTAGGAAATTTTAGAGCCTACAGAAAGTTATGGACATGATTGAGGAAATCCCCGTAGCACCTTGGCCCAGAGCTCCCTGTGGTCCTCACCCCCTTCTCTGTGGAGGAACGGCGTGCCTAGACCGTTTAAGGATAAGCCGCACACCACACGATCCTTTGCCCCTGCTGCAGATACTGTTCTCATTGCTGTGACCAAAGACTTGACAGGAAGCAATTTAAGGGAAGAGGGGTTTAATTGTGACTTAAAGTTCAAAGGGCTCATTTCACCATGGTGGGAAAAGCAAGGCAGAAAGTAGGGAAGACAAAGCAGCAGGGAGAGCAGGCAACCCGTGCAGTGCGCCGGTGCTCAGGAGGCTGAGCGAGACGAGGCTTCTGCTCAGCTCACATCTCCTTTCACTACGACCTCAGACCCCAGCCCATGGAATGACGCCACTCACATTTGGAGTAAATCTTCTTATCCCTCATTTTTTTTTTAATTTTATTTGTTTATTTGTGTATTTATTTTTGAGACAGGTTCTCCCTGTAGCTCCAACTGGCCTGGAACTCAATATATAGACCAAGCGGGTCTCAATCTCACTGAGACCCACCTGCCTCTGCCTCCTAAGTGCAGGGATTAAAGGCCACCATACCCACTGATTTATTTATTTTATATGTATGAGTGAGTTGCCTGCATGTTCCTGAGTACACATGCATTCAATGCCCAAGGAGACCAGAAGAGAGCATCAGATCCCCTGAACTGGAGTTACGGATGGTTGTTAGCAATCACATGGGTGCTGGGAACTGAACCCTGATCCTTCTCAAGGCAGCCAGTGCTCTTAACCACAAACCCATCTGTCTCCCCACCCCCAGTCTTCCGATCTTAATTAACTTAATCTAGTAAATTCCTAACAGACACGCCCAGAGATTTGCCTCCAAGGTGATTCTGGATCCTGTCAATTCGGCAATCAATATTAACTGTCACATCCCTCAATTCCTTAGTATATGTTGACTAAAAATAGCAATACTGTCTTACATAACAATCATATAATTATCAGCCTCATAAATTTACATGAATAAGCTACTTCCCCGTTCCAGGTTTGTCAGTTGATCAAACCATTTCCTCTGTGCTGCTATTTCCTCCAGCACAGAATGCAATCTAGACTCACAGTTTCCCTATCTATCCTTCATCAGATTGCTCCACAGCTCTCTGAACTTTCTGTGACAATGTGACAATGTCATTTTTAAAGAACATGGTTCACATACACACACACACACACACACACACACACACACTTTTTATTTGATTCCATTTGGTTGTTGTTCCTTGAGGCAATGCCTCACTACATAGCCAGGCTGGCCTCAAACTCCCAGTCCTCCTGCCCTGGTCCTCCTCTCTCAAGTAAAAGGATTACAGTGTGTGCTACTGTGAGCAACTTTTTCTTTTAATAGAATATTCCTGAGAGGTGGTGTGTTCTTCTGAAGGAGGAGAGATCATCTGTCCCTCAGTCCCTCAGTGATGAAGGTAATTCTTACTAAGATATTCCCCTACTGTCCTTACTAATAATAGCTACTTTTGTAGGATTTTTCCTCATTATAAATAATAAGTAGCCTAAGGGTATGCAGATTAAGATGATGTAAGTACCTTTCGTCTCACCAGTGTCTTGATTCTAGATCTATATCCAGTGGGGATCAATACCTGACCCAGTGCCCCTATGATGATTTCAAATGGCTTTCCAACTCCAGAATTCCTCCTACATCTTTCTTCCAGGCCTCAGAATTCTCTTAGCAATTCTATTTGCATGGTGGAGGGTGGGGTGGATGGGGACGCGTTGGCAGGAACTTAAGGCTACTGGTCACACTACATCCACTGTAGGAAGCAAAGCGTGAGCAAGAAGTGAGGCCAGGCTATAAAACCTTAAAGACGGCTTCCAGGGCCCCTTCCTCCAGCAAGGCTCCACCTCCTAAGTGTTCTGCAACCAATAGCTGGAGGCCAAGTGTTCAAATACAGCCTATGGAGGACATTTCACAGGCAAACCACAATACACACCCTTTATTTGTCTATCTGTCATCTATCTATCTATCTACCTATCTATCTATCTACTATCTATCCTCATCTGTCTTCTATCATCAATCTATTATCTATCATCTATCAACTATCTACCATCTGTCTATCTACCTATCTACCACCTATATATCTCTCCATCTAGTTACCTATCTAGTATCTCTCTACCTATCTATTCTCTATCTACCTTTCCATTTCCAATCATTAGCATGGACTCCTGACTTCCTGTTATTAATACTTATAACTCATTACCTTACTAAGTTACGTTAGTACTCAAATGTGTACTAGGTTTGCCCAATAGCAAACCCTTCTGCATCAAGCCTCATCCTTTAAAATTCTATGTCACTTCTGTAATTTGCATGAAACTGACCTTATTCCTCTGGGAGTCCCCAGTGGGAACCTGAGGCTACCAACATATTTGGGAAGGTCAGCATTTCAAGGATGCCCTTCCAGCCATCCTGGGAAGTGATCCTGTTTCCTCCAGGAGCTGAGGAGCACTTTGTAGCACAAACCCCTTGGGTCCCTCAAAGCCTCTTTTTAAAAAAGGCTCAGGAGAAAGTGGGTGTGTGCTTTGCCCTTTCAGAGCATTTTCTTGGAACTTAAAGTTGAGGATTTAGAGACACAGGGCAGAGACAAGCAGCTCTAAAGACCACATTCCTAGCATTTTTGTGGATTTCTGTGCTGTTTCTAGCAGCCTCAATACAAGGGTCCTTATTACCATCCTCATTTTTGGCGCCAGAGCCTCCAGCTTTTTGCCATGTCCCTCCATGCCCCATGTAGATCTCGCCATGGAGAATGTTGGCAGCACCTCCACTTTACAGATGATGAAACCCAGGCTGGGAGCAGCAGGAGACTCGCCCAACACCCTGCACCCATTCGCTCAGACCCTGGGGTGTGCAGAAGGAAAAAAATGAGCCCACACATCCAGGTACCTCTTTGGCCTTAGTTACCTGAAACAATCAACAGTGCACCTGCAGATGGTCACACTCTCCCTGGACTGTTCTTGAGTACTAAATCCCAAAGCAAATAACAGGCATTGCTATGTGCCCCCAGATCCTGAGTGTGTGTGTGTGTGTGTGTGTGTGTGTGTGTGTGTGTGTGTACATGGAAACTAGCAGTCAATCCCAGATGTCCTTTCTTATCATTATCCACCTTGGATTCTAGGGCATCTCACTAGGACCTAGAACATGCTGATTAGGCTACATTGACTGTCCAGTGAGCCCCAGGGACCTGGCAAGTCTGCTCACCCCCCAGTGCTGAGATTACAAGACTATGCCAGCACACCCAGCTTTGAATTCAGTCCTCATACTTGCATAGTAAGCACATTATACACTGAACCATCTCTCCAGCCACCCCTACTTGGTTCTTTCAACCAATTTCAAGATTCAAATAAGCCAGAGAAACTGTGTCCATGGGAGATATCTCCACTGGGAACACCACCCAAAGCAGCATCTGAGGGTTCCAGATGTCCCAGCATAACAGACCCACCAGGGGTGATGGGCACAACATGTGCTTCTCTCCCCCAAGTCAGTTAGAAGATATGGGCTATGGACTAGGGGGTTATCAGCTCCCACATGGCCATAGAGACTGGTCAGGACCAGAAGGAACAGTGAGTCACCTTGAATCTCAGTCTCCACCAGAAAGGAGCCAGAAAAATCTGCATGGGGGTTGCTGAAGCCAGCAGCACATGTCCTTTCTGTAATACCAGTGGCCTTGGGCTTTGCTTTTGTTTAAAAGATTAGACTTGGGCTTGGAGTAAAGCTCAGTGGTACAGTGCTTGCCTAGCATGGGCAAGGGCCTAGGGTCCATCTCTAGTACTGAGAGGAAAGGAAGGAAGGAAGGAAGGAAGGAAGGAAGGAAGGAAGGAAGGAAGGAAGGAAGGAAGGAAGGAAGGAAGGAAGGAAGGAAGGAAGGAAGGAAGAGAGAGAGAGAAAGAAAGAAAGAGAGAAAGAAAGATAGAAAGAGATGGGGTAGGTGGAGGGAAACAGAAACAAACAGAGAAGGAAAAGAGAGACTTCTGAGACTGGAGAGAGGGCTCAGCAGTTAGGAGCACTGGCTGTTTTTGCAGATGACCTGGGTTCGACTCCCAGCACCCACATGGTAGCTAACAACCCTCTGTAACTCCAGTTCCAAGTAATACAACACTGTCTTCTGGCTTTTATAGGCATTATAAACATGTGGTATACTTACATACATGCAGGCAAAACCCTCATACAACATTTTTTAGGGCTGGAGAGATGGCCTAGCGGTTAAGAGCGCTGACCGCTCTTGCAGAGGACCCGGGTTCGATCCCCAGCACCCACATGGCGGCTGAGAACCATATGTAACTCCAATTCCAGGAGAACTCCAGTTCCAGGGGATTCTGAGACCCTCTTCTGACCTCCGCGGCATTGCATGACACGGGTGCACAGACCTACACGCAAAACAGTACATTCATACACATAAATAAATAAAATAAAATTTTAAAAAATTAAAAAAAAATAAACATTTTTTAAAGAAACAAACTTCTGCTGGGTGTGATGGTGCACACCTTTAATCCTAGCACTCGGGAGGCAGAGACAGGCAGATCTCTGTGAGTTCAAAGCCAGCCTGGTCTACAGAGCAACTTCCATCCCAGCTGGGACTACAGGGAGACCTTGTCTCAAAAACACCAAAAAACAAACAAACAAACAAACTTCTACCAAAGCATTAGGAATCAGGCAACCAGAACAATTTACTTAAAACCCCAGTAAACTCAAGTTTCCTCTATAAAGGGTCATAATGATGCCTATATCTCCGGGCTATATATGGTTCAACAAGACGACATATTCTCGATTTGTGCTTAGCCCAGTGCCCAGACAGGGGAAACCCGTGTACATAGAAACTGTTACTGTTTAGAGAGCAGCGGTCACAGGTCTACAAGGTAAACTGTAGTCCCGTGTACCAGCCTCAACTGATGTGACTGTTATCCTCAGAAGAAGAGATTAGGGCGGACATGCGAGTGCACACAGAGATGAGCATGTGGGGACACAGTGACGAGGTGGCTGTCCACACCAAAGGAAAGAGGCCTCAGAAGGGACAACCCTGATGACCCTCTGACCTTGACTGTCAGGACTGTAAGACAGAAGTGCCTGTTGCTTAAGCTGCAGTCTGCAGAGCTCTGTTAGAACGATGGGCAGAACTTGGTACGGCTATCTACCTCTACACAGCCTCTCTTTTCCTCCTTTTCTCTCCTGTGCTATGTGTGTTCAAGCCTCCCCAGGGCTTTCATGGATTCGGATTCCCATGGCAGAGGTGGACTGGAACCCGACCCCTACCCCAAGGATGCCCCGAAGGGGGCTGGCATGTGGAGGGGTCACATGGTCCAGACCGCCAAACCTCTTTGAGTCTCTGCTTTGCATTCTGCTCAGCTTTAGCTTTCCAAGTGCTAGGCACCGCTGATCACACATCCACCACCAAAACCCAGACTACAGCCCTTGGTATGCAAGAGCTGGGGGCCTCTGGTGTGGCGAGAAAGGAAATCGGTCTCTTTGTGAGTTTGTAGCTTCGGATAAAATTGGCACTCTCTGGCCACCCATCCGCTCACAGACCCCACAGTAGGCTGCCGGGGAGACCCTGGCTGGGTTTGAGGAATCAATAGTGGCTGACACTGGCTGGTGGAGAAGACCCCACCCAGGTGGCTCCCACCAAGCTCCTTGCCACAGTCTGTCGGGTACCAGAGGAAGCCTGGCCCGACCAGGCAGCATCCTCCTCCTGCTGAGATCTCATGTGGCAGATCTCAAGGCCTCTTGTAATCAGGTCCTGTACACAGCCTTCGTTACCCACCTGCTGGGAAGCTCTAGGGGGCCGAGTATCTGGGAGAGGCTATGGGGAAGGAGGGGCTGCAGGACCCTTGCTATCAGTTCAGCTTGGCTCCAATCTGCATGGGGTTGGCAGCCTGTACTCAGGCAGCTCCATCTGCAACTGGTTCCCATGCAACCTTGGCCTTCTCCCTGCGGGCAAATCAGGACATGTCCGGAAACGATTGTGATCAGCCACACTACCTGAGAGCCCAGCCAGGACGAAAAACACTCTGTTCTATTTTATGAATGAGTAAACCTGTATGCTTTCTATAAATGTCTGTATAAATCACTGGTGGGCATTCCCCTCTTGGCACAGGACACACCCACCTAGGCCACTCTAGCAGCCTCTTCCCAGGAAGGGAAGCTGGGGGGGGGGGGAAGACCCACTCTATTTCTAGGCTCCTGGGAGCTGCCTCTTATGCTGGGCTCCTTGTTCTACAGAGAAAGCCTTTCTTAAACAATGACTCAGCCCCAGGGGGAAGCAGCTCACCTTTCCTGGGGCCTCCTGGGCTGAGCACCAGGCCAAGGCCCAGCCAGACAGGCTGTGGCTGTATGGATCTTTTGTATGTGTTTTCCTGGGAACTGCTGGCCACTCTGTCCATCATAGTCAGTGCAGAGCTACGCTGCCCAGAAAACCCAGCAAAGGCTTCCTGGCATTCTATGTAAGAGTTGCGTGTCCACTTAACTAACAAGTAATCATTAATATTACCCCTGGCCCATGTAGCCAACTGTTAAACTGACACTAATGAAGTGAGTTCTAGACACCATGACCCATGTTAAAACCGAGTCAGAGCTGTTGGCTTCAATGACCCAGGTTGATTTATACACCGTGCCTTGCATTTAACCAGGAGGGCAGACATTTGATATCAGAATGCACAGAGGTTTCCTCCAGCCTGGCTATATACTGTCTGACTTCCTAACTCTGAGCCCTGACTGGATTTGACCAGATTAGACCAGATAGGCCCAGCTTTAATGATCTGGATCACAGTTCAGCCTTTTTGGTGAAAATGAATTCCCAACATGCACGGGAAAATCTGTTGTTCAAACTAATATATCCATCAGCACACATGGCTTTGGAATTGGTCCTGTTGAGCCAGCCATAGAATTGGCTGGTAAGGCTTCACTGTGAGATGAAAGAAGAAGGCAACTCTAGCTAGGAGGGTGAGGCTCTGCCAGAGGGGAGGAGCCAGAGGAAGTCTAGAGATGTGGTCTACTTGGCCTGACCTCCATCGGGCTAGCCTCTGAGGCTAGACCTGGGAGAACTCCCTGCCCTTCCCTGGTTCCCAGCGTGCCTGGTTCTGCATCTAAATCTAAATCACCACACTACAGTAAACCTCATCTGTTTCTCAGGACACAGCACTCAGGCCAGACAATCTCCTAGTCCTACCTCAGAGGCAACCCTGCAGCTCTCCATCCACCCATGAGCTACAGGCTCAGCTTGGCTGGTTGGATGCGTCTAGAGGGAACAACCACACTGCAGCTGCGATGCTCAGGCAGCAAGAAGCAGAGGTCAAACCAAGAGGCCAGGGAGTCACAGCAGCCCCCCAAGGTGCCTATGCCAGGAGCATCAGACAGATTCCATCCCAGAGAGCTTGGATGCTTGTTCCCCCAGCCAGTGTTAAGGGCTTGGGATGGATGAGGTCTCAGTAGACTGCTAGCATCTATGTTAGTAAATGGCAGAAGAGGTGGTGGACAGGGGGTCAGCAAAAACCCCCCAGCACATGTCAAGGCTGTCTGGGACAAAGGCTGGAACTCACCTTCAATCCAGGGTGACCTTGCCTTGTAACGCAGGGGATTGTCAGGCAGCAGCTTCACTTGGAACAAAGATTCTCGAATGTCATTACTTATTTTTTCTTTTAATTTTGCTACTTGGTTTTATTCTGTCACTTTATTATCTATGCATGCTTGAGGAAAACTACCTAATGTCTCCAAGCCTAATACAAAAATATTAATACAGTAGTCCTGATGGCAAACATACCAGTCCAGGAAAGGACTGGGGTGAGATTAGGTTGCTTGAAAAGCCATTTGCACAGTGCTTGTCTCCCGGGGGCAGCCTGGCTTCTTTGCCTTTGAATAAGAAGGTTCTCTTCCCAGCCCCCCATCCTTTCTGATTCATCCGGCCTCATGTCTTGCTGTTGATTCCGATCACAAGGGGCTTGAGTGACAGGCCTGGGAGCTCTTGGCTCCCAGGGGGCAAGGGGTAAGCCCAGAAATCTGCTTCAGAGCCAACTCTCAGCAAGCCCTGGGTTTCCATCTGAACTGCAGGAGACCAGGTCTGTGGGGCGTCACAGTTAGCCCTCCTTCCTCTTCTTCTGCCTCGCTAGCCTCTAAAACGCTGTCAGCCGCTCTGCTGCCTTGGTCAGGCCCTAACTCGTCCAGCCGGCTTGCCTTGGTACTCGGCTTATCCAAACATCTTCATCTCTTTTCATAAATCCAATCCCTCCTTATCAGCCCCTCCATCAGGAGGAAGGGCAGGAGGGGCTTGACTGAAGTGTGTGGAGCGAAGCTTTAATTAGCCTCCTTGCTCTGCGGGGTCACCCGCAGTTCAATTGCCCTGCCTTCACATGTCCCCAATCACGTAGTGAGAATCGTTCCTTGCAGCAGGGCCTTCTCGCCAGGCTGCACACAGCTTCTTCATCTGACCTCCCCTTGCTGCTGCTTATGGGACTGGGTCCTGAGTCCAGAAATCGGCCCATGTGACCCCTTCCTTTAGCACGTGTGTTCTACCATCTATCATCCCTCAAGGCATCGGAATTTCCCCAGTCCGTTTTCTGGCAGTACAAATTGCCAGACATACGCTCACCTCATAGCCAATGTCAGAGCACCTATCTTCTGCAAAGTGCTTTGGCTAGCTAGCCCTGAATGACTGAGACTCTAAATGTGGGTATCTAGGAGATGCTACATCGTGCCATCTTTGCACTGGGCAGCCTGGAATAGGCTTCCTCCATACTAACACGCTGAAAACAGTGGGGATGGTAACACCCCCCTACCTCCCATGGCTGGGAGCCCCAAGCCAGATCACATGCAAATATGCCCAGTGCGTGCCAAACGCTAAACAAATGACATGTATTCTTAGCTATCCAGCCCACTAGACGTGTGGGAACAACTTGCCACAAATACTGGGCTTGGAGACTGATTCTTTTCATGCTTGGATTCTTGCTTGATTCTGCCATTTTTCCCAAAGCCCAGTTGCTTACAAGAAAGCACTGGACTTGAATCTTCAGCACGTCCCTAATGGCAGGCTTCTAGAAGCCAGGGCTAATTTTTCTTTTTTCTTTTTTTTAATTTATTTATTTATATACTTTTTTATCAAATCTAGACCCGTATCCTCCCACCATTCCCCCACCCCACCAGAGCTCATGCATTCTGCCAAACATGCTTTTCATCTCTTTCTTAGTCTTTTTCAATATTCTCCATGTGGAAGTTGACTGTTTTGAGCAGAAGTTCACTGTTTCAGTCAGTTCTTCAATGCAGTCCTTTCTGTTGTTGTTGTTGTTGTTGTTGTTGTTGTTGTTGTTGTTTCCAATATGCATCACTCCCAACTGCTTTGGACAAAAGCTCAGGGGGCCATACAAAAGAAATACTTACCACTAGGTAATTGGCACTAGCAACCACAGATGAGGGATACCATTCGTCGTTTGTTTTTCTGGGACTGTGTTACTTCACTCAGCATGATGTCCTCTAGCTCCAGCCATTTTCCTGCAAAGCTCATGATGTTGTCTTTCTTTACTGCTGCATAGAACTCCGTTGTGTAGATGTGCCACATTTTCTCTACCCACTCATCAGTTGAGGAGCATTTGGGTTGGTTCCAGCTCCTTGCTATTGTGAAGAGAGCTGAAATAAACATGGCCATGCATGTATCTCTGCGGTGGGGTGAGTCTTGAGTGGTATGGCTGGGTTGGGTGGCAGGTTCATTCCAAGTCTTCCAAGGGTTCTCCACACTGCTTTCCATAGTGGCTATACGAATTTACATTCCCACCAGCAGTGGATGAGTGTTCCCCTTTCCTCACAACCTCTTCAGCACTTGGTATCATTTGTTTTCTTGATCCTAGCCAGTCTTATTGGAGTAAGATGATATCTTAAAGTGGTTTTGATTTGCATTTCCTTAATGATTAGTGATGTTGAACACTTCTTGAGGTGTTTCTCAGCCATCTCTAATTCCTCACTTGTAAAGTCTCTGTTCAGCTCTTTGCTCCATCTATTGAGTGGGTCATTTGTTTTCTTTCTTCTTTGTTTTTTGAGTAGTTTATATATTCTGGAAATCAATGCTTTGTCA